>CAUDMG010000187.1:2716813-3269313 GCA_958450375.1 Homarus gammarus | reverse complement strand
TGTCTGGTAAAGGATTAAACATGTCATGAATCTATGTAGTATTGGCAAGGGTGTATGAAAGTGAAACTTAAAATCTTAAAAGAAATAGGTGCTATATGAATGTATAAACACATTAGTAGGTTTCCTATAAATACTGAATTTAAAGGTGTTACCTATTCTGTGGATCAGACAGTCTAGGAATGGTAATTTGCAGTCATTCTCTAATTTCACAGTGAATTTGATTGAGGGGGCTAAGTTGTTAAGGTGTGGTAGAAAAGCTTTTAGGTCCTCATTACATGGCCAGAGGCATATTAAGGTATATATGTATCTAAACCAGACTGCTGAAGGTGGTAAAATATTACTTAATGAATAGTTTCTTCTCAAAGAATTCCATATATACTGTAAGTTGCTTAATACTGTTGAAAGCGGATTACCCATTGCCACATCAATTTTTTGGAGCATAATATTCTCCAGTGAATTCAAATTTACAATCCTTAATACATAGTTTGATAAGTTCGATGAAATCATCTTTCGAGACTGGCAATGAAATATTATCCAGGGAACCTGTGAGGAACTCCAGTAAATCATCAACTGGAACCTTTGTAAAGAGTAACGTTACATCAAACTGCCTTATGACCCGAACATTGTGGACACCTGCTGTCCCCTAGGGACTTGATCTACGGTAAATATTAGCCTTGTCAAGTATTTCTCCTTAGTCTGTACTCACCCCTGAAGATGTGACTTACACGAAAGTGCTTGGGAACTTCGCGTTTTCTTGTGGTTATCAGCATAATATATATATATATATATAATCAACGACCTCACCAGCAAGGAATCGAACCCTCGACCTACTGGGTGGCCCTAGGGAACGCTTACCGGCTAGCCCACAAGGACACTAAAAGCAGTTCTAGACTCTGTTATATTTCACACAAAGCCTGTTCATCGAGCTGATGGCGCTCAAAGTCCGCGTGTTAAATGGACTAAAAATGAAGTATATATATGTACCTCGCGTTTCATACCAGCTGGATTCGGTAAAATGCTACTGACACCACATACGAGGTACGGGCAGTTTCCCAATGAGGTTCACGGCGCCATCAGCTCGATGAACAGGCTTTGTGTGAAATATAACAGAGTCTAGAACTGCTTTTAGTGTCCTTGTGGGCTAGCCGGTAAGCGTTCCCTAGGGCCACCCAGTAGGTCGAGGGTTCGATTCCTTGCTGGTGAGGTCGTTGATTATATGTTCAAAGTCCGCGTGTTAAATGTGAATTACACGAAAGCGCTTGGGAACTTCGTGTTTTCTTCTTTCCTGGTGGTTATCAGCATATACCTAGATCACGCGCACCTACAGTGATTTACTTGCATATATATATATATATATATATATATATATATATATATATATATATATATATATGCTGATAAACACAAGGAAAGAAGAAAACACGAAGTTCCCAAGTGCTTTCGTGTAATTCACATCTTCAGGGGTGAGTACAGACTAAAGAGGAGTACAAAACTCACCCTCCTCTGTATATATACACCTTGTTTTGTACTCCTCTTTAGTCTGTACTCACCCCTGAAGATGTGAATTACACGAAAGCACTTGGGAACTTCGTGTTTTCTTTTCCTTGTGGTTATCAGCATATACCTAGATCACGCGTACCTACAATGATTTACTTGCATATATATATATATATATATATATATATATATATATGTATATATATATATATATATATATATATATATATATATATATATATATATCTTGATAAAATCACCCGGGAAAATGGAAACAACGGAGTACTTTAGCTTTCGTCTTTATTCAAGACATCTTCAGTTGCCTCTGAAGATGTCTTGAATAAAGACGAAAGCCAAGGAACTCCGTTGTTTCCATTTTCCCGTGTGATTTTATCAAGATTTATCTTATCCACGTTTTCATTGTGATTTACATGAAATATATATATATATATGTAACCGGTCGGAATTTACTGGACTTTAATTTCTCACTTGACTTGGGGTTTATTTAAAATTAATAGATGGTAATGGCAGTGGAAGCGCCCCTTTGAGAAAAATCCCGAACCAGCACAAGAACACTTAAAACTACTAAACAAAATAAATTGTCCGTGACCCGTGGAAGGATAGCATCTGTGACTGGGATGAATGAGACACACTGTTACATTTAGACACTTATATTCCCTCCAACACTACAAACACAATCCAATAATGGTACACCAGTATGCGCACCTCTTAACTTGAACTTAAAACACTACTCTGGGGAATAAAAGTTATACATGATATAAAAATTATTAGAACCTCAGGCAACAATAAATTTGAAGAAATAAGAACTGTTCCGTGCACACATGAAACAGGCCTTAAAGGCTTTCACACAATAATACCAGTCACTTAGGTACCAAAAAAAAGATATTAACTACTCTACAATGAATAGGCCTTAAGGGCACTCAACAAAATTATATGTCACTGAGGAATGGTAATGAAAATGAGAAATTAAATACTCTACAATGAATAGGCCTTAAGGGCACTCAACAAAATTATAACAGTCACTAAGGAAATGGTAATAAAATATGAAATTAAATACTCTACAATGAATAGGCCTTAAGGGCACTCAACCAAATTTATAGCACCCCAACAGATGCACACTTCCTAACCTAACCTAACCACTACTCTGGGGAACAAGGTTATACCTGAGATCAGAATTATGAAGAACAATCAGAGGCATTAAAAGAATCAAATCACAGTATCACTCTGGCTCCACTTGATGGCACAAACATTCAAAACAATATTATCAAAATTATCTAGAACTATTAAACTACACCCGTAATAAAGGAGGGAAAATGTTCCTCCTGGTATCTCCTAGAGACCTAGACTCACGGTCTCAGTGTGTGACCATTAGTCTACTCAGATAGCCTCAGTGTACTCCCAGTGCGTCCATAAAGCGGACGGGAGTGAGCCAATCAGACCTTGTACAGTTGAGAGAAGCTTTAGCGTCCCGTGTCGTTTAGTTGTCGGGAGCACTCGTTCACTCAAGAGATCCTTTGCTACCCCGCTAAACAGTGACAGGCCTACTTTGATCGGTCCAATGGCGACAATCGCCACCCTCAATCCTCAACGGCAGTCTCAAACGGCAGTCAATCTCGGGTCAACTCCAGTCAACTTCAGTCAAGTGGGTTCTCACGGAAACCTTGTTATACTGCAATATTTCAGCACAGGTGACTAGGCCACGTGACTATTTCTGGGACAGACGCGCAGAGACGTCTTGTTTGTGTGAGTGCTATCCGGGACTGAGAGAGAGGCCGCCTCGTGTCCTCTCAAGGCGTTAGCTTAGGCCTACGTGACCTATTTTCCGCCTAACTAATAACTCCTTGGGACACCCTTTAACATTATTCAGACTGCTAAACGATCTATAATAATTTCAAATTCAATAATAGTCCCTTAACTTCATGAATCGCATCATTATTAATCCGGTAAATAACATTTAATATCATATAGGCCTAGTTCCGCAATCTCCCACTATGTGCGGGGAGCGCTCTCTTCCCTCAGACGACCTTGAACGCTCAGTACCGCTAATGGCGGGGCATTCGAAATTACTCTGAAATTTCTGAATATTACAATCGACCCCCCTAAAAAAAAGACAGCACTGTCCTCATGTGCTGAGAAGACCATTCATACGACCCCCCTAAAATTTGTTCTAAGAAACTGCATCTTACCCCTTTTGCTAAACGCAGCATTCCCGTCTTCTCTTCTCTCCTGCTAACACTCGACCCCCCTAAAAGAAAAACAGCACTGCCCTCATGTGCTGAGAGAACAACTTAGACCCCACCTTCAACTCTGTACTATTCCACTCACAGCTAACAACTCCATTTCTTCCCCATTTCTTCCTAGCCCAACTCATAACCAACCAGAACATCACGCTCCCCTTTTGCCTGGCCCTTAACTAGAGAACCAATGTCAAAATTAATACCAGCCCAAACAAACATGCTCTCCTTTGCCTGGCCCTTGAACTAAGAGGAACCAGTGTCAAACCAATACTCAGTCCAAAGCAAACATGCTCTCCTTTTGCCTGGTCCTTGAACTAAGAGGAACCAGTGTCAAAACAATACTCAGTCCCAAACAAACATGCTCTCCTTTTGCCTGGCCCTTGAGCTAAGAGGAACCAGTGTCAAAAAAAATACTCAGTCCACGTCTCCGAACCTCATGCCGGCAGACCAACCCTCTGACAATGTACCAGTCCATTTTAGTGAGGCCCTGGACATTACAACAGCAACTCAATCCCGCTCATGACAGCAACCACTACTCAACGCACATCTCTGACCTAACCATCTTTCCCATCCCCTCTGCCCTACTCACGACTCCTCCAACTCACCCTCGACAACCTGCCTTTTCTCATTACCATGCACCCTAAACTGTAATCGGTCGGCTTCGTCTTGTCTCTCAGCTGGAGGGCTCGAACAACCTCTCTGAACTACTTACGTACCCCTATACTTCCCACTTGGACCTCACACTTCCTTGACTGCTGAACGTGTGCCTGACATTCACCCCTTGTTTCCTCCCTGAACCGTTGAATGTGTGCCTGAGACTCCCACTTGAACCTGTTTACCTGTGCTTGATAATCCCTCTTTAGGTCTCGGAACTCCTCTCTCAGCTGTACCAAGGTCCCGCGGTCGTCTCTCTTCTTCCTCATACACATCTCTACTGTCAAGCCTAACCAACTCAGTCCGGGCACAAGGATGAGCATCAGTGCGAGTTCAATCCCTACCAGTACTAACCAACACATGATGGCGTTCATTATCCCAACCACAGAACTATCAGTCACGACATAAAATTAACTACGCTCTGCTACCATTTGTAACCGGTCGGAATTTACTGGACTTTAATTTCTCACTTGACTTGGGGTTTATTTAAAATTAATAGATGGTAATGGCAGTGGAAGCGCCCCTTTGAGAAAAATCCCGAACCAGCACAAGAACACTTAAAACTACTAAACAAAATAAATTGTCCGTGACCCGTGGAAGGATAGCATCTGTGACTGGGATGAATGAGACACACTGTTACATTTAGACACTTATATTCCCTCCAACACTACAAACACAATCCAATAATGGTACACCAGTATGCGCACCTCTTAACTTGAACTTAAAACACTACTCTGGGGAATAAAAGTTATACATGATATAAAAATTATTAGAACCTCAGGCAACAATAAATTTGAAGAAATAAGAACTGTTCCGTGCACACATGAAACAGGCCTTAAAGGCTTTCACACAATAATACCAGTCACTTAGGTACCAAAAAAAAGATATTAACTACTCTACAATGAATAGGCCTTAAGGGCACTCAACAAAATTATATGTCACTGAGGAATGGTAATGAAAATGAGAAATTAAATACTCTACAATGAATAGGCCTTAAGGGCACTCAACAAAATTATAACAGTCACTAAGGAAATGGTAATAAAATATGAAATTAAATACTCTACAATGAATAGGCCTTAAGGGCACTCAACCAAATTTATAGCACCCCAACAGATGCACACTTCCTAACCTAACCTAACCACTACTCTGGGGAACAAGGTTATACCTGAGATCAGAATTATGAAGAACAATCAGAGGCATTAAAAGAATCAAATCACAGTATCACTCTGGCTCCACTTGATGGCACAAACATTCAAAACAATATTATCAAAATTATCTAGAACTATTAAACTACACCCGTAATAAAGGAGGGAAAATGTTCCTCCTGGTATCTCCTAGAGACCTAGACTCACGGTCTCAGTGTGTGACCATTAGTCTACTCAGATAGCCTCAGTGTACTCCCAGTGCGTCCATAAAGCGGACGGGAGTGAGCCAATCAGACCTTGTACAGTTGAGAGAAGCTTTAGCGTCCCGTGTCGTTTAGTTGTCGGGAGCACTCGTTCACTCAAGAGATCCTTTGCTACCCCGCTAAACAGTGACAGGCCTACTTTGATCGGTCCAATGGCGACAATCGCCACCCTCAATCCTCAACGGCAGTCTCAAACGGCAGTCAATCTCGGGTCAACTCCAGTCAACTTCAGTCAAGTGGGTTCTCACGGAAACCTTGTTATACTGCAATATTTCAGCACAGGTGACTAGGCCACGTGACTATTTCTGGGACAGACACACGTATATACATACCCAGCTTGGAGAAGGACGTGCCCCCAAGTGCTCCCGTTAGTGACCAAGGAAAATGGCCGCCTTGGATCTTTGTGTCTTGGGGGAAGAGAACATAAGAACATAAGAATGGAGGAAACTGCAGCGGGCCTATTGGCCCATACTGGGCAGTCCCGTTTACACCCAACCCCTATTGCTCATATAAGCATCCAACCTATGTTTGAAGCTATTCAGCATATTCGAGTTAATGATGATATTTGGTAACTTGTTCCATTCATCCACTACTCTGTTTCCAAACCAATGTTTACCTATTTCACGCTTAACTCTAAATTTGTCTAATTTAAAACCATTGTTACGAGTTCGCTCCTGGTTGGATAGTTTGAGTACCTTTGTAATGTCCCCTTTGTTTAGCCCTGACTTCCACTTATACACCTCTATCAGGTCGCCCCTCACTCTACGTCTCTCGAGGGAGTGCAAATTAAGATGCTTTAACCTGTCTCTATACTCAAGGTTCCTAATGCCCGGGATTAGTCTTGTCATTCTCCTCTGAATTCTTTCCAATGATTCTATATCCATCCTGTAATACGGTGACCAGAACTGAATTGCGTAATCCAGGTGTAGTCTCATAAGCCCAAGATACAGTTTTAGGATGACCTCGCTAATCTTGTAACTAACACTCCTTTGTATGAACCCAAGTACTTTATTTGCCTTGTTACAAGCAAAAACACATTATTTACTTGGCTTGAGGTTCCTACTTATCATTACTCCTAAATCTCTCTCGCAGTCGGATTTCTCTATGGCATCGTTGTTCATCTGGTATCTGGTTTCCCTGTTTACATCTCCTATACTGAGTACTTTACATTTGTCCACGTTGAATTTCATCTGCCATTTTTCAGACCATTCGAAAAATTTGTTTAGATCTTCCTGTAGTTTTGCGGAGTCCTTGTCAGGAGCGGAGTGAGGAAAGACGACCTCCTGGCCACTCTGTTAAGGCAGCTGGGGCAGTTGAGGGGTGAGATTGACACTCTAAAGGGGTAAAATGAAGCCCTCAGGACTGAACTCCTTCAGGTAGGTGTCCTGCCTAGCAGGAAACCTGCGAAGGAGGAGCAGGCATGGAGAGTGGTTGTCTCCAAGGGGACTAGGGTCAGACTCAGGAAAGCTGACCAGAGTGTGGAGTGTAGTAACTCCTACCAGGTGCTGGAGGAAGCTGGCGGGGAAGAGAAGAGGCAGGAAAGTGTGGTGCAGGGAGAGGAAAGGGCAGTTGTACAAACCCTGCCCAGAGGTAAGGTCGTGGTAGTTGGGGACAGCCAGGTGAGGTTTTTAGATAGGACTTTTTGTGCAAGAGATAGGAAACGTAGGACTAGGGTGTGTTTTCCTGGGGCTGGGATAGGGCATGTGTGGAAGGAAACGACATAGGAAAGGTTAGGAGTGAGGAGCTTTTCAAGAGATATAGGGAAGTGCTGGGGAAGATTAGAGATAGGGGAGGGATCCCAATAGTATGTGGTGTCTTGGCTAGAAGAGGGGTTGGTCGTGAGTGGCTGTCCAGGGCAATTGCTATAAATTGCCGACTGGAAAAACATTGTGCAAACAATGGTTGGGCATTCATTGATAGCTGGCAACGACTACCTGTACAGTCGTGACGGAGTACACTTGTCTCGTGCAGGGGTAAAGGCGTTGTCTGCATCCCTGGAGCATGAAATTGTCTCTCCAAAGGGAGGGGGGGGGGGGCTTCACCAGTAGAGAGAGGTCGGGGAAAGTGGGAGTCAAAAAACAAGCAGGTCCTGGGAAGTAAAATTGGTTACTCAGGACAAGGGGGTAAAACAGGACCAGGGAATGGTATGTTTAAATGTATACTATACAAACAGTAGGAGCGTTAGAAATAAAATAGACTTGCTGAGAGCGGTTGTATGTACCGAGAATGTAGACGTCATGACAATCACCGAAACTTGGATGAATCTGGCGAGCAAAATTTTTTTATCAGAGTACCACATAGAAGGGTACAACCTTTTTCACAAGGACAGGGAAGGTAGGAAGGGGAGAGGGGTCACACTCTTCGTCAAGGATACATTAAAATGTTGTATTAGTAATTCAATAAAGGGTGAAATAGGAACCGAGTCTGTATGGGTAGAAATCACGGAAGGAAGAGAAAAATTAATTATGGGAGTGATTTACAGGCCCCCCAAGTCTTGGGAAAGAAGCCGCTCAGCCCATATGGCAGGAAATTTTGTAGGGCAGCAAAATATAATAACCTGTGCATTATGGGGGATTTCAACTTCAGAAATATTGACCGGGATAACATTGTAAGTGATTATGAATCTGAAGACTTCCTAGAAGCAGTACAGGACAATTTTTTTAAACAACTAATTACAGAACCTACTAGAGGTAACAATATATTAGACCTAGTATTAACAAATAAAGAAAATATTATCAGAGATATCACAAAAGGGGAAGAACTAGGTAACAATGATCACAGAGAAATCAGGTTCACCCTAAATTGGGAAACGAAAAACAATGACAATATGGTCAGAGTCCCAAACATTCGGTTGGCGGATTATCAGGGGCTAAGAAGGTACCTAGTTGAGGTCACCTGGGAACAGTCACGTCAGTCCCCAGTCATAGATGACACAACAATTGATCATGACTATAATATATTCACTAGTATACTACATAAAGCACAAGAACAAAATATACCTTACAGAAAAATTAGGTCAAATAAGAATGAGCCAAAGTGGATGAGCAGAAAACTTAAACATGACAGAGGAATAAAGAAAGGAATATATAAGAAATTAAAGGGAGGGGAGGAGCAGCTCAAAAATAGGTATAATGAACTATCTAGGAATGTTAAGAAAAATGTAAGGAAAGCAAAGAGAGACTATGAAATCAAAACGGCAAGAAAATCCAAGGCGAATCCCAAGGGATTTTTCCAGGTATATAGAACAAAGATCAAGGACAAAGTAGGGCCTTTAAGGTCAGGGAGGGGAGAAGTGATAAATGGCAGTGAAGAAATAAGCAAAGCATTGAACAGCTACTTCTTATCAGTTTTCACAGAAGAAATTCGAGAGGTGGAACTGATATTTAGGGGAAAGGAAGAAGAGAAATTAAAGAATATCACTATCAGAAAAGAGGATGTTCTTAAGAGGATAAATAAACTAAAGAAGACAAAATCCCCAGGGCCGGATGAAATTTTTCCTCGAGTCTTGAAAGAGTGTAGGGAACAGATTAGGGGACCCCTCGTAAATTTATTTACAAAATCATTAGACACGGGAGTTGTGCCAGACTTGTGGAAACAGGCAATTGTAGTACCCATATTCAAAAAGGGAGACAGAGCATCAGCGTCAAATTACCGGCCGATCAGTTTGACGTCAGTAGTGGGGAAATTTCTTGAATCAATTATAGCAGATAACATCCGATCGCATTTAGAGAAAAGCAAATTAATCTACGACTCTCAACATGGGTTTACAAAGGGAAAGTCTTGTCTAACAAATCTGCTGACGTTTTTTAGGAAAGTCTTCGAGGTAGTAAATAATGACGAAAATTACGATGTTATTTACTTAACTTTAGCAAAGCATTTGACAGAGTACCGCAACAGAGGCTTCTGAGAAAAATTAAGGCTCATGGTATTGAGGGGAAAGTTTTAAATTGGATAAAATCATGGCTCACAGATAGAACGCAGAAGGTCAGCGTAGATGGTGTTAAATCTGAGTATAGCCGTGTAACCAGTGGGGTTCCCCAGGGGTCAGTACTAGGCCCACTCTTGTTCGTAATCTACATAAACAAACGATCTAGATACTGGGATCAGCAGTGACATAAGCAAGTTTGCAGATGACACCAAAATGGGGCGGCAGATTAATTCAGGGCAGGATGCAAATGCACTACATGAGGATTTAAATAAACTGCAGGAGTGGTCAGAAAAATGGCAAATGAAATTCAACACCAGCAAGTGCAGTGTACTTAATATTGGAAGAACAAATACAGTACTGTCAATGTATACAGCCTTAACAACATCAACCTAGAGAAGTCGACTTGTGAAAGAGACCTAGGGGTACTTGTAAGTCTGGACCTAAGGCTTAGAAAACAGTGCGTTAATGTTCGAAATAAGGCAAACAGAGTATTGGGTTTTATATCTAGAAGTGTAAGTAATAAGAGTGCAGAGGTCTTATTGCAACGTATATACTCGTGTATAGTTCGAGTTTTTAAGACCAAATTTTTAGGCAAAAAATTGGGGGTCGTCCTATACATGCGTAATAGTTTTGTTAGGTTGAACCCATGCATGATGGGAAGGGCGAGGAGCAACTTTTAGCTTCAGACATGAAAAATATTTACCATTTACTGCCAGTAAACAATGGAAACGTAAAATATGTACCAATTAGTAATGAAAAGTTGTGCAATTCCTTCAGCAAATGAAGCTCACCAACTTACAATAGGCTAAATTACCTTACAACGTGCTTTCAGTAGTCTATGTTGAAGTTCTTAGCACAGGCTAACTTATCATATCATATAAGGTATCACAGTTCTCATTGATCTACAAAAAATACCGGTAATAAAAACCTTTTCGATATTTCACACTTAATATAATACCCGGTAATCTACTTCAACCTCCTATTGTTTACAACGACGCATGACGCACCACCAGCTGTTGAGTATCAGCTAGACGGTACACGTGTTTTTCGAATCGTTTTCAGTTAAAAAACTGTTACATCACATGTATATTTTACCTTAACTGTGCCTGAATGAATATATTCTCGGAAATAAATAGTAGTTTTGCTGAAACGTGATATATTTTAATGTAAAATAGGATAAAATACATGACGAAAACAAAAATTTTTACCTAACCTTCCGATGTTCAAGAGAAGTTACTCGTTTTTTTAATAGTTTTTGGTTAAAATATTGTTATATTACAATGGTATTTTATTCATACTGTGCTTAGTATAATGCATTCACGGAAATGTAATATTTTTGCTGAAATGACGTACGTATTACAGTGGAAAGTGGAATAAAATCGTGACGAAATCAATGACTTTCGCTTACTTTCGTTCAAAAGATGTTACCGTAATCGCTTTTCGAATGGTTTTCAGTTTAAAAACTGTTGTATTACGATAATATTGTATCCTAATTGACTTGAATAAATACTACGATACCATATTTCTGAATATTTTCATTAAAATCCATCAAAATCATTTTCCTTGTCATCGTCTGCAGCACCAAACAGCTCCTCCCAGTCTTCTCCTTGAACAGGGCTAGAGGGTACGTGTTTTTCGAATCGTTTTCAGTTAAAAAAAACTATTACATCACATGTATATTTTACCTAAACTGCGCCTGAACGAATATATTCTCGGAAATAAATAGTAGTTTTGCTGAAACGTGATGTATTTCAATGTAAAATAGGATAAAATACATGACGAAAACAAAAGACTTTACCTAAGCTTCTGTTCTTGAGATGTTACTCGTTTTTTTAATAGTTTTCGGTTAAAATTCTGTTATATTACAATGATATTCTATTCATACTGTGCTTGATATAATACATTCACGGAAATGTAATATTTTTGCTGAAATCACGTACGTATTAAAGTGGAAAGTGGTATAAAATCGTGACGAAAACAATGACTTTCGCTTTCTTTCGTTCAAAAGATGTTACCGTAATCACTTTTCGAATGGTTTAGTTAAAAAAACTGTTGTATTACAATAATATTCCCTCCTAATTGACTTGAATAAATACTTGAATGGAAATATGCAATATTTTTGTTGAAACTACCCGCGTTTCAGTGTAAAGTGTCGTACGTAATAATAAATGGTAAACAATTTGCCTTCGGCACTCGTGTTTCAGGCACGGCGAGCCTCAGTTTATAGGACGTAGAGTGTTTATGGTGAAGGTTTTGTTGTTCCAATACCCTCAAAAACGTGGGTCGAACTATAAACGAGGAATATCGTAAATTAACGATTTCTTGGTCAAAAAATCAGGGTCGACCTATAAACGAGGGGAGGTTATAGACGAGTATATACGGTATATCTTGTGCTAGTCAGGCCGCACCTCGATTATGCGGTTCAGTTCTGGTGCCCTTAATATAGAATGGGTATCAATTCACTAGAGTCGGTGCAGCGAAGAATGACGAAAATGATTCCGGGACTTAGAAACCTTCCATATCAGGATAGGTTAAAGAAACTTAATTTGCATTTCCTAGAAAGACGAAGAGTGCGGGGAGATATGATAGAAGTATTTAAGTGGGTTAAAGGAATCAATAAAGGGGATATAGATAAAGTTCTTATAATATCCGAGCAGGATAGGACTCGGAGCAACGGATTTAAGTTGGATAAGTTTAGGTTTAGGAAGGAGATAGGAAGGAACTGGTCCACAAATAGGGTGGTGGACGAGTGGAACAAGCTTAGCAACTTTGTACTAAGTGCTGGAACGCTGGAAAGTTTCAAAAGGAGGCTGGATGGATTCATGGATGATAGAGTGGTAGTAACTCTCGACAGGAGCTGCCATGCACAGGCCAACCAGCCTATTGCAGACTCCTTATTTTCTTATGTTCACGCACGCACTCACACACACACACACACACACTGGATAACCCGATATCCCTGGACTGAAGTGATCACGGTAGACGATGTGCAGAACAAGTGGGATAATTACCTGGACACTATCACCAAAGCCTACCACCACTTCTTTCCAGCCAAAACACTGAGGATCCACCCCGATGATGTCCCGTGGATTACGCCCCGCATAAAAAGACTTATTGAGCAGCGCAACAAGGCATACTGCACCAACAACCGCCTGTACAAAAGTCTACGTAACCAGGTCATCAGGGAAATCAAGTCTGCCAAGAAGATTTACTATCCTAGGAAAGTGCACGGCCTCAAGGAAGTCGGCATCGGTCAGTGGTACTCCAAGGTGAAAGATCTCTGTGGTCTCAACCGTCAGTCTCCCACACTTCCTTTCATCTCACATTTACCTAGTGAGGAGGGAGCTGAGATAATTAATAACCATTTTGCTACCATACGTCATACCTTACCCAGTCTTGACCTCACTCTCTTCCCAGCTTACTTACCTTCCCCCTCCCCCCCTCCTAGTGTTCAACCATATGAAATTGCCAACAAACTCCTGAAATTTAAATCTAAACACTCCACGACCCCAATTGACCTCCCAATCAAAATATACAAGGAGTTTGCAGTCGAACTTGCCACCCCCCTCTGTTCTATTATTAATGCATCCCTCAGACAAAGCAAATGCCCTAATGAATGGAAAACCGCATTTGTCACCCCCATCCCCAAGGTCACCACCTCACAGTCCCCTAACGACCTCAGGCCAGTTGCCATTACCCCCATACCCAGTCTACTTTGTGAGGACTTTGTTTTTGAGTGGGCATTTGCCAGTATCTATCAGTCAATTGATCCACAGCAATTTGGCAATATGAGGACCTCCTCTACATCATACTGCTTGGTGAGCTTTCTGGATTTTCTGCACAGAAACTTGCAGAAACGTAAGACATCACTGGCCATTGCCCTTGTGGACTTCAGGAAGGCCTTTGATCTTGTTGATCACTGCACTGTTATCAACAAGGCTATTGCACTAGGGCTGCCCACCAACCTGGTCTCATGGCTCACTGATTTCTTGAGCGGACGTCGCCAGGCAGTGAGGTATCAGGGCTAGGTCTCCACATTCCAACACCTCACCTGCGGTGTTCCCCAGGGGACCAAGATGGGACCACTGTGCTTCCTCATCCTGATCAACGACGCTCTATCGGACACTCCTCACAGGTGGAAGTACGTGGATGACTGCACTGTGGGGGTTTCAGTGGACAACACTGCACCAGACTACTCATCGCTACAAGGCACCCTGGACAGGCTACAGGCATGGACCACGGAGAACAAGGTCACCATCAACCACACCAAAACCGTAGTCATGCACATCAATACCGCCACCACTCCAGTGCAAGCCCCAGCAGTCACAGTGGGTGCCCATCCTCTCCAGCTGGTGCAGTCTGCCAAACTCCTGGGTGTAACCATAGACAACAAACTTGACTGGAAGGCCCATGTAAATAACACAGTCAAGGCAGCCTCGTATCGTCTCTACATGCTACGATTCTTATGGTCATGGGTGGGCTTGGGATCGGTTCTATAGAAAGATTTCTTAGTAATGTTAAGGCATTTGTCTATGAAAGATCTCGGGTACTTTAGGTTCAAGCCAATATTATAGATATATTTATATTCCTCATCAATGAATTCCGGGCTGCAAATTCTCAAAGCACGTAAAAACATTGATGAAAATACTGACTGTCTGACTCTATTATGGTGGGCAGACTAATAATGAATGTATGAACACACATTAGTAGGTTCCTATAAATACTGAACTTAAAGGTGTTACCAATTCTGTGGATCAGACAGTCTAGGAATGGCAATTTACAGTCATGCTCTAATTCCACAGTGAATTTGATTGAGGGGGCTAAGTTGTTAAGTTGTGGTAGAAAAGCTTTTAGGTCCTCATTACATGGCCAGAGACATAATACATCATCTACATATCTAAACACAATTGGTTCCACAGAGTCAGTTGTTAACCAAAAATTTTGTTAACTGAATCTATTATTTCAATGGGATATTGGGTTATTGGTTCCAACTCAAAGAAAAAGTATGCAAACAAAGTACTGTATACTGGTAATAGAATTAACAAAACTTTAAATATAAACTAAATACAGTACTGTACTGTTCAATAATAAATAAAAACAATAGAATACTATATTTTAACTTACTTTGAGGTGTGTATGTCTTATTCCCGGCAGCTTTGTTTACATATCTTACAGCTGATTGTAGATGCAGTTGATGACATGCCATATTCTTTACAGAGTGCATTGGTTCTAATGCCTTCTTCATGTTTCATAATAATTTCTGCACTGGATATTTTCAATATGTTAAGAAAATTTCAGAATGACCAATAATTTTAATGTAAAAATGCAAAAATATTCAAGAGACCAACAAACTCAATGTTCACTCCACTGTAAACAAAGTTAAACTGAGAAGCATTGGGGGTGATTCGATCAGCTGAAGTGCACACAAAAACTGTTCCCTGTACTGTATATATTATCAATATGTTAACTAAATTTCAGAATAAGACAATAATTTTAATATACAAAATGCAAAAATATTCAAGAGCACAACTTTCTTAATATTTACTTCACTGGAAATGAATGTAAACATAGAACCAATTACTGTGTTGGCGGACTAACCGATCAGCTGATGCGCACAACATAGCGTGTTTCTTGTAATACTGTCGTTAATCGAAGTTTTGTTCGTTAATGGAACTGAAAAACCTGCAGTTTAATATGTTACTAACTTCAGTGCAATAGGATATAATATAATCTGTAAAATGTAATAGAGAGGCAATTTATTAAAGTATTAATGACTGTAATCTTAGGATTTTAATTTTCAACATATTCACCATCATTACAGATACAAGCATAATAGGATTTTGAAGTTCCACGAACATGTTCTGTAACTGTGTTTCCGTTATGGCACCGATCACATCACTTATCTTTGCACAAAGATCATCTAAATAAATATCTTTTTGTTTTAATACTTTTATAAATTGCCTCTCTATTACATTTTACAGATTGTTTTTGTCTCCTATAGATCTGAAGTTAGTAACATTTTAAACTGCACATGGATTTTATAGACACCCTTTATATTTATAAACTTTAGCATAAAAGAAAAAATATGATTTTTACTGAATCTAGTCATGTATATAGTACACTGTACTCTCTTCTTTTTTTGGTTATTGAAGTTCATGCCTCAAAACCTGATGTTCTTTTAGTTTCTCCAGCACTTATCACCATATAATTTTAATTTACTGGGAAAAAACTGCAAAGGGTATAAAATATATGTAATAAATTAACAATATTTTTATTATCACAAATTATGTACACCATATTAACTATTTACAGTATAAATACTTTTTCTGTAATTTGTCACATCATTATAACAGATAAAATCAGGCCGACCTGTTTTTACTTTTGGAGCACTGAAATCACTCACTATTATTGTCATTTTCTTTACTTAATGCAAGTTTACCATTTGAAAAAAAAAGGGGGGGTATACATGACAAACTCTTCTCTGATGGGAAGCCAATAAACAGATCATTCTACAAGCCGTACTAATCCATCATATAAGATTAAATATTAAAAAGCAGATCAGAGAAAATGATCCTTGAGGCAAACAAAACAATATTTTGAGATCTAGTTAGTTAAAGTTACTGTGAGCACCAATACTGAGGCATTTGCTACCACATAAATCCTTACAAAACGGAAGCATATAAACAAATTTTAAAAAAATACGACCCTCAACACAGCCATAACTAAGGTTAAAGTACTTATGCTAACTTAATTGCTTAAAAAAAATCATTTTGTTAAATTTGGAATGGGTGTAAATTAGCTTTTATCTCACCATACACCTATGTTGGTGAACAAGCATGATCAGCAGTCATGTGGTCTCCAGTTTAGGGTAGTTATGACTGAAGGTTTTGTAAATATTTAAGCCCCTCAAAAAGTGGATAGAATTCAGGTTACCTGCCAAACTTCAAAATTGCCATCCCTTGTTAGAACGGAATAAATGAAAGGAAATTCTAGTTTCTCCTTGTTTATAAGAGGGGCAATCTTCTAAAGTAAAGGTTAAAATATCAATACTGTACTGTACTGTACCATCTTTATATAAAACTAACATTAGGAATCACAAACACCAAGATTAAATCAAATGGGCTGAGAAAGAGATGAAAAGTGCAGGTATTTTTAAGACAATTTCTCCAGTGAGTACTGTATATATAAAACTGCAATTATTATACAGTATAACCCACTGATGCACACAACTGCTGATTGGGTCAATAAATGGCTGAAAGCGAGCTTAACATACACCTTTACTAAACCCCAGGGCTGGCATACCCATCAGGGCATTTCTCAATTTGCTCAAATTCAGTTCTGTACGTATCATAATCACATAATCAGGTTTATGTTGGAATTTAACTTTAAAAAAAAAAAAAAAAAAAAAAATTAATATGTCTACCTGTATACTGTATTGGAAAACAAAATATTACCATGTGAAGAACTTTACCATTGCTGAGTTCTCCAAACCTTTCAATTTAAAAAACCCAACTTTATACGAGGCACTCGGAGCCAGTGACGAATCAACCAAACCCCTATTTCTCTATTTTTGTTTAAACTTGTCCACTGAGTATTTCTCTACCATATCAGATGTTAAGGAAAGGGCTTTTCATCTTAGCATAAGGGCCAAATTCTTATTGAAAAGGTAGTGTTTCCCTACCTTACAGGCTGGCACGTGGATGAGCTACCGAGAGGGACCCTTGGAGCCAGACTAACGAATATACAGTCAAACATAGCCAACCAGCTGTGCAGGATGGCATGAAATTACGCGTTCAGCCAATCAATGTGTAGGGAGTGTTGTATCCTGCTATCTATCGTGTGTTTACGAGTGTTGGAGTACTAGTCCCCCATCCCCCAGTGCAAAGCACATGTGTTTCAACACTTCCTAGGGTCAGTAGTATTTACATTATACAGTAATGTTATGCATTAATAATAATGGTAATTTAAATTTTATCACAAATTATGGAATGTGGTGAGGATTTAATTTTGACTTTTTTAAAACTTAGACCTGACTGATTTAAGATATTATAATCTAAAACTAAACTAAATTTCCAATTATATGACATTCAGAACACAATAATCCTAAGGTAAGTTTCCGAGATAGGAAAAAAAGTGTGCAAACTTCATATGGTTCTAGCACAAAACATGATTTGGGTTGATTCATTACTCTGGTTTCAAGTGCCTCGTGTGTGAGAACACTAACTGATAACTTTAATTTTTTTTTTTTTTTGACACTGACCCTAAACGGATCTAGGGTTGGAGTGCGCCAACACCTAACCTCGATTATTTGAGCAAAAAAATATGAGATTATGGAAAAGACCTCTTCCTTATAAGGACATTCACAAAGCCCCAACTGGTATATTTTGTTTATGCTCAAAAGTTATTCTGAGAATTTAGGGCCAAGACTAGAAAGCAAGGCAGACAATGTAACTCCACTACCGCAAGGAGTAACCATCTTCAGTCATTCCTACATCACTGGCTTACCTATTTAGAGCCTGGGATATGTTACAAGGATGGTTCAACTCCTGATTACAACACCAGGTAAAGACTATTCATTTATCATGACCTGAGATACTGGTGTCTTACAGGCTGATATTTCTATACTGCTACTACATTTCAATGACCTTGATAGTTCTGATATTAAATACAGTAATCCCTGAATATAACACAGCCCCCTCCCTAACACCCCCTTTCCTCCAAAACTCAGTCCATGTTACATGGCCCTGTTTTCTGTGACATACCTATGTGCTATGATACAGTTAATAATATAATAACTAAAACAGATACTATATTGTAATATTATGCAACTGTACTTGCCTAACAATGACAGAACAATGCCACAAAGAATAAGAAGTTTGGAGTTTGCACCAATGACCTTCATATTTTACATGTCTGGTTTTGAGACTTCTTGAATTTCTCTGAAACATTCCAAAGTCATCATTACTACAAAATTATTTTCAGTACATGACTATTATTATATCACACCAGCAGGGTGACATTAAGGTGACTCTCACGTGTGTGTCAGCCCAGCCACTCGTAAACCATGCCATATGCATGTACAGTAAGTCCACGTTTAATATTGTTTCGTTATAACATCGCTATTCTTTAGACACCCTTGATTCGGATAACATCCCGTCGATTCAGTATATCGTCGTCACGGACTAATTTGTACGGCGCTACACCCTCTCTCATCTTAGCGCACTACGCTCGCACCCACAGAGCGTCATGGTATCCCCAAGCGTCGCCAGTCTTTGTTAAGCTTCCACAGCGTTGGTGATTGTTTAAGTGTTTTTGCCCTTAATACTGTACTCTAACCATTCAAAATGGTTTCTAAGCGCCCATCAAGTGCTACTGATACTAGTGTTGTGAAGAAGCAATGTAAGACCAATTAGCCTTGCTACGAAAATGGAGGTTTTAAACCGAGAGGAGGAGCCACCCGCCGGGTCTCAGTAACTTGCCACCTTCCTCCTCCCCACTACCCACCACACACTCACTCCACCACCTCCGTCCATCAGTGAGTACAATACAAAATTTATTTTATTTATATATACAGGTATACTATTTTCTATAAAAAAGCCATTGAATTTCTGTATATGTAATGTATTTTATGGGACAAAGGGAGGCTGGGGAAAGTAACTCCCGAATTTTATCTATTCCTTATGGGGAAAATTTATTCCATTAACGTTGATTCCGTTAGCATCACAGTTTTCAGGAATGGAACCATGACGTTAAACGAGGACTTACTGTTTCTTACTCTCCGCAAACCTTCATACCTCTTCTTGTTAGTTTTTAATGTTGTTTCCTTTTTGATTTGACTTTATTCCAATAATACAGGTATCCCTCACTATAAGACCATTCAAGATATAAAAATTTGCTGATACGAAAGTCCCAAATTTTCACCTCTTTTTTGTGTTCAAAAGCTTCCCCCATTTATACAAATTTGGTTCCCAGCAATAATTTCAAATCACACGCCACGGGAGTCAGCTGGTGCGGCCATCTTATGAGAGAAGTGCAGAGACATCTTTCCTTCTGTCATTCATTGTGTGTGAAGTGATTTATTTTTATGTGTGAATTTGTGCCATTCTTTCATTATTACTTTCGTAATGGCATCCAAGCTACCCGTACTAAACCGAAGAAAATATGAGAGGCCGTGACTCTTGAGACAGCAGTGATGAAGGGGACAGCCCTCCTCCTTACTTGGCCCACCCCTCCTCACCCCCTTGTGGTGAGCTCAGACAGCCCTCCCATAAGGTAATGTACCGAAGTTATACAGTATTTTATTAACGTTTTTTATGTGATATATAGTAAATTACAATAGTTGTGTACTATTTATCACCAGATAGGTAGGGTTTTTTTTTTGTTATTCATGAGCCAATTTCACGTTTTTGTGGTATGATATTGGTGGTTTCTTGTCAATTGGGAACCGAACTCTATTTTTCCCAAGTGTTCATCTACTTGCTATACGAAAATTCACTCAACAAATGGATTTTCAGGATCGTAACCCATTCATAAAGTGAGGGATCCCTGTACATACAAGTACTGAAGGTTGATTACTCAACATTTATAATATCATCCCTGATGAGGCACACACACACATACCACACATTAATAACTCTTATTTCATCCACATTCCATGAAAAGTCAAAATCATTTATACCTGACATATTAACATGCCAAAAATAGAAACTACATCAGTTAACTTGTTTATACCCCACAAGATCAAGGTGTAGAGAGTGAAGGGATAGTGGCTTATGTCTCGGGAAGGTTCAGATGGTACAGAATAAACCAAGCTGGAGACGTTCTATTACTTTCAGTTTACCATCACAGATTGCAAGCTTAAGCACTCATTTTCACTTTACACCACCAATTGTCCCTACCATGCATGCTGTTGAAATGGAGAAATACTACACACAGACAAATTGATTAAAATGAGTCAAAGTACACAATCTGCAGAGTAATGTTAGAAGAATGTGTGATGACCCAGTTCTCATCCATATTATTAATTTTCCAATTATCTGTTGGAAGAGTAATTAAACATGTGACATTGATATGAACTAACAAAGTTAATGACTTACTATATGAGAAGTAAAAAGTTTTGCAGATTTTTCCTTAAAAGTAGGGATGGACCCAATAAGATTAAGTTCATATAGATTTCAATTTAAGTGAGTGTCACTTCAGAGTAGACATACAGTACTGTATGTAAAAAAACAGATTATTCTAAAACAGAACTAATCTTTAAAATTCAATTACTCAGAACATCAATAGCATATTAGTTAAGGGAACCTGATCCTTCTCTCCAATTGGTTTGAACTGTACTATCAATTACTGTATCTGAAAAATGGGCGGTTACAGTGCACTTTCAGTCCATGGCTGTTTACATATAAAATGCAATTAATAAGTGCATTATCTCAAAATATTCCCACACAGATAAGAGTAATCCATCCACTTTTGAACCCTTCTTAAGATACCTATGATATGTAGGGAAGTAATCTTCAACAGAAGGCAATCTTTTCATCCATGTTCATTGTTGCTTGTTCTGGGGTCTTGGGTAGGCTGGCCACAAAATATTAACAATATGCTTACTAGCTTACCTTGAGAAGAGCTGCAATTAATTTCCTGCATTATATAAAAGCTCATTAAATATTGGTGTATTATATCCAAGGATTGCTGTACTGCATATAACTAGCCACTATACAGCCTTTACATCTGCTTACTGGTCTCATACCAGTAAGCTGGTTTCTGTCATTTAGACAGAAATATAAACATTAATTTTGTCAAACAAAAATTATAATACACTACTGTCCTTCACAGAGCTTGTCACGAAGCAGATTGAAACTTCCAACTAAAAAGGAATCAAACTGCAAGTCAAAAATGCAAAGTAACCACCTCTGTGCAAGTCATGATACATAACACAAAAAACTGCCCGGCTCCTGGGAATGTGAACCTTAAGTGGTACTCACTTTACAATATTAAATGTAAAAGTAAACCTCAAAACTGCTAATCAGGAAACAAAATGAATCTTCTAGAATCCCTAACACAGAATGATAATATACCATCCCATCAATATTACAGTTATCATACTGCAACACTTGAAGAATTTAAAAAAAAAAAAAAAAAAAAAAAAAGTACCTGGAAATGCTTCTGGCTTGTTGATGATACCTAATATTTTATGAGACTATTGGTCTGCACTATGGTCTGCACTATCACATCAAGGCAGAGTAAGAAATGAGAAGGCACAAAGTTTATATGAAAACTGTTATATTTCCTTGTTGCATATACACTGGAGGCAGGAAACAAAAGCCGTCCAAACATATGAGACAGATCAACCACAGGTGACCCATCATCATGCGAGTTTAATGATCACAAATTCAGCTATGCTGTCCATTGCAATCCTTTCTTTGTATCCAATCAATGTAATTCTTCATCACATATAAGCAATTAATAAATTTCTTAAGCACCTATTTTTCACATATAGTGTGCAAAATCAAGAGCACTGTATAATAGCTATTACATTAGGGTTTTTTTTTACCTCTTGTTATGAATCCCATGGGATTTGTTCAGTATAATTACCACAATCTGTTTATTTACGGCCATCAAACTTTTATATGAGGTGAAAAAAAGGAGACATCAACATGTACAACACAGTGACTACTGTCTCTTGTCCTCAACATTCCTTTTCTTACATTACTTTTCACAGTAATACATAATAATATGTCAGCACTACTCAAAGGCTTGCATGAGGATGGCTAACTCCCGATACATGGGTCCTAGCTTGCCAGGGACTGTCTGTCGCTTGAGAAGGAAGGCTCGTATTGACATCATATGATTGTAGCACTCTATGCATTTGTTGTACCTATGGAAAAAAAAAGTCTCGTACATCATTTGCATCAAGAAAGGATAAAAAAGGGCATGTTGAGTAATGTATCCTAAACCTCTACATTCAGTAACAAATGCTTACATAAAACCAAAAATGTAAATTACAATATATCCCAAATCCATGAAAAAAACTGCAATGCAAAGTTAGAAAATTATGAAATAAACGAAATGACTGTAAAGTCATCTTAATAACGATCAAGTCAGAAATTTTTTCTTTTTAAATTTATTCTAAAAAGTATCAAAACAGTAAGATCCTTAATAGAGCGTGAAAATGGTACTGAGAATAATCATGTACTTACCAATGACATTTCAGTATAACGTTCTATGTGCTATTTCAATAGGAAATATAAAGTACAGGACCGCAGCCCCAATAATACCAAAAAATTTAAGATAACCTTTTCCCACTTCAACACTAATTTCATGCAGTTGTTCAGACTTTAAGTGAATGATGGAGAAATAGAACTTTGGGTGTAATATATTGAGTGATCAACATTAATGCTGCTGGCTAGTGCTACAATCTAGTGAGGGTGGGGGAAATTTTAGATGTTCTTCAGCTTGTTGGTTGTCTTACTCATATTAAAGCTTAAGAAAATACTGGTATTTGATGATATACATTTAAAATATCTAATGTTTCTAAAAGAAATGAAACATTAAGCCCTTTGCTACAGATCACCACTTTCAATATTGTATTTGGTTTCTTACACTAGAGGTCACAGCCTCAAGCTAAAGATCCCACAGTACAGAAAACTGTCAAAACTAACTTCTTTTGTGTAAGATTTGTGAACTCTTGGAACCTGCCAGAAAATTTTGTAGCAGTAAAAGTTATGACCTGTTGTAATAACCTGCCAAAGAATGCGGAGACAGTAAGAGTTGTAAATTCTTAGAATAACTTGCCAGAGTATATTGTGACAGCACCAAGTGAGAGCTGATTTAAGGACAGACTTCACCCACACTACAACATGTTTTAGTACATTACTACCTAATTTCTAGATCATGTACATGATCATCACTTGCCAACCACTCAAACAGCTAGCCAGCCAATCAATGGTGAAGAGTGTTATTTATATGAAGGCATTTTGAAAAGAGGGTACAAGCTGTGGATATCACTAGACCCCCTCGGCTCAGGTATAACATTATATCCGATATTTTTCTTATTTTTATATACAGTGGTCCCTCAGTTAACAAACGCCTCGGTTAACGAAATTTCGGTTAAAGAATTACCTTCCATAAGAATCTTCATTTCGGTTAACGAAATTCTTAAGAAAACGTTTCGACATGTTTTGGCTTGCTCACCAGCTGGAAGATTAGTCTGCCAATACAGAAATCGGTTCTAGGGCTTACATTCATTAAAATTGGAGTAAATATCAAGAAGGTTGTACTATTCAATAATTTTCCAAGTTTTATATTAAATTTTTTAGTCATTTTAACACTTATTTAACATAATTGCAGTACAGGGAACTAGTTTTTGGTGCGCCCATCAGCCACTTCACTCACCCACCTAGGCTTCAGTTTGTGTGTCTGTTCAGTGGAGGAAACAACTTGCTTGTGGGTCTCTTGAACACAAGAGTATTTTTACGTTTTTACAGTACAATTATTGGTCATTCTGAAATTTATTTAACATAGTGACAATAAATAGTGCAGTGCAGTGTTGATTTAAAGAAAATAATCTTGAATTACACCTAGTGAACTTAAAATTTTATTGGTGAAATGACGGCATCAAGCATGGGGTGATTTCTCTTCCATCCCCACTTCCTTCTCTTCTCCCTTCTCCACCCCCACTTCTAATTCCCATCATCATCATCATCAACCAGGAGCCTTCTACTGTACATACACACCTCAAAGTAAGTGTACTTTACTGTATTTTTTTTTACTTTGTATGTACTTTTCGGTGAGCTGGAACCAATTACCCAATATCCCATTGAAACAATGGATTTGGTTAACAAAATTTTCGGTTAACGAACGACCTTCTAAAACCAATTGTGTTCGTTAACCGAGGGACCACTGTATATAAGTGCAGTCAGTACAGTCTCTCCTCGACTTATGACGGGGTTCCGTCCTGACGACCAGGTTGTAAGTCGAATTGGTCGTAAGTCAAAAATAATATATAGAAATTCTAAAAAGGGTGTCTCTTTTTCTTCTCAGCACCACGAGAACTCTCACCTTTACACTTGCCAGCCATTTTAATGGGAATTACGAACGAAAATTTTGTCAGTACACAGCGCGATCACTAACGTCGGGACTCAAAAATACGTAATGTGAAAAATATTTTATACGTCCATGGCCGTCGTATGTCCGGGTTGTCGTAAGTCGAGGAGAGACTGTATATACAACTAAATCTCTACTGCTACAGAGGAGGTCCTTCTCATCTGACAAATTGCCACTTCTAATTTGATAAAAAGTTTGTTTGTACTCCATCAAAAAAGTCTACTGGTAGGACTTTTATATGTGACCAGTACAAATTAAATATATCTTGCAATTTTCCCCCTTCATTACGGGATGTCAGTTTAATATTTTACTGGTATTTGGCTAATGCCATACAATTTTATTCAGCACAGAGAGACAACTGTAAACAAGGGTTAACAAACCAACACTGCTATTAGAAATTCTACAAAAGATTAATGGCTGCCAAATCATCAATTTAGCCTGAGTAGCCTCATGAATGACATGTGAGACTACCAATAAGATATTACTCTAGACTTAACTCCAGTCTCAGGCACATGAGGATAGCTGACACACGTGACAATAAAACAAGGGGAGGAACAGGAGACAGACATCCACACAGGTGACCAGGGTTTGGGCTATGGGACCCAACATAACCCCAAAGGCTGTGATATCCTCTGGAGGTTTCCTTTGCCCTTCTTAACATTTCTCCTTTGTCATCTTCAGACTTCATCTCTTGGTAAGCAGAGAGAAATGTTAATCCCACACCCTCATACATCTAATGCAGGAACCAAACCACTTCTCTGAGCTGCTTATTCTTTTTTGCCACAAGGGCATATGAATTAAAAGTTACTCTATTTTCTCTCTGCTTTTAATATGATCCACAATATTCAGAGACAAACTCATTTATATTAATCACTCAATAATACTGTCTCAAATTCTAAAACAGAAGAAAACAACAATTTACTAAACTTACCGCTCTTCTCTTGATATGTCGACCCCAACACTGTGTATTGGGCCAGACATGTTAGATTTTATCATGACTGCAAAATTCTTGATCATGAGCTTCAGGGCATTGCATCCACAAGTTACATACCTGGAAATTAGTCATAAAAAATAGTAAAGAATATTGTTAGTTAATAACTAGACCCTGTAAGTTATTATATAATTAATAGATTTTTGTAATGTACAGTAATACCCCGCTTTACGCGGTTTCACTTTCCGCGATTTTGCATTTACGCGGTACCTCGCCACAACCGGACTTTCACTTTACGCAGTGCATCTACTCATATACGCGGGAAGCGGCGCGGGCAGGATGCGCACAAGGTCGTCCAGTCATCAAAACATTACCGAGTTCTTCACCCGCCACCTACCACAGCCGGCCCAAGTCAGTAATAGTGAGGATATGGACTTATATAGACTTTGAGGGGTTTGAAAAAGAGGCCCTGCAAGCCTATGTGGTGGATAGTGATACAATTGATACAAGTGATACAGGTGAGGGCCAATAATCTGCCCTCTGCCTCGGAACCAACCCCCCATCCCCATGTGCCCAGCCATTTTTTCTACTAATGTAAGTGTTAAAAAACCTAATATTATTGATATTTCTTTTAATTATTAATTGTGTGTGCATACCATTATAAAATTAAAATGTTATTTCTACAACAACGTAGGTATTGTGTCTGAAAAAGTGGAGTTTGGGGGTCGGGCCAGTCTCTATTGGAATTAATCCCATATGTTCTGTTGTTCACTTTACACGGTTTTCACTTTCCGCGGTACCCCATGGGTTCAATTGACCGCGTAAATTGGGTACTACTGTAATGTGAAAAGATGTAATAATTTTCATAAGTGAGGCAGGGAAATTGAGTAAAGTGGAACTCAATGTAGGGATAATTAATTTATTCACAAAATATAGGATTGATCCTGAATCCTAGTTTAGGCTGAACCTTTGACTAGACAACTTACATATTACAGCACCAGGTCCATGGGTTAGAAGCCAAGTACTATACACCCTCACACATTACTGACTGAGACTAATTCATTAATTAGGTAAACATTTTCATCACATCCAAGTCCCTGAGGACAGTTAGGAGCAAGTTTCACCATTTAAAGTATAAAATAAAGATTCACATATCATGATGGCATGAATGCACTGAACCTATCAACTGGGCTGGCCACATTGGACTCCAGGTTGGGGCCCTTCAGTTCCACCAAACTTCAATGTTACCCAGTGATGGGAGTTGAATAACCCAGTCACTCAATTATGAGCTTAGCCATGAAATGGGATCATGAATTAATCCCTCAATTATGGCCTTACACTCTACACTAAATGTCTCGGTATCTAATGTCAGCTAAATGATAAGAGGAGGTGGCAGAAACTGCTCAATGTGTTTAATCATGCATCTCTCTAGAGAAATTAATACTACTTTCATTGTAGAATGATAATTAGACAATTCATACTGTATTAAAATTATCACAGATGGAGTTAATACCTGAAATGATAAAAGTTATATTTTCATAAGCTGTCATGTTACAGTAATGCTGAGGACGAAAGTAAAAATGGAAGAGAAAATGTAAAAAAAAACTCCACTTATCTACACAGTCAATTGGTAAGGAGTCACTACATACCTCGACATAGTAACCTAACATGAGTAGCACATGGTACAGGGGTTAGTGTTATGAGTAGTGTAGGAGATGAGAGAAAAGTGATACCATATATGGAAAGGAATGAATGATTGGGAGTGTGGCTGGAAATGGATAAAAATTAAAAAGGGAAAAATTGAAGGTGTGGCAATCCTTATATCCTTGTATGGAAGCCAATACTACAAGATGGTGTCATTTGAATCAAAAGAGGGAAAGGTAGAAATGAAAACATTTGAAGATCCACTAAAAATATTTGTATCCAAAGAATCCAGAAAAAACAAGAATAGTGTGATGCAGTTTGACTTAAAAAGTAGAAAAGTAGAAAAGAAGACTACAGAAAGGTAAATTTGATAAGAAATTGGGGGATTCCTGGTAGAAATGCAAATAAAAATCTTATTAACATTTATGCAAAGAGAAATAGGATTCTCAATAACACTACCTAAAAATAAATATAATCCAGGGCTCAAAATTAACTACTGAACCAAATTTTACAACATAAAAGACACATTGATGTGGAGTACAGTATCTCAAAAAAGTATCTGCCAGGGTGGGTCCGATGACTTCCGAAATGCTACATACAACTCGTGATGTCCCGGGAGGGTTGGTATGTGTGGCTCTGTGGCATACTATATTTGGTTACCAAACATCATATTAATTACATTGAAATAATTACACACTGAATTATTTATGTTAAACTATACAGAGCAGGAACATGTATATCCCAATAACTATCATCCCTGGTCTCATCATTTTTCACACAGTGTGTGGACAGATATTTTTGTTTTAGATACCTTGATTTTAGAAGAATATATTTAGGAAAACTGTATACTGTGTGCACACACAATATTACCATATTTATCCATTATGGAACAAAACATCAAGGTACCACAAAATGTTCTTATCAACACTGCTATTATTCCAAAATTAATATATACACCACTGTATGTATATAACAGATGAAAATAAAACATGTGCATAACAATTTTACTTTTGATATTTGCTCTGTAACTCATAAAGGATAAAGTTCATATGGACTAAAGTCAATGATTGTTGTGACTGGTTTTAAACTATAGTATAGAGAACAGTATATGGTCAGAGTGGATGGATAACAAGCATCAATATTCTATACTGTACGTATGGTGTTGCTTTCCTTTATAATTTGAATAGTTGTACTGAAGTATTACAGCTGATCATAATCTCTGATCCTGTCAAGACTGCAGTGGCCTATAAATTACAGTCATCAAAATGGTTCAACAAGGGGTCCAAATATTTCTAGCCACCCACTTACCCTAGGTCAAATATCCTCAATCAGGATAGTCTTCCTTTATCGCAAATTTGTATTGTAGGTTCAACTTATCACAATTTAATTTTTAAAACCAAAATATTCTGCAGTGTTTCATTGTATCACCATGCTATCAGGAGAAAAACATTTAAGTAATGCATGAGAATTACCACCAGTCAGCAGTAATCAACATGAAATCATTAAATGAGTTACATGGCATGGAAGAAACGGCAGTTTTGCTACCGCAGCAGCCATTGTACAGTATTGGCCTTATGTTTACATCGCAAAAGTTGTTTCTATACACAAATATTTCTTTATCATTCGCTCTAAACCATACATATTGAGTTTAAAAAGACACAAAAAATTTTCCCCAAGCACAATTTGTTTCAAGTGAGTCATTTCAGAGGTGAAATTAGATATTATTTAACAATATGAGCTTGGTGAAGGAACAAGAGTTGACAAGCCATAAGAGTGAGAAGATTAAGATGGGAGTAAGTTAAGGTGTCATAAAATACCATGACCGCAAATAATATTGATCTCTTCTGTATAATTAGCTGTGTTTATATACGTGCTTTCACCACGAGAAAAGCAGCCCACCAAATTTGTCAAGGCGGGAATATATAACATCTGGCAACTCTACGGTGTTTCCCATACAAATAGAAGTGGGAGAAACTTGGCCAGTGCCCCACTTGCTATCGATCAGGGTGTGCGTTAATTTTCGTTCACCAAGCTGATGAGTGCAAATTAAGACTCCCACAATTAGCCCAAATTTTCTTTCAAAACTATATTCATGGGTCCCAAAAACATGTATGAGACAGAGAAGGGTCAGATCCTTGCCCTGCTAGAGGAAAAAGTCACTGAAAGAAATTTCAAGGAGAACAGGACGAGGAATGGCAACGATTAAGAGGCTCAAGTGATCGACACACAACCCTCCCGGCAACGTTATTCCACCAAGGAAATTACCACCAGGAAGACTTAGGGAGACCTCCAAATGCACTGATTCGCTACTGAAGCTTGAGATAATGAGATCCTAATATGAGTGCATCACCATTGAAGAATGCACACCCCATCCTCCTG
The DNA here is from genome assembly GCA_958450375.1 of Homarus gammarus. Taxonomy (NCBI): domain Eukaryota; kingdom Metazoa; phylum Arthropoda; class Malacostraca; order Decapoda; family Nephropidae; genus Homarus; species Homarus gammarus. The sequence goes on along the minus strand of CAUDMG010000187.1, from coordinate 3,239,512 downwards.
CAAAACATATCAGAATGAACAATTCAACATCGCCTTCAGAAGGAACTTCATCTGCCTTCCCATCAGGCTGCACGAAAACCACTTCCCACGGACCGAATGCTTTTGCAAGAAAATACCAGCACTGAAGCAAAGAACAATGGAATTCTGTAATGTGGTCAGATGAAAGCACTTTTGCATCCTGGCTGCAGGGAAATGAACAGTCAGAAGGCCCACCAACACCAGCGGGTATGATCCTCGTTACACCATTAAAACCGTGAAACATCCTACAAGTGTGAAGGTGTGGGGAGCGTTCAGTGGAAAACATGGTCGTGCTGGCCTCCACTTCCTCCCCCAAAACACGACGACAATGAACTCTGATCGCTCCAAGACTGTCTTAGAAAAACATTTATTGGATTATTATTGACTTCACCAGTCAACATTCTTCATTCAAGATGGTGCCCCCTGTCACTGTCACAGGTCAAAAAGTGTGACAGCTTGGCTTCATGAAAGGGCTATTCCATTGCTGGAGTGGCCTGGGAACTCACCAGATTTAAACCCCATCGAGAATGTATGGCACAAGATGAAATGGAAGCTGTCAACACAGGACACTTCAACTGTACAGTGGCAACAAGAGGAAATCAAGCGCATGTGGGAGTTTGAGATGGATTGAGATGGATGTTGAGTACAGTATTTTCAAATGTTAGGAGAATCCATGCCAAAAAGACTTCAACTGGTAATAAAATGTAAGGGAAATATGACTAAGTACTAAATAGTAGTAGAATAAAACATTTTAAGTCTGTAAACATGTTTTATTCATCCTTGAAGTAAGTTTTTGTATGAATATCATGTGAAAAATTAAAGGGTATCAATATTTTTTGCGGTACTGTATTCGTAATGAAAAAAAGTATCAAGCCGTGAAATAACAGGGGTTTGCTACATAAAATTATTAATGAAATTAGGGGAGAGGAGTGGAGTGGCAGCAGAATAAAAGATCTAGAAAGAAGTATTTGAAAGCAACAATTTAAAAGATGGTTAATAAATAAATATCTTGTATAGGAAAAGTCTGTCTGAGCTGTCATGGGATTGCATTGACACTAGATGTGTACAGGTATTTGATGTAGTAGAACACTAAGTTCTTAAAGATAAAATGTGATTAACTCTCCCCTACTTACAGCAACATAAACAAATTATCCCTACAAACAAAAAAGATGTATCAGAATAGTAAACTTCATTATTCATAAACGTATGTTATGATTTCCAACAATGTAAGAAGCATATGTTTCTTTTTGACTATTTTGTAAGATTTAGCCTCCATGGCAAGTCATGTTTAAACCTAAGTTGATTTATAATTACATTCTCTTTTTTATTTTCTTCCTTGTTTCAAAAAAATTACCCTGAGTTACAACAAAAATACATGGGGTGGATAGAGAGACCATTATCTTACTATAGGGCAAAGACCATGAGGGATTTGCTTAATGCTGTCAAAATTTTGTACTAAACAAGTAATATAAACACGTAAAAAAAAAAAAAAAAAAAAAAAAAAAAAAAAAATATATATATATATATATATATATATATATATATATATATATATATATATATATATAATATATATATATATATATATATATATGCAAGTAAATCACTGTAGGTGCGCGTGATCTAGGTATATGCTGATAACCACCAGGAAAGAAGAAAACACGAAGTTCCCAAGCGCTTTCGTGTAATTCACATCTTCAGGGGTGAGTACAGACTAGATAGAGTAATGCAGAACAAGATGAATATATACAGAGGAGGGTGAGACCAGGTCCACAATGGTCAGGTAATGACCCTACTAATCTTTAAATGGCACACAACGGTTGGTGGTTGGGTCAGATGGGACAGTGACCCGCCCTCTCACCTGATCACAAATCTTCTTAATTACAAAGTTGTCCAGCTTGTACAAGCCGTTACTCAAATTCATGTTGAATCCTCTGTATATATTCATCTTGTTCTGCATTACTCTATCTAGTCTGTACTCACCCCTGAAGATGTGAATTACACGAAAGCGCTTGGGAACTTCGTGTTTTCTTCTTTCCTGGTGGTTATCAGCATATATATATATATATATATATATATATATATATATATATATATATATATATATATATATATATATATATATATATATATATATTGATACTGATTAACTCCTGAGCCCAAATATAACAAATGGTAAATATAAAATACAGTGCAATTCCCTTTATCCGAATCTTTCAGGTATCCAAGCTTTTGGTCCCGTTCCTGTTTGGTTAAAATTCTAATTTAATCCAACAATCTGAACGCAACTGAAGTTATTTGTTTGCATGTCTGCCACCGCTAACCGCTTTGTATATAACTATGTCGGGCTTTTTGGTTGGTGGAAGATGTTTGCTCTAATTTCATGTTATGATAAACAATAAAATTGATACATAGTATATCATAAAATACAATAGCACATATTTTATGTACAAAAAAAAAAGCTCCTTCCACACTCAAACTATTCTCTGGGCGATGGAACACAGTTCTGCCAGGTAGTCAACCTGTTGACTCCGAGACATGTGTGTGCGAGTGTGTGCTGTGACTTCAAATTAGGAGGAGAGAGCGCGGGCCAGGTGGGTGGCAACTGGTGATTTGACTATGCAGTAACAGCCCACTGCCTCCACAAGTCCACGCATACATTTACTTCCCACACATACACACCCATGCTCTTCATTTTTCTTATTTTATTGTATTATATTATATATTTTTTACTTTTAAGCCACATTGGAGTAGAGTACAGTATTGTAATGAATATTCCACAACTTACAGGTAGTCTCCGGGTTATGAACGAGATTAAACTTTAAATTTATAGTATTTTTTGTACCTGATGACTTATTTTTTACTTTCATTTACTGTATTTTGTCATTCTCTTTCTTCTTTTCTCTTAAATTAAGTGATTTTAGATGCATACTGTAAAAGGACTTAGGCTATGATATAGTGGGATTTTAAATATTGTTCTGTAAGTACAGTATGCACGTAGCATGTGTTTCAACTTCGTAAATTTTCAACTTAAGAACGTCCCCAGGAACGGAACTCATTTGTAACCCAAGGACTGCCTGTACAGTATATAGTTTCATTTCATGTAACAATGACAACATGCCATCCCACAGACCACCTCAACCTCAATTGTTTCCCTTTCCCATTCAGTCATGCTATCGCTGAACCAAATTTTGACCTAACGTTAATTATTACATGTTCTTTTAGTCACGTCCAGGTATCTGAACCATTATTGGTCCCGATGAGTTTGGCCAAAAGGAGCCGAACTTGACTTCCTATCAAGAGTGCTGCTTTGTATGCTGAAATCCCGAGTCCAGGATACGATAAAATTCTTATATTGCACGAGTCAACTAACTACTATTCTACTTACGTTTCATATTTACTTTGCAGCAGTAAACTGACAGGAGGAAGGAGAGCTGTCAATAAATCCAGGTTCCATATTGACCTGCAAAAACAAAATATTATACATAGTCTGCTTCTCAAAATATGATACCTCATTGTAGTTACAGAATCTTTATTGTTTTTCCACAAAATACAGTACAGTACATTATTACAACGTGGATCTAGTTCCTAGTACCTGTATTACAAAATCTTAAGATTCTACTGTTCTTAGTTATCACAGCAGTAAAACAGGTTCAAATAACAAACACAAGGAGATAAGAATCTGTGAAAGGACTAAACATTTGTCTCAGTAACATATACAGTACAAGGAGTATGTAGATGTAAAAAACAATGAGAGAACTGACAAAGTTAAGGGATAGTGATACATATTTCCTATTTTTCTACTAATTTCTAGAGAATATTATTATTCCAATGAATTATTAGATACTAGTGTGACATGCAAAACACAAATTTACTAAGAGTGAGATGAAGTGACCAAAAGAGACTGACTTACGGTCTGAGATTAATGATGCCCAAGAGATCCACGAGAAGAGCCTGGTCACCTGTGTTGAGGGCGTGGTCCACAGCAGTCTTGAGATCTTTTGTTTGCCATAACTTGTGTGTAACCTGCAGGCCCCTAGATCGAGCCGTTATGACAGACATCATAGAGGAGTGACCACGCATGATGCTGGATAACACTTCCTGTTCAGACATTTCATTGCCTGCAATGCCTGTTAGACCACTTCCCCCAGAGCTAGAACTTCCATCTAAGCCCAAGCTACTCAGTTTATTCTGTTAAAAGAATAAAAAAATCAAATTTGTACATATTGTAAAAATTATTACACTGTAAAACATACTTATTTTCAAGGAACTGTACAGGATGTAGTAGACATCATCATTATCATCAAGCAAGTAGTTGACAGAAAATCAAGATCAGTCTAAATTACTTAATGAATCTACAAAATTCAAAGGATGGGATCATTTTTTGTTTCGTACTAAAGGAAGATTATCAAATCTCAATGAACCATGAAAACGTAAATGAGGGCAAATGACAGAACAGTCAGCAATAAAATAATGTAAATCTGCTTTTATACATTAAGCACAGACAATAATTTATATAAAAATATTCTACTTCGTTTGTCTTTTTACTTTTATACTACTGTATGTACATCAATACAAAATCCCACTTTTTATTTTTTAATAGGAAATAACCCATCCAGGCATAGGTCATCGACCCACAAGGGGCTCTGGGGGGCAAAAATAATGGGTAGAATCGTCTCTTTGGAACTGATAAGTCAGTTGCATGCCATCTTTTCACCAATAACTTTTCAAGACATTGTCTGAGGTGTGAAAACCCTTTCGCTGGGATGATACACCATTCAATAGTAATACTGTATATACAAAAAAAGACTAAACAAGAACCTTTAAAGTTCTCACAACATCTGTCATTAATTAAAGAAGTCAAAGCCCTGTGGTAATGAAAAGCTTTGTTAAGGATCCTGCAGGACCCTCATTCATGACTTTACTGTATGTTATACAAAAGACAACTACATTATTCAATCTTCATTTTTTACACATCTACTGTAGATGTCAATGCTATTGTTATTTTACTCATCTTCTGGCATTTTACTAGTTTTATCCTTTGCCATCTCTAACCCAAGCAAGAATGGAAAAAGACTGTAAAATGTAGATAATGATAATGATGAGCCATTATTAACTTGATGGTCATGTCCCATTTAGTAATTGAGTGCTTTTCTACCTTCCTAATTTGGATATATACATGGAACTGCATCATTCATTCAATAACTAAATCAGCATACTGTTATCTTAAAAATATAAAGAAATTGGAAATCCTGTAACCAGTGAAATTTGCACTCTAAATAAATTCTAATAGCCATGTTTAAAATGCTGTTCAGAATTTTTGTTAAAAAAAGTAAAACCATAATACTGCACAAAGTGTCTTCAAAATTAATGATAATATTTGAACCAAAGGATTTAAAATTCTATGGTAAACTCCTTGTGCAATAACACGATCCATACTGAAACTTACTGGCAAAAAGTCATCAAAGTTAATACTCTTATCAGGTGGTATGTGTGAAAATGCAGATGGATATTCTATATCTTTCAAACCATCCTGACGATAACCATAATCAGGAGGTTCCTTTGCAGTGCCCATGTAGGAAATTTCAGGGCTGGTTGTCTTAGGAGTGCCCATGTATGACATTTCTGGACTTTGGGATGGATGAGGACGTGGTGCTGGCCTGACTAGGGCTGGTCGATCCATTGGCTTGGAGTGTGAAGTGAGGTCAGGTTTAGATGATGCATGAGTTCGGTTTAGGTTGGTGAGATCTGGCCGTGCTAACTGTGGTAAACTTGGGGCTGAGTCATGGTAAGCTGGTGAGCTTGATGGGGGGCCTGGAGATGATGACTGTCTCACTAAATGTGGCTCCGATGGACTATGTCTGATGTGGTACCTGGAAAAGAGTAAAAAGATCTCAAATAAAAGACATGGTATATAAATAGACATGATTGCAGATTACATTACATCATGTCTAAGTTTGAATTTCGTTTGTTCACCCAGTGAATTATATTTTCAAAAATTAAAGTCTTTAATCAAAATAAAAGAATAAAGAAGTGTTACTATAAGAAGCATCACATAGTTTTTATGCTCAAGCAATCAGCTGTGTATAGTACAGCACACTGATATGATATGTCCTAATGAAAATTATGGGCAATAGAACCATTATTAATTATTTAGAAAAAATAAAATATATAGAATTAAGATAAAAATTATGAGCATCCACCTGTTTCCTTCAGCTTCAAAGGGAGCACTGGAGGATTCTCTGGTGTCTCTTCTGCTCTCTGACACAGCACGTGCTCTATATGGTTGACTCATGTTTGGACTGCTACTGCCACTTAGTGTGTAGTCTCTGTTCAGGTGAGAATATTTTACAAGTGGTTTGTATGCAAATTATAATATAGCTTAGTATAACATTATGGGAAGCACTGAGACAGTCTGAAAGTGACCAGGGGAAAGATGTACAGAACAGTACTGCTCAATAAACATATACAGTAAGGAAAAAAAAAAAATTTTCTCAACTTTGATCTCAATGGTAAAAATATAAGAAAACAATTAATATAATATCAAATACACTACCTGTGAGGAGAGGCATAAGCAGACTGCTCCTGATTAGAACTGCGTCTCTCATACAGACTTGGAAAACTGGTGGGGTTTAAGGGTGGCGTCTGTGGTTGGTTACCGTTATCATACCTATGGATATAATAATTTTTGGTTAACAGTAATAAATAAAAATAAAATAAGAAATTATTACATTGCCTAATTAGAGGGAATTTTTTAATTACATTTTAATTAAAATGTAAATGGCATTAATATGTAAAGTAAATAAAGAATAACATACTTTACAGTATTAACTAAAAAGGATTGATCCTGAATTCCCATTTTATGGCCTGGCCCAAAACTGAGTGATTCACATATTACGCAGTCAAAAGGAGGCTTTAGAAATAAGAGCCACCATTTAAATTAAAATAAAATGTGTCATGTCTTCAAACGATTGTAGTGTGAACAAAAAAGACTGAAGTCATCAAAATTTGCCATTAATATTTTTCAAAAAATATGACCACATGATGTGACATAGGAAGACTAAAATACAATACAGTAGTTATAATTGAGTTTCTATCAATTGTAGGAGAGTAAATTTGGTTTTAAGAAAAAGATCTCCTCTGAACTTGTTCTGTAAGAGGAGTGAGTCTGCTGCACAAAGTTCTTCGTCACCATGAAGTGGGTACAAACAAGTTAAACAATAACAATGACCTTGTCTTTTGACTTACTGTAATACACATATCCATGAAACTACGCGGGTTTAAACATCACTGCCCTTGCCCCTCCGTAGATTGCAAGGGAGGCTGTGTACGTGCGTATGACAACTTCCACTACTGGCCGTGAATGCATTGTTACGAGTGCTGTCAGCAAGACACTGCATTTTAAGAGACACAGAATATGCACCCATGCTCTTCATATTTTACAGCTTTATATTATATTTTCTTTATTTCTAGGTCCCATTACAGTATTGAAATGATTTTTCCACAACTTTTATAATTTCATTACTATATGCAATAATGGCAACATGCATTTTCAACTCTCGCAGGCCACAGTTGACTCTTGGCACATGTCTCAGAAAAAATTATTTCTTTGACAATTATAGTATTCTATAAAACAATGTGGCTTAGAAATAAAGAAAATATAATATGTAACTACAAAACATGAAAAATGAAGAGCATGGGTGTGTACGTGTGAGAAGTGAACGCATGTGTATGTGGTGGGCTATAACTATGTTTACGACTCATCAACCTAGCCGTTGTGTTTATTGTTGCTTGTAAAAAAATAATTACAATACTATAATGTGGCTTAGAAATAAAGAAAATATAATAAAAAACAAGAAAACGAAGAGCATGGGTGTATATGTGTGAGAAGCGAATATGTATGGAAGCCACCTTGTAAATTGTTACTTGTAATGAAACCATAAAAGTTGTAAAAAAATCATTACAATAATCTAATGTGGCTTAGAAATATAGAAAATATAATATAAAACTATAAAATAAGAAAAATGAAAAGGATATGCGGAAAGTACCTGTGTTATGGAGTAGGGTTTTCTTATTTTTTTGTCAATTTTGGTCTTCCCGCAGGTGAACATTGCAGTTTTGGGTCTTTATAGGGTTTTCATTAACCTAAATCCCGTTGTTTAAGAGATACGTGTACAGTACTCCCAAAGTTGGAAGAGAACTCACCCTCCCAAAGAGTAAAATACAGCAGCAATATAAATTTTACAAGTGTATCAAAATTCATATTATGCTTTACATATTAAAATGCTGCATAATAATAGTTTTAACTAAAGTGAAACCTTTGACCAAGTGACCCCAAAATCACCATGGAACTTCCTCTCTTAGGGACAAGATACTTCTGTAATACAATGTTCATTGGTGCATGTAAACTAATATTTAAAAACCAGAATTCTAAACCTAGCTACAATGACCTTGACCTTTGTACCTAGAGACCCCAAAATTAATAGGAAACATCCTCGTCATAGGGTCAATATACCTATGCAATACCAGCCTGAGGTTGGCACTTAACCCCTTATGAATGGGGTTCCCTCTGAGCTGAAAAAAATTATCTGGCATTAGCCAAATAAAATATTAAAGGTAACATCCTCATAGTGAAGGGGTTAACCCTAAGTGTATACCAATCATCCCCACCTCAAACATCATACCACGAACCCAAAATGAGGGATTTTGGTACAACAGTTTCCTCAAAAGACTAGGGACCTGTTTGTAGCAATGTCTGACTAATTATTGCACATGATGTACAGCACTGCAAAAATGCTATGGCAAACCATCTTGATTTGGTCCAATATGCCATCTTTAATTCAGTTTTTAGCCAACTAAGTAAAAAATCCAAAGAAGAGAGAGGATGTCCATACTGCTGGAAGAAATGAATGGAGGAGGAAAAAAAGTCTCCCTCTCTCCAGTTGGGGATAGCAATAATAATAGCATTAATTTGCATACATGAACCTCAGTTAGTAATGCTCAAAAAATTTAACCCTTTAAAACAATTGCATCACTTATTGATATGACCATGTACAAAGTCCAGGGGGAAAGACGGATATGTATAAAATTGGACAAAAAAAATTTAAATGACAGTAGAATTAAGGTTATCTGTCATCTATGGGGACTGAGAAGTGCCGGATAAGAGGTTTTCCATTCAGTTGAATCTCACTCTTAAGATCCCCCAATAAATCCCACAGTGCTACAGGCTGACCTTGCAAATTCGTGTCTCAGAAAATGGATTTCTTGAACACTTATTCCATTCTATATAAAATAAGAAAATGAAGAGCATGAATGTGCATGTGTGGGAACTGAACATGTGTGGAGGCGATAGGCAATAACTGTGACGCTGACTCATCAGCCCAGAGACGTTTATTGTTACATGTAATGAAATTATAAAAGTTATTGAAAAATCAACGCAATACTGAACTCTAATGTGGTTTAAAAATAAAGAAAATATAATATAAAACTATAATAAATGAAAAATTAATAGCTTGAGTGTGTATATGTGGAAGAGAATGTGTGTAGAGGCGGTGGGTTACTGAACTACAGGAGGTATAAATGTGTGGCCGCACTCCCTCCCTATGTGATGTTATGACATACACACAGCCAGCATGGCAACTACACATCTGTGAGTTAGCTGTGGTGACTGCCTGAACTTCGTCATGTTGCCCAGAAGATGGTTTGAGTGTGGAAGGAACTATTTTTTGGGGCATAAAATATGTGCAGCTCATCCCCAATACATGCAGTGTCTAAACTTACAATTCTAAATGATTTTGAAGGAATTTTTATTTTATTATTACTATTTAATTTTGGTGCCAGTGCTGCGAACGTTTAGAGTGGAGGAATGTGGTCTCCAACCCTCAGATATGAGGGCAGTTCTCTGATTGATTGAGTTGAATCTGCTGGTTGTATGGATTCTGGATACCCTAACCAGAATACTACTGTACGTATACTGTAATAACCCACCAAGGGATATAATACCAGTATATGAAAATCCTATATGTCAGCCCAAAAATAAAAGCCTTGCCGAGAGAGACAATACTATTGTACCAACCTTGGAGTGACAGTCTCTCTGGGGGTGGCAATTGGCCGTGGAAGGTGTGAGACACTTTGGGATGATCCTCTACGTGCAGCATCTGGAGTAGTAGGTCTAGCTGCTGTAGGTGGACTGGGTCTTATTGGCTCTGGTCGTATCACATCTGGACTGGTCATCACTTGAGGCACCATAGGATCTGTTGTCAAGTATCACATAAGAGAAACATAAATTCCTTAAAATCACTAAGAAATTGGAGAAATTTACAGAACTCATATACAATAAAAGTAATAATTAAAAATTCCATTAACAATAGATTTATAATTCTCAATAAAAATAAACCATTCGTGTAATCAAAACAAATTACATGGGAAACCAACACATCAGAATATCTTTAAAAATCTATGGCTTTTCTACTGAAATCCTACTTTATAACCCAGCATGGCTCACATTACTCATGTACAATCATCACAATTATAGTTCAGAGCTCACCAATGAAGGTGACATCCTTAACAACTCAAATCATTGTATCATAGCTGGAAGATCATCATACTCGTTTCTGAGGGACAGCAAAGTATTACAGCAATATCTCCGTTAGCCGGAATCCTTCAAACCTGGAACTCTCTGATAGCGTAAATGAGTGTAGGTTGTGAGGTGCAGCAAACTGATACGATACACATAAAGGCAGGACTCAGAATGAGACATGTGCAGTGCGAGACCCACGCACAGTCGTTAACCACACATACGAACACCCAAATCTTCAAAGCCTCTTCCATCTCTTGGTACAGTGGCAGCCTTAAATGCTGGATGGTCTTGAACATGGATGGTTGTGTTCATATGATGCACTAATTTTGTCAACCTTGAGTCTGATACTGAGAATTATGCATTCAATTACCCCAATTCAGCATCCCATAATTGTTGCACTTTATAATCAGCAAATAAAAAGAATATACCTGTGTATATTTTTTTCTAATTTAAACATCTTTCTCTTCTTTTCTCACTTGAAATGGAAGGAAAAACAGGTGCTGAGCATTTAGACATCTTGGCAAGTGGTGTACTGTATGTGGTAAACTCTAAGGAAATTACAGTATACAGGAATAAGAGCAAGTGTTCTTGACTTTGAATGAGCACTGGTTGAGTGATGCCATGACTACAGCTGAGAAATTTTGCACGTGTGGTGGGTAATTGATAAAAGATTCCAGCCTGGCTCTTCTCAAGAAATTAAAATACAGTACAGTATTCTCATTTGAACAACAAAAACTTGCTTATACAAATTTTTTATTCTTACACCTCATTATTATGATGAATATGAAAGCTACTCTTGTTTATACAAATATGATCCCTTAAGATAATGTACCAAATTTATATTAGAGGATATTTTTTTTTTAACGTGTTACTCTAAATTACAGTACAGTAGTTAGGCATAAAATGACAGTAGTAGTTTGGTAGTAATTTACAGTAATTTGGCAAAAAAAGAAAAAAAATAATCATTTGTAAACCAATTTCATTTTTCTAGGTACGATATTGGGGTTTTCTTGTTACGATATTGGGGTTTTCTTGTTATTAAGGAGCTGAACCCTATTTTTCCCATTTATTAAGTACAGACTGACAATCCCTCTTCCGAAATCCTTGGGGCCAGAAGTGTTTTGGATTTCGGAATTTTTCGAATTTCAGAATGGTTAGGTTAGATTTTTTATAAATATACTGTATATATATTTTTTAACAGGGATTAGCCCACCTGGGCACAAGTCACTGACCCACATCGGGGCATGGGGGGCAAAAATGTAATAATAATAACAATAACAATAATAATAATAATAATAATTCATAGTAGGCAGCTACCAAACAGGGAGTTACTACTGCCTAGGAAGGTACTGGAAGCATAATGTGTTGTCTAATGGTAAACCCTGCTGCCATATGAAATCATGAAAATTGTGACCAAGTCCCAGGTTGCTGATCTGACTTTCTGCCTCATTTACGTACAATTGCAGGGTCTCAATAAATTGTTTCTCTTTCTATGACAACACAACACACTGTACATATATCATTTCTCACTATTGATCTTTTTTTTCATTTTTTATAACTTTATGATTCTTTATTATTATTATTGTTATCAGTGATATTATTATTATTGTTATTATTATTTACAGTATAGTCTGGGTTTACACGGATATTTTATACACGGACGGTCGTTTACGCGGCACCTGTCCAGAAGCGATAATTATTATTTCCGTGGTAAATGCCATCATATAAGCGGCAAGCGGAAGGGGCAAGGTCCTGGGCGCTGACGTCAGACTCACGCCGACGATGTCGCGGACTGTGATTGGGCCACGTATCCTTACCACCCACGCACCCCCCCCCCCTCCGCCGTGCGCTGTGATTGGTCTATTTAACCTTGCCAGCCCCGCCACCGCGCTCTTGACTTTGGCCGCGCTAGTCTCACTGTCCCCGTGCATATTCACTCGTGCCCAGGAACTGTTTTTTTTTTTCTTTTTACAGTGGCTTCCGCTAGACCCCCACCACCCCCGAGAAGCCCTGAACTACCTGGCCCAAGCCACCCCAAGCCCAAGAAGGTGAGACGCACCATAAGCTATGAGGTTAAGTACAAGATTGTTCAGGAGTTAAAAAAGGCACGAGGCAGGTGGATCTGGCCAGACAATATGGAGTGAATGAATCGATGATCCGCACGATCAAGAAGGATGCCGGCAAAATCAATGAACGCATGAACATTACCAAGTCTGTAGGTGTCTCGCTGGTGAAATATTGCCACAATAAGGTGCTGCTGAAGACCAAGAGTTGTTTGGTAAGCTATATTATGGTGGTCGACACTCGGGCAGTGCAGGACTACGCCTGAGAACTCTATGTAGCAGTAGCAAGAAAAATGGGGGTTGTAGAGCCCAAGTCCTTCAGTGCGTCTGCTGGGTGGCTGCAAGGTTTTAAACGATGCAACAAGATCACGAATATTGAGATAGTCGGAGAAGGAGCAAGTGCCGACCGGGCTACCGCCATGAATTTTCCCCCATTTTTACGGAAAATTATGGAGGAAGGACAGTACACCGACGACCAAGTGTTCAATATAGATGAATCAGGGTTGTACTGGAAGAAATTGCCATCCAAGACCTTCGTAGTCAAGTCTGCGAGCAAGTGTTGGGGGAGCAAAATGCAGAAGGAGCGCATCACTGTAATGTTCACCACCAATGCCTCCGGCACTGCTAAGCTGAAGTTGTCTGTGATCCACAAAACCCGCAAGCCGCATGCCTACAAGAATATGGACATGAGCAAGTTAGATGTCCACTGGCTAACCTCAGGGAAGGCGTGGATGTTCTCTGGTCTGTCCCTCTCCTGGTTTGACAACTGTCTCGTTCCTGATATCAAGAAATTCTAAGTGGAAAATAATGTGCCATTCAACATTTTCTTGCTCCTCGACAACGCACCAGGACACTCGCCCCTTTTGCTGGATCGTCACCCCAACATAAAAGTGGTCTTCCTTCCCGCTAACACTACGTCGTTAATCCAGCCCATGGATCAGGAGTTGATTTGCAACGTGAAGGCTGCTTTTTCCGCCAAGAAGTTTCGGCTCCTAAACAACTTCACCAACACCAAGGATGAACTGCAGAACCTAGAGAGTGGCACCGAGAGCGAGGAACACGAACAAGATTTGGCAGACTATGAAGTGCGGGTCAAGCAGTTCTGGAAGCTGTTTAACGTGAAGAAGGCTGTTGATTTCTTGGTGGAGGCATGGGGGCAGCTATCTGTGGCAACGATTCGGCACGCATGGCAGCATGTGTTGGAGGGTATCCCAGGTGGGAGGCAGAGGCAAGAGGCAACCTCGATTAACCAAACACATATGGGGAGAAGGGGCCGACGGATAATCCAAAAGGTAGGTTAATAGTACATAAAGTCTACGGAAATAAAACATACATTTTCAAAGTACCTTTCCCTAACCTACCTCATTTAAGTCCCTCTATTCATTTTTTTCATTTGCCATTCATATTTCAATAGAATTTGCTTTAAAACATTAACCACTTTAGTAAATAAATATGAACCAGCACAGAAACTGTGAATAAAAAATGGAAAAGTCAAAGAACATATGTCATCACAAAAATTGTGACCAAGTCCCAGGTTGCTGATCTGACTTTGTGCCTCATTTACACACAATTGCAGGGTCTCAGTTATTTCTCTTACTATTGACAACACAACATACATACAGGTACATTGTTTCTCACTCTTGATTTTTTTTCATTTTTGCATTTCTTTATGGTTCTTTATTATTATTATTATCATTATTAATATTATTACATTATCGCCCCCCAGGCCCCGATGTGGGTCAGTGACCTGTGCCCGGGTGGGCTAATCCCTGTAAAAAAAAAAGGGGGGGGGTTTGGGATTGACAGTTAATCGAGGTTTTACTGTATATGTGTGTGTATATACTGTGTGTATATATATATATATATATATATATATATATATATATATATATATATATATATATATATATATATATATATATACACACAGTAAGTCCCCAAGTTACGTACATAATGGGGACCAAAAGGTTGTACGTAACTCGAAATGTACGTAACTCGAAAATCCCCCAACCCTATAACATTGGTCAACTTTTCACCACTGTCAAGCAGTTTTATTATGTCCATTTTTACCTCTAGTGAGATTGCTTGACGTTTCGTAGCACTCCCACTGGCTTCACCACTCTTACGCTTTACACCAGTCATTGCACACAGAGTAAAGTGTACAAAATAGGGCAGAAATTCACAGGAGAAGTATGCACAATGACCACACGTGTTGCTTTGGTGCGTCTAGCGTGTCGTCTGCATGGTCAGTGATAGTGGCGGCGCGGTGCGGCTGGCACGCAAACTATACGCTCACCCGCCAAATTTAAAAATTGCTCGCCCTTTTAAGACAATATTTTTGCAATTAAAGACTTCAGAAATGATGTACGTATCGGCCGTTTGTACGTAAGTCGGATGTACGTAACTCGGGGACGAACTGTATATGCTGATAACCACAAGGAAAGCATATACCTAGATCATGCGCACCTACAGTGATTTACTTGCATATATATATATATATATATATATATATATATATATATATATATATATATATATATATATATACAGTATATATATATATATATATATATATATATATATATATATATATATATATATATATATATATATATATATATCACACAAAGCCTGTTCATCGAGCTGATGGCGCCGTGAACCTCAATGGGAAACTGCCCGTGCCTCTTATGTGGTGTCAGTAGCATTTTACCGAATCCAGCTGGTATGAAGCGCGAGGTACATATATATACTTCATTTTTAGTCCATATAACACGCGGACTTTGAACATATAATCAACGACCTCACCAGCAAGGAATCGAACCCTCGACCTACAGGGTGTGACTAAGGAACGCTTACCGGCTAGGCCACAAGGACACAAAAGCAGTTCTAGACTCTGTTATATTTCACACAAAGCCTGTTCATCGAGCTGATGGCGCCGTGAGTACAGACTAGTCTGTACTCACCCCTGAAGATGTGAATTACACGAAAGCGCTTGGGAACTTCGTGTTTTCTTCTTTCCTGGTGGTTATCAGCATATACCTAGATCACGCGCACCTACAGTGATTTACTTGCATATATATATATATATATATATATATATATATATATATATATATATATATATATATATATATATATATATATATATATATATATATTTCATGTAAATCCACAATGAAAACGTGGATAAGATAAATCTTGATAAAATCACACGGGAAAATGGAAACAACGGAGCACCTTAGCTTTCGTCTTTATTCAAGACATCTTCAGAGGCAACTGAAGATGTCTTGAATAAAGACGAAAGCTAAGGTGCTCCGTTGTTTCCATTTTCCCGTGTGATTTTATCGATATATATATATATATATATATATATATATATATATATATATATATATATATATATATATATATATATATATATATATACAGGTAGTCGTCGACTTACGACCTAGATTGGTTACGGCCGCCTGGTCGTAAGTCGGCATGTTATAATTACCTTACGTATATTATAATGTGTAATGATAATATAATCATCTTTAAGTCATATTTTATCAACATTTTCTTTGTTCATTATTGTTACGGTCGACAGGTTTAAGTAAATCACTGCATACTACAGTACAATTGATTTATTATTTACACAACATACAAAAAAAAAAAATACATCTTATTGGCCGCTGGTGCTTGGCTGTGGATCGTCGATGTCGTCAGCTGGGGCAGCCTTTGGGGTAGCCGGAGGAGTTGTTTTTTTCATGAACATGGTGAGCTTTGTCTGAATTGTTCGTTTCTTCTTCTCCTCGTAAATTTCTTGATACGGACGAAACGAATTGCGTGCCATCCGCTCAATCCTTGCAAATCGTTCGATGTTTGGGTCCATTCCTTCAAAATGGGCAAGAAGTTTATTCAGTAGAGATAAACCTTCTGATAATCCCTTAGTGGCAGGTTGAGGAGTAGATGAAGACAGTTTCCTCTTGGTAGACATCTTGGGGGGGGGTGGTGGTTCAAGAAAAATTTCCAAGACAAAAGAAAGGCACAAGGCAAACAGACACGGAGGGAAGTGTGCTGTACCAGCGAGCGTGTTTGTAATTGAGCGCGGGGATGCGCGCGGCTCCAGCTCCCGGCAGCGCCAGGAGGCTGGGGCCAAAACTGTCGTACCGCCGGTCGTAAAGTCGAACAGACGTAAGTCGCATAGGTCGTAAGTCGACGACTACCTGTATATATATATATATATATATATATATATATATATATATATATATATATATATATATATCTTTGCGTAAGGATTTGCAACATTTTAATTATCTTTTGAATTTATGCTACATTCCACAGAAGGACCATATTTACTGCTGCTTGGTGCATAGGAGAGCTGCACAGTGCATTGTTTTTCTCATCTTTACGTTTCTAGAATGTTCTTGAGCAGACGAGATGCTGCCCCGAGACTGACCTTGTGAGTGCTAGGATTTGTAGATAACAAGGGCTTGGTGTATAACCTATCTGAGACTCCTGTTCATATTTTAGTTCATCTCTTTTTTCCAATTATACCTATGTACATATACTGATGTTCAAAAAAAATGTATCAGCCAGAAATAAACTTGTCTCCATAAGCACATAAAACAAAAATTTATTTGTATTTCTGCCTAAAAATCACTCTGCAGTTTATAATTGTACAAATATGGTACCACAAAACATGGTGGGCAGCCAACAGATGTGTAATTGATGGGTGTGAATTTTAATTCTTTCACCCACTTTCCTGGCAACAAATGGGTTATTAACATATTGCCTTCCTATTGACACTCTGGAAATCATCCATAGTTAATACCCCATTTAATTTCACAGATCAAACACATTTGGAATGTAGCCTCCCAGTCTTATGTTTCTGCAAAGAGTAAGAATTATTAATGAGCTTTTACACACATCCTGTTTAGGGCTCAAAACGCTACAGGTTGCTCAAATTGGAAGAATGCTACCTAAATACCTACCATTATTATTGTTAATGGCAGGTTTGGGCTCGGGCGGGGGTGGTGTTCTCTGTACTGTAATAAAAGCACAACAAATACAACAGTTATGATTAATATCAAAACAGGAAGCCACACATTAATTAATAAGCACTTGCAAAACTACATGTCAGAAATCCTCTTAAGGTCTCCATAGTGCTTTTAAACTTAATTGTTAAAAAAATAAAATAAAACAGCATTCCATGAATAAATGAGTGTGTTAGCACGTTTGAGGTGGCTTTAAGAATTCATCTGAGGTGAGGGCTGAAGTGTGATATAACTACACATGCAGAACCTACCATCTAACAGACTTAAGGGATACATGCTTAACTATAAGTAAGATTGCAACACTTAGAAGATTTTTGTAACACAAAAAGGGTAAGAAATAACTCATCTTTCAAAACTAATACATCAAGCACGATTTATTTGGATACAGTAGAACCTCGATAAATCGGACTAATTGAGCAGACCCCAGCCCGAAAAATAAATAAATAAAAAAATAAAATGGAAGGGGGGAGGGGGAGATAACGCTGCTTATCTGAACTGTTTAAAGAAAATCAGTTGTTGTTATGTTATTACTGCACTTCAACAACTAAGTTCTGTAAGTGCATAACAAGGTTTTAAAAAGAATACTACATCAACAATAAAAAAAAAAAAAAATGAAACAGAACTCTCTGGGTTGATAATCAGACATATAAAGTAAGTCTGGTTGTCAACAAATGTTTCACCAGATGATTATAATTTACTGTAAAGTGTTATATGTAAGTAACCACAGAATTTGTCTTATGAATAAAGAGAAGACTGTATGTATATTGTACAGTTCTATAAAGAAAATAATAAAAACAAATAAGTGTAGGAGTATATTGCAAGTGAAAGATGCGTGTTTATCTGGTAACAGCTGGCAGGGGGTGGGGGGGGGGGGGAGCACGGGTGGGTACTCCCTACCCCTCTCTCCCACAAGATTCCTTTAACACATCTTTATGCAATTTCACCATAATTCTCATGTAATTTAGGTTCATTTGATACAATATTATGCTAAAAGAATCAGTTTTCCTGAAAAAAGAATCCTACACTGAACACTGCGTCATTTGTTTACAAAGGGCAAACAGCTGATTGGTTTACCAAAATGTGTGTTAACACTTAGTAAATTAGTACAGTACTGTCGTGTATTTACCATCACTTAATAAATACTATTGTAGTGTATTTATCATCACTTAAGTAATATTGTAGTGTACAATATTGTGTATCTGCATATACCCTGGTTTATTCATTAATCATTTGTCTAAGTGTACAAGTAGCCAAACTGAGCCATCCTATAACACTCAAAGGTGGTAAATAACGTTTTTAATTAAGTACTGTATCTTCATATCAAATACAGTACTATACAGTAAAGCCTCGAATAACGACGGTAATGTGTCCTCCAATATTGCAGTGTAAGGTGAATCATCGTACCGTGAATCATTAATTACCATTAAAATAAAATCATAACAATGAGATGCGTTCCCAAGTGTGACCTTTTCATATCTTTTGTGTGTTTGTTTTACCCACATTTTCCCAAAACAATAAAGTTAATGAAAACTACAAACTACATTATTTAAATAATGTTTCTGAATACACCTTATACTAGGGTTGCCATATCTGAACATTAAAAAAAGAGGACGTTCCCGAACATGTTCTGCCCCCCGCGCGCCCCCAACTAGCACAGATTTTGGCGCAATGTAACCTTGATGCAGCCGTGACCGTTTTATGCTCTGGAAAAGTACAACAAATCGTAAGCACTAGCTGTGGCAACAAGCGACAAGCCCACAACAAAGACTAAGATCAAACGCTGTCACTGCAGGTTAAAGACTGGCCAACCACCGGTCACCGTCATAGTTGTCAACACACGTAAATAATATAGCGAAAGTGGCTAGATTATGGTTGAAGATTGATAAAATGCCTTAAATGCAGGACAAGAAAAACAAGTGCTACAGTGTAAGAAAAGCCATAAGAAAAAATGGTATACTTTCAACATTTCATTTATGGCTGTAATAGCACTAAAAAAAAAAAAAAAAAAAAAAATGAGCATGGCTAAACAAGGAAAAGCAGTACATGGCACTACATGCTAGCCCAAAAACTGCTAGCTGCTAAGTTGACAACACCGTACAAGCGTACACGTGACTTATCAGCTGACGAAAACTGAACAAGATCTCTAGTGTTTCCACCTCCCCTCTCTCATAGTCTCTCTCTCTCTCTCTCTCGTCATTACAGTTACATATTTCTTTCCGTGGAGAAAATGATGGAAGCTGAAATTTTGGACTTTTGAAGAATTTTAAAAATTACTTCCGGATGAAGATTTCGAGACCTACTGTAAATGGAGGACATGACCGGGAAAATACGGATGTATGGCAACCCCCACCTTATACAATATAAATGAATAATAATATGGTCACACAAGAGATGGGACACCATTGTTTTCGTTAGTGCTTACAGCCGGAAGTCCGGGACGGTAGTTTTACATAAGAAAATAAGACCCTGGTTGTAGCTGTAGTAAAATTAATGTAAAAAACAAGAATATATAGTATATGTTTTGAGGAATGTTATTTAATGTTAATAAATGGAACAATAGAAGTAGCTAACCACTAATGGCAATGAAAAAAAAGTGCGCATATGTGCGCATTTAAGGAAACAGCTCATTTATCTTATTAAGAATATGTACAAAAGATTCATTATTGTTTATTACTGAATTTGATTGAATTAAACTTTATATATGCAAAATGAACAATACAATTCATTAATACTACGTAGAATATTAAAACACACAAGAGGATAAGAAATGGCATTGTTGTCAGTGTTTACATCCATAATGTCAGTTATTCACCTAAAACTGAAGAAATAAGACCCTGGTTGTTCTTGTAGTAAAATTAATGTAAAAAATATGTATTTTTTAATTACTGTTATTTAATGTTCAGTAGAAGTAACCAATGATATTAAAAAAAAAAAAAGTGAGACTGATAGTGGAACGCCAATGTATACGTGCGCACTCAAGGAAACATAGTCATTTATCTTAAGAATATGTACAAAAGATTAATCAATGTTTATTACTGAATATGTATTAGATTGAATTAAATGTTTATGTATGTGAAATGAACAATGCAATTCATTAATAATACATAGAATATTAATACACATAAGTGGAGACAAGACGGCATTGTTTTCGTGAGTGACAATGGTTCTACATAAGAAACTGAATAAAATAGACCGTGGTTGTAGCAGTAGTAAACTTAATGTAAAAAAAGTTAATAACTGTATGTAAGTTTTAAGTAATGTTATTTAATGTTAATAATTGGAACAATAGAAGTAGCTAACCACTAAGGGTAAAGAAATAAAGCGAGATGATTAGGAACGCCAACATAAGTAATTGCGTATACTGTATGTGAAAACATATCGCCATTTCTCTACCTGTACATAAGAATATGATAGCAACACTTATTTGCTGTTCATATACGTTTTAAATAATATTTACGAATGTAAAACAAAAATTCTACTCACCAATAGTGGTCAAGTCTAAAACATAAGGACAGCCAATGATGTTGTGTGAGTTTTTACTCAGATGACGAAGTCATCAGGTTAAACTCTGGCTGAAGCTGTAGCTTTCCATAAAGCTGTTACTGAAATTGTTACTGAACCTGAAGTTGTTGTTGAAACTGCTTTTGATGCTGAATTTGATGGTGTAGCTGAAGTTGATGGTTTAGGCCTTTGAATAATAAAGCTGTCGAAAGAACCTTGCACAGCTGCTTTCTTTTCTCATGTCACTGTTAATTTTAATGCTTCGTTCTGTTAATGGATCCACTTCAGAAAATATGTCCATTGTTTGCTCCATATAATATCCACAGACCTCTCACCTTTTTCATATCGTTTTAACACATCTAGTTTCTGGGCGAAGCATACACACTTTTTATTAGCTTTTGAACCAGCACTACCACCACTTGCTCTCTTGCTCATGTTGAATAGGGACTCAAAAATACCGGCATCACCACTAAAAAGCCCGACAGCCACCATGCGCAAGGCTTTTTTTTTTTTTTGTATAATACTGTACATATCAGGATTTTGTTATTATTTATATGAAAATGTATTTTTTTTCAAATTATGTCGTAAATATGAAGAAAATAATGGCATAAATTGAATTGGGTCCTAAATTAACCAGGGTCTTAAATATGAATCGTCATTAGTAGAACTGTCGTTATCGGAGGCTTTACTGTACAGTGTGTTATAGTGACCCCTGTTGTAAGCTGGTCTGTTGAAAGCTCTCACATGAAAGCATCTTGAGTAAATAACCTTTTGATACAGCTTATCCTTTTATTTTCAAGCCATATTACAAATTACATACTGTACAGTATTGTATTTTTTATCTACTGTATGACTGAAGATGTTATATTAATCGTAATGAGCCATAAACCATAAGACGTCAATCATATGAGAATATAATACTAAATCAATAAATAAATAAACCTGACGAATGTGGCAACACCTGATCAGCCCCAGCCTGCTTACATACTCAAGTGTCTTAGTTCTCAGTAGGCCTATAGAAAATCTGATTAGACCACTCTACAGTATTCAGTAAGTGTTGTTCATCTCATAAGATTTTTTTTATTAATATTCCCTTTTTCTTTTTTTTTGTTTTAATATTTCTGATGATCAGAGCCTCTACGTGTCCGAAAAAAGGAAATTCTGATTTATTGAAGTCAGATTTATCAAGGTTTTACTGTAGTTATAAACCCCCCAAAAATAAATAAATAAATAAAAAAAATAAAAAAAATAAAAAGTGATATTAAGATGATAAAAAATAAAGGCCACTGGAAGACATACACCAGGAAGGCCTTGGGATTTCAGCTGATATAGCACGACATTATTAATAAAATGAGGAAACTCTGAATATGAAGCTCACACAGCAAAAAGTTCAATTTCTACTACAAAATAAAACTTAAAAATGTGAAGTATATCACACAAAAGTGATATGACAAAAGTTGTTCCAAAATCAATGAGAAACTAACATTTGCAATGCTTCTTATCAGACATGAAATCCCTTTTTACCTAAATTATAGATACAACATTCATGATGGACATAACTTACGTTCCCGGCGGGTCTTAAATATTCCATTGTAGTCATTAAGGTTGGTGATCTCTGGAGGGGGATCCTCCTCCTGGGGTTCCTCGCCCCCAGTATCGGACGCTTCTTCAGTCTTCATGGACTCCGCCCTGCAAAGTAGAGGTACATATTAATTGACTGTCTTTAGTTTAGCTGTGTTCAGGGGGACTGCACAATTGTCTGCTAAATCAAAGACAGTCAATTAACTGAGAACATCATAAGAGGGATATCACTTGAAACACTAAAACATCAATAACTAGTGTTTCTTGCCATCTAAGCCAGAAATCTGTGCAAAGGATAAGTAGAATTATCTGTATTGTAAAATTAGCTTCCATTAACACAGGTGGAAAGTACTGTCCCACAAACTGACAAACCACTTGAAATATCAGACTGGATCACTGTGTATAGAAATGGAGCTGTTGAACCCACGTATGTGCTAAACAGGAAAGTAGTTGGACTGAATTGACCTGGCAATTCCAATGAGGCTGATGACAATGGATTATCACAGTATGCACAGCTACAGTGCAATCACAACTTTTCAGCCCTCAGTGGCATTTTTTTTCCACATATCCCTTTATGAGGATTATTGTTGCAATGGGAAGATATAACCTAATCACTGCATTAATCCCATCCATCAGTGCTGTGAGCTTGCCTGGTTTTAAATTTGTAAACTTGACAGTGACAAAACACAAGTCACCTGGGACAGACATTAGATTATAGTACAGTAAAATGTAAAGTGATGAGAGTTTATAGAAAATAACATACTCCACAGCAGCTTCAATTGTATCTTACGTGGCTTTTCCTGAATTTTTATCTTTGCTGAAGCTCTTGCGTATGGCTGCACCATATCTAAAAGTTGATGGCACATCTTGTTGTGGCCCTCCAAAAGGCTGTACACGCTTCAAATCCACTACATACAGAGACACATGCACACCATGGAAGCCTGCACCAATCTGAAAATCAAGACAACATGAAACATGATGTAATCTTCCACTAATCAAAGAACAGTAGTTCTATAGTACATCTTTTTATACCAATTTTATTCCCTCCTTAACTTCTACATATCTCCACACACTTATTACGATATATTATTAAGAAATTAATTTAATCAGTTGCATTCTACAAGCAAAATTTTTGTTACTCGACCTGTTTCTGAACGACTGGTAGTTCTACACCTGCAACCTTTGGGCATGAATGAGAATATACAACTCCCTCCCCCGAATCTGTAGCTGTTGCTGATATGGCGAGCAGGCATACCAACTTATGATGATGCACTGGGATCATATCAAAGCATTTCATCTAGCGTTTCGAATTATGGCGACAGAAATCTACCGGTAACAATACCTTTTGGGGGACTGTACAATAGTCTGCTCCACAATTACTCCAAAAAGGGGAACTGTACAATAGTCTGCTCCACACACTTGCAGGGTTTCAAGTGTTTCTCTTACTTTGACAACACAACATACATATATCGTTTCACACTATTAATATATATATATATATATATATGCAAGTAAATCACTGTAGGTGCGCGTGATCTAGGTATATGCTGATAACCACCAGGAAAGAAGAAAACACGAAGTTCCCAAGCGCTTTCGTGTAATTCACATCTTCAGGGGTGAGTACAGACTAGATAGAGTAATGCAAAACAAGATGAATATATACAGAGGAGGGTGAGACCAGGTCCACAATGGTCAGGTAATGACCCTACTAATCTTTAAATGGCACACAACGGTTGGTGGTTGGGTCAGATGGGACAGTGACCCGCCCTCTCACCTGATCACAAATCTTCTTAATTACAAAGTTGTCCAGCTTGTACATGCCGTTACTCAAATTCTTGTTGAATGCTTCGGTATGTTTAATAAGACTAGATTCTATGATAGAATCTAGTCTTATTAAACATACCGAAGCATTCAACATGAATTTGAGTAACGGCATGTACAAGCTGGACAACTTTGTAATTAAGAAGATTTGTGATCAGGTGAGAGGGCGGGTCACTGTCCCATCTGACCCAACCACCAACCGTTGTGTGCCATTTAAAGATTAGTAGGGTCATTACCTGACCATTGTGGACCTGGTCTCACCCTCCTCTGTATATATTCATCTTGTTTTGCATTACTCTATCTAGTCTGTACTCACCCCTGAAGATGTGAATTACACGAAAGCGCTTGGGAACTTCGTGTTTTCTTCTTTCCTGGTGGTTATCAGCATATATATATATATATATATATATATATATATATATATATATATATATATATATATATATATATATATATATATATATATATATATATATATATATTTTTTTATTTATTTATGGTTCTTTATTATTATTATTATTATTTCGCCCCCAGGCCCTGATAAGGGTCATTGACCTATGCCCTGGTGGGCTAAGGTGGAGCCACTGTACATACTTGTATGGGAGGTGGCAGGTGAAGTGGTATGTGTGTGAGAGGCTAGCGGGGATTGATGGTCTCGAGGTGTATTACCCAACAAATCTTATACAGGCATTACATTCAAGGCAACAATTAATGAGAATTAAAAAAAGGGAGGGACTCTGGTTGTAGCTGAAAATATAACTCCCCCTTTACTATGGAAACCCATTTGTACTGGTTTTGTTTATGCCAGACTTTCCTAGGAACAAAACTCCCAGCATAAACAAAAGTAACCTGTAAAGGTTTTCCCAAACATGATGAACATTTCCAAGGGAAATAATCTACAGAAGGCTATCTTCTAAGTAACTCTAGAATCTGCTATGATTTATGAAGGAGCAGGATGCCAAACAGGAAAGGTTCCTGACCCTTTGAAACTTGTAAAATTTTATTTTTCCCTGAATAATCTGAATACCTGTATATCAACCATGTATTCTGTCATTTAATCAATCTATGATTTGTAATGTAAGGTGATTAACAGTTCAGATATTCCAACATTATGAAAAACTATTCAAACAACTGTACAGTACTAATTACTGGTAATGACTGATAAATAAAAGTACACTTAAAACTTAATTGTTGAACTCACCAACTGATTTTGAGCAATGGCAATATCCTGTATCTTGCCCCAGCCCATAGCCACAGTGTCAAAAGTGCGTGCAGGCTCCCACCCATACACTTTTAAGACATCAGGAGACCCCGCATACACACAGTCACCATCAGGGTGGAAGGCTATTGTTCTGCAACATGAACATGATGTCACCAACAACAAATAACCACTATCTAACAACTTGTACCGTATAATTTTACATATTCAATTATGCTATGGAGGACCTGAAATGCAAAAATATATAAAAATCACAAAATTACATACACTATAAAGGTTGGAATGATTAGATTCCATGACCAGGACAAAGGTAAGTGGCATTTGAGACCCTATAACAGAGATGTCAAAATCATAGGTCATAACAGCTTGGGGGGTGTAGACTTTATTCATGTGAATAATGCAACCATGATCAATTAATATAAGTCTCTGTGGGTTGTCTTGCCAAATTATTTACTGAAGAAAGTCCAGTCCATTAGAACAGGGTAACTAGGATCTGAAATCTTGAGCCATGTGTAAACATAATTTTTCTTACACAGCTCCTTAATTACTGTATATTATTAGTTTCTTATCTCTGAGAAGGAGTTGCACTCATTTTAGACCTTCAAAAGGCAACTTATGGCCTTTCTTTCTTGAATAACATATGACCTTGTTGAATGTGTAGTAAATGAAGAATAAAGAGGAGTGAATTTTTTTTTTTAATAGCTGTTGCTGTTATAATTCCAATGCTAAATAATTGTCTTTCTTGTTGGTCTTTTAAACATTTGTGTATGTTGAGCATTTGTGAATGTTTCTTCCTTACAAAGAGTTAGGTCTTTTGAGAAAGACAACACCCACTAAATATATAAGGTATATACAGTACAGTAGGAGGCAGGGAAAAAACACTTTTATTTGAGTTGCAGGCTGCACTTTTCAGGCATCGTTTGTATGGCTGTAACAAACACCTGTGCAAAATTTCATGCCATTTCATGCATACTTACCCTGCCGCATCGCGAACGACTTTTTGTCAACTTTTAGTGTATACCAAAAATTAGGTGTCATTTAATGTTTTCCAGGATAACGATAAATTTTACATGGGTGACCGATTTAATTCACATGTTATTTTACAGGTACACCGTATAGAAAATCATAAGTTCATATTGAAATTCTTTTTTGTGCGGAACCTTGGCATCATTTTCCTAGACAATAATCTTTGCCTAATATATCCATCTCTCGATTCGTATCCCGTCACTTCAGTGCAAGCTTCAGTCATCACTTTTATGCCTCTCTCGACCGCCTGAGTGCTGTTTGGCCACTTGGGCACCACTAATGGTGTCTCAAGAATGTCATTAACCTGTAGATTTGACAGAGAAGCAATGTAAGGAGGCTCAGTCTTGAGTTCATTCCTCCAGTTAATCATGGAATGATAGTTTTTTGCTTGCCACTTTAGTTTTGGAGTCACCACCTTTCTCATGTTGACTACAGGAGGCACATCCTCATTCCCATCTCCATCCTTACCCTCCTCATCAGTATAGTTTAACAAATTCTTGTCAACAGCAGCATCAGAATCTTCCTCCTCCTCTTCAGATCTGCCAGTGCATTCTTCCTTTTGCTGATTCTCCTCTCTAATTTTTCTTATCATTGAGACAGCTTTTTCTCTAACAGTCATGTCCTCATCTGCACACATACCAAGAAGTAGTTCATCTGTGTGGGCGAAGTATGCATTTCTCTGGACAGCCTTCTTCACTATCGTCTCCTCCTCACTATTCAGGTGTTTCATATATAGCAGGGACTGGAATACGTTCCTTGAGCCGTGTGTTACGTAAGGGTGTATCTTGATGTAAAACCACATTGGAGCACTGAACTTTATTATTGTAATGACAATTCTTTTCAACTCATGGCTGGGTCTTGATGTTGCTACATACAGCCTGAGGATTCTACTCCATAAGGTGTTCCACCATAACACACAGGGAGGACCTGGCTCAATAGCAGCCAAGTCATCTTCAACAACACCTGTGATAACTCCTTTACAAATCCTATACAGGTATTTCTGATCCCAGGACAGATCTTTCTCCACTTCATCATTAAACACAGGGAAATCAGGGAAACTGACTGGCTGGAAGGCGACAACTGGAAGCTCAGACAAAGACTCCTTGATCTGCTTTCCAATGGGACCACGCCAATGCTCAGGACCACTTGGTTTACCATCATAGTGATAAAAAACTGCGCGGAAAAGGCAGCTCATTTCCGTGAAGCTGACATATGAAATAATGGAGCGGGTGACCAAGTAACATTTCAAGATGATGAATGACTCCATTTTCTGATCCTACATTTACATTGGTTCCATCACAACCAACACACACAATGGGCTGCTGGGTTAGATTTTTCTCCACCAGAAACTCGTGAATAGTTTTGGCAATCTGCTTTCCGTGTCCAGTCTTGGGAGTCACATGTGTGAGATATTCATTGCCAGGCTCAACCATGATGACATAATGATCTTTCACCATCATCCTCGAACTCCATTTCTCGGTCTTCTCATTCTTTATCATCACACGAGTGGCGGTCTTCTTACCATCAAAATAGAGTGACGTCAAATTATCTAAACTAGCCTTCTCAATTTCTTGCCTCTTAAATCGGTACTTTTGTCTCGCATCCCGCAGCTTATGTGGTCCAATAACCTGACTCTTGTCATCCTTTGTGATAATGCCATAGTCAGTTAAGGTGGCAGTAGCAATGGCAGCTCCAGCATAATCACTAATCAAGTATCGGTCACAAGCGGCAGCCAGTGTAGGGAGTCTTGTCCGGTTCTGTGAACTGGTGTCTGTCAGAGGTAAATTTAAAAATTTCAGTAGAAAATGAGGCAGACTAAACATCAACATATCAGCTTCAAATTTGGCATGGAGTCTTAGATATGTATAAGGAACAATGCCTGAAGAGTGCAGCTTTGAGCAAAATTTCACTGCCCCCTACAGTACAGTATACTGTATACACATCTCCATCTGCTACTATGAATGAGGTTGAAGGTATTGCAGGTGGGCTAGTACCTTTTAAACAAATAATCAGAGTACACTTTGCTTGAGTATAATGTTTTCATCTGCCCACAGCATGACTAGTCTTTTCTTCGAAGTCAACATACTGTACAGTAGTTGCAAATGTAACCAGTAAGCTGTTCCATACATCCAAATTACAGTCAAAATTATTTTGTCTCTCCTTGGTATACAAACAAGTGTTGTAGTGAATAATTTAAAACTGCAATACCTGGTGTCCATTACAGTTATATTATTATTATATTCCTTGAATTATTTTGAAAGAGTCACAATTCCTTAACTGTGAAACTGCACAAAAAACCATGCTAATTGAGGATGACTGACTGTATGGATGAGTCAAACACTATTCAGTACCTTATAATATACAATATTCAGCATGGGGAATTACAGGAGATGCAAATTTTATATTGTTGCTTGTTAAATGTCAAAGCCTTATACCTGTACTCCAGTGTTAGAACACATAAGTACGTAATGCTGTACCGGGTATTGATAAACTGTGATATTATCAATATAAAACTAATCTGACATTTTAAATATAACCTCAAACTGATAAGAATAAAATATGCATGAGTAAAAAAAAAAAAAAAAAAAAAAAAAAAAAAAAAAAAAAAAAAAAAATAGACAATAAAGTTCTTCTGTATTACACAAGCAATAAAGTGGTGTTTGAATAATCAGCCTTGATGTTACTGTGAAACTGAGTACTGTACTGTATTGTATTGTATTGTATTGTGATAGTTCCCCTTCAACTATCTGCACAGAAAATAGGTACAAAGTGTTTACATAGTATGTACAGGAAAATCTTACTAACCTGATGGGTCCAGTATCAGCATCAGTAGCTGACACCAGTGAGAATTTTTCCAGATCCCAAAAATTGACAGTTCGATCATGAGAGGCAGAAGCAAGGAGAAATTCATGAGGGTGAAACTCCACATCACTGACTGGCCCTGTGTGCTGAGCAAACTCCGTCATCATCTTGCCGGCACGAAGGTCCCACAACTGGTACCAAAGGATGAGTTAGTAATCCAGATATACAGTATACTGTAGTACAGTACATATCCAGTAAAAAATACTTATGTGAAAAGATGATAGCCTAAAAGAATTATTCTTTTTACTGGGACATGAATCACAGTTCATTCACTTCACCTTTACAGAGCCTGCAAATGGAAACCCAACAGAACAGCACTTGCATATGTTTATGGAATAATTCCAAAAGTTAACTATTAAATGAGCAAGGGAAGCTATACTGCACAGTACTTTACTTGCACTAAATTCTATATATGGTACTGTACAAGTACCATAGGTATGGAATATGCTGTATACAGTACGTGGTACAGTAAATCCTCTCAATAATGGACTTCTCAATACTGGATATTGCCAATAACAGACATCTTTTAGTTTGGTACAATTATCAGACTAAGCCAGTACTGTAGCTAATATCTGTTAATAGTTAAAAAAAAATTCATTTTCTATGTGCCAAATACCCCAGTCCACGCTCTATAATACTAGACTGACACCATGCGGTGGGTTTTTGAATTGATAGGGGTGAGCCCGCCACATGATGTCATTCTAGTGTTATAGAGCATGGACTGGGGTATCTAGAGATACAGAAAATGAATTTTTCAAATCATAGCAAGCTCGCCCTTGCCATATAATCTCTGCAATCTTTAAAATTGTATTTCTATAGTGCATTACAATTGTATTTAGTGAAATGTTGACGGTATCCAAAAAAAAAATTAATATTCTTCATATTGTAAAACATCAAAGAAAAATATAAATAGATAAAATGGCATGCACAAATAGAGCCTTCTAGTTACAATGCTTGTAGCGCAAGTTGTCTATATATGTACACAATTACTGTATTTCCTTAATAATCGCCCAAAATCGTGCATAAAAAAAAAAAACATCAATGCAAACCTTGTACCCAGTACACTATTAAGAAACAGTGTAGTTTCAGACAATAATAAACTACAGTACATGAAGGAACAAGTTGACGATCAGCTCTGAGAGGGAGAATACCTAGCACACACACACTTCTCAAAAAATCATTCATTACCGTAACTTATACAGGGTGTTTCAGAAAACCTGTTCGTTTCATAATTTTGGGGGTGTATCCCTGAGATATACTGGTACATAAGGATAAATGACTCCATGACCATAGTGTCAATACTCCATAAGTTTGGAATTATATTGTACCACAAAATTGGGTAGGGGAGGACTGCAAAAAGTCTATGGACATGCTGTAAAACATAAAATACCAAGACCTATTTAAAGTAAGTGGTAATAATTAGGATGAGGGCCAGAACTTTGAACATTTACTGTAAAATCCATATCAGATTGTATATGATTGAAATAAATTGTATCATACTAATAACAGTAGACATTTCATTTATACACCATAGAATATATCACATTCCAACCCCAACTGTCATGTGTTCTAACTTCGAAACTACAGTATGGGTATTGACACTGGGCATGGAGTCATTTATCCTTATGTACGTCTCAGGAATACACCCCCAGAATTTATGAAAGTCAACTGTTATAACTCTCAAATTTTTTTGGCTATCACCATACCTAACAATCAACAAGAAAATGATAATGGACTTTCACACCATTGAGTCTACCGTATGAAACTTCTTTATCAATTTGTCAAGAAAAAATGGACTGCATCATTGCTATACATATCCTGCAGATCACCAGTTTGGGGATAAAGCAGATGGTTGACTGATGCAAAGTTGTGTCATAAAATTACTCATAAAATCTATTGATTTATGTCTATTGCTGTACAGGTACAGAGTACTGTAATAAATAAAAATAAAAATAATAATAATAATAATAATAATAATAATAATAATAATAACAATAATAATACAACAAAACCATACATTGTGCACATGCATTTCACTGACCTTAACATTGCAGTCCTCCCCAGCTGATGCAATCCACTGTCCATCAGGAGAGAACTTGAGACTGTTGACGGTAAGGTTGTGGCCTTTGTAAGTGAAAATACAGCCTTTCCGCCGAATGTCCCATAACTGCAAAATGAGTCCAAATAAGTTGATTATGTTTAATAATATGTGAAACATGTACAGTACAGTACAGTACAGTACAGTAAAGTAAAGTACAGAACAGAACAGAACAGTACAGTATACCTAAATCATTTTTATAGCAGAACTAAGCAACACAGAACATAAACAAGTGGACAATTTTGTGTACAGTATTTGGGAAATAACATTAGCTGTGATGGTAGATGCACAGAAGAAATCAAAACAAGATTAGGGCAAGTAAAACAGCATTAAATAATCTAAAAGAACTAATGAAAAGGGATACAGTATTAACTTAATTTTGAGGAAAAGGCTGGAAAAGTTTTGTATGGCAAGAACTGGTGTATGGGTCAGAAGCATGGACACTTTCAGTAGACACCCACCAGTAAGTGGTTGGAGGCCTTTGAAATGTGGTGTTAGGGGTAAATGCTAATAAGCTACACTGATAGAAAAACAAATGAAGAAGTACAGTACTAAGATCAGCAAAAAAAAAAAAAAAAAAAAAGTTACCGGTAAGGGTAAGAGGGCCAGGGAAAGGCAGAGACTGGGATGGATGAATGAAATTAAAAACTGGGTCCCCAAAGATATTCAACACACTGAAGGTTTGGTAAAAATCATGCCAATGAGTTTTTAGAGTGGAGGAATGTGGTTGCCAACCCTCAGATGTGGGACATTACTCTGACAGATTGATTGATTGATTGAGGCAAATATTTGTAGGTCTGCAGTATACACAAGCAAACAGATGTATCTTAAATTGGCACCTGGCACAATATGATGATTTCCCAGAGGAATTACTGTATTTTTGCTATACGTATTATACAATAATTCAATGTGTGTGACCCTGTAACAGAATATATCCTGTGACATTTGTCTGGAGTACAGAACCGGGGATGACAGTGAAAACCTTCTTATGGAATAACATGAACATTAATAAATCACTGTAAAAATAATGTAATGCTAATAATAATAATATTACTGTACTGTAATAAAGATAATATTATTTGTGCTTTAAAGGGTGTACATTTTTCAAGAAAAAATACAGTAGAGGTATTTCCCAATTAACCATATGAAATAAGATTATATAAAGGCTACACAATTTGAAAACCACTAGATTATTTTATACATACCTTACTGGATTTTTTGTCATTAAGAAATGGCTGGACAGCTGACTGGATATCAAACCTAGAGTTCATTGTTTGACTTACTTTTCAGCAACTTCACTTATGGTACAGTCCAACTTGGTCACATTTGCCAAAACTATGTAAGTGGTCTTATTGTTTGTTACAACACTAACCTTAATATTAGTATCGAGGGAGCCAGTACCAATGAAGTCTCCATAAGGGTGGAAGTCTATACAACGAATGTTTGCCTTGTGACCTGTGAGTGTACGGACAATCTTGGTAGCCTCCAGGTCCCATATCTTGAGTGCACCACTTAATGATCCAGCACACACCAGATCTTCAGAACCACCAAATCGTACACACTCCACGGGAGTCGTGTGTCCTGACAAACTCTGTTGAGAAAAAATTAAAATAAAATTTGCAATGTATTATGGTTTCAACAAATACTAGTGCTGTCGTCATATCCTAAACAATCCAAAGCTATTATCTATACAGTAGAGTAATTCTGAGATCTTCACAGCAGCTGATGGAGTAATCAAGGGGTTAGCAACCTTTATAAAACTACTATCTAGTAGTATCTGTAACTCAGGGGTGGATCCAGGTGGGGTCCGGAACCCCCCCCCCCCCCATTTTCATAGAAAATTCCAATACTTTTCTTCAATGCAGTACTGTATTATACTGTACTCAGGCATTTTTGTTTTGTAAAAAGTAATTACCATTGACCTCAGAATATCTCCTAATATCAAGTGCACATGGCTTCAAAATGGTCTCCAAATGCCCAAGATATTATTCAGATTGAAAAATAAATAAATATTTTTTTTTTTTTTTGGGGGGGGGGGGGCTGCAATCGCCATGTTCCCTCACCCACAACTTCTTGAACCCCCCTTTGATATTCCTGGATCAGCCCCTGTATTTAGCTACTTTACTAGCAAGAAAACATTACTCAGCCACTGTACAGTATACTGTGTATAGGTACTAAATTAATTGTAATTCAAAAGAATAAAACATATAATTGGGCCAGAAAAGTAGAAGTAAACCATATAAGCACTGGTACTGTACAGGTATATATAGAATAAAAATCAATGGCCTTCTAGGTAGTAACAAATACTGTACTATATTGATGCTAAATAAATATATTCTTAAGGATAGAAAAATTTCTCACTTTTAAACAATACAAAGACTAAGGCAAAATTTGAGTGTAAATACAGTCTGCACTTTTGAAGAGATTTGGCTTACCGAGTAAATTTAGCATGTAACAGCTACTTTCACCAGTACCGTTGTGAAAATATTTGGGAGCTCTGAACGGTCCTTGTTCTTTAAATAAGTGAGCACAGTGAACACCGGAAGCACTATGAAAGCAACGAGTTACTCATTTCAATCCATTACTGTAGTGACTGCAGTTTTGTGAGTGCCAGGATATCATCATTCTGGAGGTCCTGGAGCTACAAACATGTCCCACCAATATTTACCTCATCAAAATATGACTGACAATACAGTACTGAACTCATTTCCTTAAACAGAATATGATTGAAAAAAATAATAAAAATCTTACCCTAAAGCTCAGAAAAACTCTGTGAGTTCAAATTGGAATTGTTTCAAACATTTTATGTAGTATTATATTTGTGTGACTGCTGGGTGCCAGGTAATGTTTCCCAGTCTTAAAAAGTGTCTCACATAAGGTATTTGCTGCATCAAGTTTGTATTCAAAAAGCCTCATCTTACCCTATCAACCTAGCTGGTTGCTCATCGCAAACTTGGATGTGGTCAAACCGGCTGCAAACAAATTTTCCATACAAGACTTGGGGCTCCTTGGTATGCTGTTCTAATGCAAATCAAATATTTTATGTAAAAGTGCAGGACCTAAATTGAATTTTATAAACACCAATACAGTATACTCACGAACTTAACACATTCCTGTTCAGCACTCAAGAGCAATTTTAACTACACATTCATGGACTACAGAATTTGATTTTTTGGGGGGTTGATTAAATAAAACTATTTAGTCGAAATCAAAAGACAAAATAGGCTGGCAGATCTTTGGGGATATGAAGGCACATGTCAAAACATAACATACTGTACAGTAACGGTCCGACTAATTACCCAAATGTACCCAATGTAGCAAAATGTAGCCGCAATGAAGTCAAATAATGGTCCTACATGAATAAATCAGACTGCTAATCACTTCTCGACTAGTATTTGGTGTCAGAAAGTCACAAAAAATTTGAAAACTTACTTTAATCTGAGTTAATAGATCGCGTGCATGTACCGAGGGAGCGTGTAATTACCCAAATGTAGCCGCAATGAGGTCAAATGATGGTCCTACAAGCGTAAATCGGGCTGTGAATCACTTCTCGATTATTATTTGGTGTCATAGTCACAAAAAATTGGTAAACTTAATTTAATCTGAGTTGTGTTAGGTTAGGTTAGGTTAGGTACATGCACTCGATCTATTAACTAAGATTAAATTAAGTTTACTAATTTTTTGTGACTTCGTGACACCAAATACCAGTCGAGAAGTGATTGGCAGTCCGATTTATTCATGTAGGACCATTATTTGACTTCATTGCGGCTACATTTGGGTAATTACTCGCTCCCTCGGTACATGCACGCAATCTATTAACTCAGATTAAATTACGTTTTCCAATTTTTTTTTTTTACTTTGACACCAAATACTAGTCGAGAAGTGATTGGCAGTCCGATTTATTCATGTAGGACCATTATTTGACTTCATTGCGGCTACATTTGGGTAATTAGTCGGACCCGTACAGTAATCCTTTAAGTAACAAGAATATACTGTGCATGAATGTGACACACTGATTACAAACAAAAATACACACACTCAAGCTAAACAAACAAAAGTTTGGTACAACGTGAATTGTTGGGATAGCAAACCAAAATACAAAACAATATTATACCTGTACGAGCAAAATACAGTAACTGAAATGACAGCGTGTCGACCATTAACTGCAAGAGGAACAGGTCGACCCTACACTTGGGCAATCCTTAACTGTATCCCATATAATATGAAAACATTTAGAAAAAGACAGGTTAACAGACAATCAGATGAAAAAGGGAAACTTATGGGACAAAACACAATAAAATAGAAACACAAAACAACATCTTAACACACATAACAACAACAAACATACACAATAAAATAAAAGCCAAAGAAGAATAACACAAACACACACAAGGGAACAAAACTCGCGACAAATAAGAAATGACTCGCACAAGCAAAATAACACACAAACAAAACACACAGCACAATCAAGCAAATAAAGCAACAAACACAAGACAAACAAAACAAACCACACACACACTAACACAGGGAGATATAAGCAATGAGTGTCCTTGACGAAATACAAAATAGTTGCGAGCCTTATAAATTTTATCCCATAACCACTCTGCTGCTGAAAACACTAACCACAGAGACGATAGGATATGATCCAACTTAAGGCAGACTATACCAGCTGTAAGTGCTAGATTATTATGAATACTTACAGTCCTATGATTGCGACTCGTACCAGAATAAGTCACTGAACTCTGCAAACTGGGTGATTTACATAATGTTATAGTGCAAATTAAAGAATTAACCACGAACACTGAAAAAAGACAATACAGCGTGACTCATCTTGCAACAAGCACACACGTCAATGCCTTCAAATTCCTGTAAACTCATCTATCAATGAAAGAGTTCCGAGGTGATGCCTCACTCAAATATGGAGATTCTATTACGAACAGTCGATATATATATATATATATATATATATATATATATATATATATATATATATATATATATATATATATATATATATATATATATATATATATATATATATATCACACGGGAGAATGGAAACAACGGAGTACCTTAGCTTTCGTCTTTATTCAAGACATCTTATCCACGTTTTCATTGTGGATTTACATGAAATATATACATATATATATATATATATATATATATATATATATATATATATATATATATATATATATATATATATATAATGACCGACAGAGAAAGGAACGGAGATCTAGACTGATAGATACAGTATAGGCTTAAAACGAGAGGCCTAGATATACACACAGAGGCAGACAGATAGATATATGAACACATCAACAACACACACAAAGGACATATGGACAGACAAACAGATGGTGCCGGAGCAATAAAAACAGACTGAAAGCGACGGTGGCAAGAGCAGCATGAGGCGGCGCCTGTGTCACGGGGAAACACACACAGGAAACCTGGTGAAAGCCTCAGCGCCTCCCCCAAGTGACCCTACCCCACCACAGCCCCACCACGCAACACCCCATCCCGCCTCGAGCAACACAACACTGTCACCACCACCACAACCACGAACGTCCTGGATTGGTACCCTGGGGCTACTGGCACCTTATACTCACTCTCTCTCTCTCTCTCCTTTTCCGCCGACAATCTCACTCATAGCTACCTAGTTAAAGGCAACACCTTTTGGCAATGTCTCCAAAGGGGGATTACCGTACCTGCGCATTATACCTCCATCTGCGGTTGTACTGATAAATCTGAAGAAGGAAAACAATATTGACTTATGTGTAAACAAAACATCAATGAGAACAGTGCAGAGCCTCAGTACTACATAAATATGTTGCACAGTTACTCGTGTCCTTCTCATAAGCATTAACATCTTTTTTCACGTTATTTTGTGCACCCCAGGAGAACTGTACTGTACTCCCTCGGGTACACCTTAGGTTATTATACAAATGCAGATTATTACAGTTAATGTACACTTTCAGGTTATTGTACACCTTTAGGTTATTGTATACCTACAGGTTACTATACACGTGCAGGTTATGTACACTTAAATGATATTAAATGTTACAAAATACTTCCTTGAGATAAATGCACAGTATATATCAGGTACCTACAAGAGAACTCAGGCTCTCACTAGCTCAGCCATGTTATTAATATTATGATTTTTATCGACTCTGTATCTGTGTTTTTCAGACTCTAATAAACTGTTTCAATATCAACATAAAAAATCTGCAGATTATTGTACACCTGCATGTTATTGTAGACATGCAGGTTATTGTACACCTGCAGGTTATTGTAGACATGCAGGTTATTGTACACCTGCAGGTTATTGTACACCTGCATGTCACTGTAGACATGCGTGTTATTGTACAGCTGCAGGTTATTGAAAAATTTAATATATCTTAATAAGGTGTAAGAGAGTGTTGAGGTGCCAGTGGCAGCCATGGATGACACCAGCTATAACCCCAGGCACGACTCTGGTAATTACCATGACGTATTTAATTTGCAGCTCATCTTTATAATAAGAATTGATAATGCGTTTGTGTACAGGAAATGGTGAGTGTCAATTATCACCGCTTCATCTAGCATGTGTGACCCGCTTTCGAAAAATTAACTTCTTAAAATTATAGTTTAAAGAATTGCGAGGTCATTTTCTTTTTCGGCGTTAGGATTCAGCATCATCAGGAGCGAATCATACTGTAAACAACAGGGCCGACCAGACGGAAGGACGGACGAACACAATTATAATACCCTGTAATCATCATCAAGATATCAATTAGTCGTTTCCGGTTGGTATGTGAAACATGATTTAAGTCCCGTGATGTTAGATACTTGATACCGGTGGTAGGTCAGGCTAGTACTGTATTGTATTATATATTAGGTATACATAATAATAGATATGTGTACAACGCATAATGTGTGTTGTACACATGTATACCGTAGTAGTTTTACTTCGTAGCGTGATGTGGATGGAACCCAATTTAATGATATATATATATATATATATATATATATATATATATATATATATATATATATATATATATATAGC
The DNA here is from genome assembly GCA_958450375.1 of Homarus gammarus. Taxonomy (NCBI): domain Eukaryota; kingdom Metazoa; phylum Arthropoda; class Malacostraca; order Decapoda; family Nephropidae; genus Homarus; species Homarus gammarus. The sequence goes on along the minus strand of CAUDMG010000187.1, from coordinate 3,200,654 downwards.
ACGAGGACTTTCTATTCAAACGTGTTCACACGCAGAGATCCAGGGTTCGATTTTCGACTATAGTGAGGTATAGTTTGCATATGGAAGTCCACGTGCTATATGAGATATAAATGTAGCCTCGTGTTCCTAGCTGGATTCGGTAAAATGCTACTACGACCACATAGATGGCACGGGCAATCCCCAATGGAGGTTCACGTTGCTTAACAAAGACGAATGAACAGACTTTGTGTGGAATAAAACAAAGCCTAAGATTACTTTTGTTATCCTTGTAGCGCGGTGGTAGTGATCCCTGTTCACAGACAGAGGTCCAAGGTTCGATTCCCCCTAACGGGGAGATTGGCAGAGACCTTGTTGTTCACATAACATCACACACACACATCACTGTGGCGAACTAAATCTCTCTTAATACTGTTTATCAGCAGGAACAGTAAGGATACTGTACCTGGAGCCCAACCCCACCGAGGCAATAATAATAAAAAATAATAATAATAAATAAATAAAAAATAAATAAAAATAATAAATAATAAAATAAATAAATATTGAAATGATAACCATGGTAACATTATGAGATGTACTTATTACTACCATGCTATTGTACTATTCCAGATGATACTAAATGTTAATATTGTTATTATTATCCACTCTGTATCTGTATTTTTCTGGCTAAATAAACTGTTACAATTCAATTCACAGTGATCCCGCTAACACCAAAAAAAACCGCCGTCCATTTCTATGAATAACTTACGACTAAGTGAAGATGATAATGCAAATAATAATTGTCAGAATGTCAAGGCAGCAAGTAACGTTAACAGAAGGTATTAAACCCTCAACACAAGGTATCACAAAGTACCATACTATCACTCAACTGTGAACTCAAGAGACAAAACATTAGGTGTACTATAGTTTCCGGCAGAGACAACCTTCACTCACGCTACCTGCTAACACAACTTTCTGACAGGTCACGAAAAACTACGGCAGCTTTTGGTTACCTTTAGCATCTCTATGAACACCTTTCCTGACCAATTGACTGACTGACAATTTGACTACATATCCAACATATGCGATCGCGCTACGCTACTAGGATGCGACCTAAAGGAAGTTTATAATGAAATCTTTGTCAACTCAGTTTATAAGCTAACGACCTTCATTATAAATATACACCGATAAAGGTTTACTTAAACTTTTTACGAAAATAAAAGGTTCAAGTAAGCATCCTCTTTACACTACAGCGGTAAAGGTACATGGTGGAGGGTAGAGACTTAACATCAACTACTTTGGCTGTAAATATGGAGAGGGGGGGGTGAGGGATGAAAACGAGGAGGGGCAGGGGGGGGGGGTGAGGGATGAAAACGAGGAGGGGGATGGGAGGCTACAGATGGTGAGGGGGGGGGGGTGAGGGATGAAAACGAGGAGGGGGATGGGAGGCTACAGATGGTGAGGGGGGGAGGGGGTTACTTTAAAGGAGATAAGATGAAAGTGTAATTGCGATTTTAACTCGATTAACTTAACTACATTAGGAAAGCAATCATTACTGAATATACTGAACTATATAGCTGTATCAAGTGTTGTCCTACAGTAATGTGTGTGTGTGTGTGTATGGACTGGTACAGCTACACAAATATAAAAGGGGAAAGAAAAAATTATTGGCATGATTTTCACTCTACAAGTTTGACGGCACCCAAAAGCTTCATGTACTAATAACACTACAGGTTTAAGCTGCCTCAAAACCTTTTCTGAAAAAAAAAAAAAGGTTATATTCCCATGTGAAGACTAGAGCTGTGAACCAAGATCCCTGAGGCAGCCTAGACGTGATCTGTGTGCCAACTGTCAACCCTCCCTACCTTCACCTCCTTGGTGTGGTCCTCAAACCAATCTTTTAACAGACAGACAGATACACACACACTTTTTATAAAACCACACAGGAAAAGGGAATTTCGTCTTTATTCAAGACACCTTCAGAGACCCCTGAAGATGTCTTGAATAAAGATGAAATTCCCCCTTTCCTGTGTGGTTTTATCAAGATTTATCTTATCCATGTTTCCCTTGTGGATATATATAAAATAAACTGCGGTTTTTATAGTTGAAGGTTTAATTTTGATATGAGAGAGAGAGAGAGAGAGAGAGAGAGAGAGAGAGAGAGAGAGAGAGAGAGAGAGAGAGAGAGAGAGAGATTGTTGTTATTGCCTTCATCATAATTTCGTCGGATTTCATCAGCAGGTCAAGCTGGATTAATTGAAGAATGAATATCATCTTGAGACAAATACTTGGGAGCAGAACTTTAAGTTAGACAGTGACGTAACTTATGTTCAACCTTAAGTTAATACAGATTGCGTCACCTGAGAACTTGTGTTTGATCTCCATTCTCGTCATAACTGATGTACAGCAATTAGCTTGTAGAACAAAAATAATTGTGTTCATACATTTTATAGTTGTCTTTACACTTTAAGCTGATCTTATTTTTAATCATCATGTGACCGGCAAACTTCGAGGCAGCAGTGACTGTCAGTTATGAAGTACAGTTAAGTCATCCGGTAGTCAAGGTTTTTATAAGTTAGTAGGAAGTGACTGCCGGGTGGTGATGGAGGAACAGGTTATGAGTGTTCCACAGTACAGGGAAGAGGATGCTGCTCACACCCCCTACATTATTTAAGGCAGCCCTCTACATAGCCCACACCACCCTTGTCGTATAAGGTGTTGTGGTCAGGAAGAGGAAGGTTGGGTTAGGATTAGCTGGACCACTCTTGTCTGCTACTGTCGCACCTCATCATCCCACCACTGCCTTGTGCCTTCTACTGTCTCGTGACTATCTATACTACACCCAACCCGGCCATCACGATAGGCAACCCCCCTCACACAACCTTACCCCTGCTTCTTCGAGTTACTTCTCTTCCTACAGCTTAACTTGACCCACCAGAGAGAAAAGAATGAAAACGTAAGTGATGTTGAGGACAGCGTGGTGTAGAGGGGGCGTCCACATGCGGTCATTACGGGCCACCCCCATCATACTACGAGTGAACACTGGCAGTGTGGCGGGCCTCTCACCCCGAGGCAGGCGGCAGAGCCCAGTGTAGGGTGCCAAACATGGATGGCATGTGGGCGTGGCAGTCACCCTTCTGGCTAGGTGGGCGGGGCCGGGTAGAACGCGCCGCCTTCCACGGTACTCCCCGCCCAACCACTTGCCCTGGGCGTGGTGGACACGAGGGTCGTCTCTGAAAACAAGATGGATATCACCTCCCTCCACTCTTGTGTGGATCCGCCCCCTTCCACCGCCGCCACTGTGCCAACCACGCCACCATAATGTGTTAGCAGCACCACCACACTGTCAGCCACACTACCAGACTCGCTCCACCAACAATACTGTAATAGTTGCCAGGCTGGTCAGTGTCCAAAACAACACCTGCCCAACATGGTCACCACTTAAAACCACTACACTTGATACACTCTCTACAGCCTTCACCCAGAGCACCACACTACACATCCCTTCCCCACCACCTATCCATACTTAAAACTACCAGCTTAACCGTACAGTACAAACGTATCTACACAAACATCCATTAATACCCAAACCTACAAATATTCATAACCAAACAACCAACGAATTCACCCATGTCACCCTCCTAATCAACCAACCAACCACCCACCTAATCCAACATACATAACAACCCTTTCACTCCTAACCACATATATAGTACTGTACTCAAACAGCACAGCTACCGTACTCAACTACTCACCTAAAATTACTAACACACACACAGGAGAAAAGCTGTAGATTCCTCTGGGCGACGGAATGAATGGCACGATGATTATTATCCTTGGAAGTTGCAGCTGGAGAGACCGAGGAAGAGAAGGAGGAGGAGAGAGGAAGGAGAGAGAGGGTAATCACAGTACAGGTGGAGGGCCCGAGGCACAGTAACACCTACCCGGCCACCTGTGTTGTAACACTAGATAACTCCTTCACCACACTCCACGACCTCGCTGCTTGCTTGTGGGCTGACTGGTTGACAGTGAACCACAGCAAGTCATAGTGCACTGAAATAGGCTTGTGCAATGAAGAGTGCTGGAGCAGTGAAGACCGTGGAGAACCAGTGAGGTTATAAAAAGTGGTGAAGCAGTGAAAATGGGCCGTGGGGCAGGTTGAAGAGGAGGCGTGGAGATGTGAAGGAGAGGGGCACTACGCAGATGCACTACCTTATATGAGGTGCCTCGTGCCCGCCACCTGCCCTGCCACCTGCCCCACCACCTTCACCAACACTTCCACATCCTTCGCCTCCACCAACAATTCACAACACTGCAATAACTTGAAAGTCATCCGAATGACCCTTGACACCCTCTGGCCTTGACCTCAAACAGATCTCGATCACACGAAAAGAAAAGTTTCCGTGATAACACCGATGAAAGTTAACTAAACTTCTGAAGACAAAATGTTTCAAATTTACAGGTAGAATTCAAAATTTTTTGTGACCTCGATAGTTGAGGGTTAAGAGTACACGGATACTTAATCTACTCAATGACAGGAAGAGTCCACACATGGAGGGTGGCGGTGGTGCCCTACATTCTGTGGACACTTTGTACAGCAAACGCAGGGAGAAATGGGGGAGAACCACTGAAATACAGTCGCAGCTTGTCCCTAAACACACACACACACAAGGCCCCGAACCCTGATAACCAGACATTGTAATTTTATAATCAGGAAAAATGAAGAACAACGACAAAGTGTGTTAAACATGGTACAGGATTGAGAAAATGAAGCTGTTGTGTTAGGCTTAAGGAGTAGAGGGTTGAGTAGGTATAAGGAGCATAATACTGTACTGGCAGAAGTACCCATGAACCCAAGATTATCTCTGAGGACGGATAATAAATGTTGCCAGAAGCGGTACGTACTGGGAATGATGTGACAGACACAACTAATGAAGTCAACACATTAAAAACAAAAAAAAAATCCTGGACAAAACGAGGGAAAAAAAGGCGGCACAAAACCAAGCACATTTTTTTTACTAACACTAAGGTAAAGTAAAATATAATCCTACTGTGTACTGTGCATTATGTTATATGATGTGGGTCAAATTATATCCCATCTTCCTATCTAAAGGAGGAAAGTGTACCACGTCAACACTCTGTACACGGGATTACAAGCCAAGAGTCATTGTATAACCGGAGCATCTATTACACGTATGATAATAAGTCAGTAAACAAGTAGTAAAGAATACTTGAGGGGCAGAGTTGGTAGACTTAAACAATTGGCAAACATCGTCAGATCCTTCACGTACGCAGCACCCCAACACACCAAGTGGAGGTTGAATAAGCGGTCCACTTATCTTGCTATTTTAGCAGAGACTAACACACAGCTGCGTCAGTGAAGTATAGATTAAGGCACACGAAGGGAAGAGTTTGAAAAGTACAGGTTGTGACCTGGGAGCTCCTGCAGGTGTGGTGGATGAAAGACATGAGGAAGCACGGGGCAAGCAGGTAGGTACTGGCTACAAGCCAGAACTACTCCAAAAGACACCACCACTCCCTGAAACTGCAAGAAACCTCCTGCGGGTGTCTGGTAAATTAGGCAGCAAGATAGTGCTTACCATGACCGTATACATATACACAGGCACTCCTGCGTAATGAAGGTTTAATTACAGACATAACACACACGTTGTAAATGTACTAAATCAAAATTAAGGTAAATGTATGTCCAGTATATGTACATTGCACAGTAAAAGCACATACAGAAAGTTGTGACTGTAACATAAAAGTACAGCATTATGTTCATAGTCAATGCGCACTTGTTCATCTTGAAGCAAACCCGTCTTTTACTCAATGACATGTAATCCCCACACACACACACACATACACACACACACACATATATATATATATATATATATATATATATATATATATATATATATATATATATATATATATATATATATATATATAAACTTGAGACTAGACGAGGGATTTAGAGGAAACACCTGAAAAATATTAAGATCCAATCCCTCCTCTCCCACAGGATATAATTCGTTTATAATGGAACGAAAGACACACCAACAGACCCTGTGAGACATAATACACCTGTCACTATCAGACAAACAGTTTAAATTAACACCAAGGCTAAAGAATTTTTAGTTCCTCACACAAGAAACGAAAAATTCACCCTTACCATTGTTGGGCGAGACGAAAAATGACAAGTGTCTTCAAACAGCACTACATAACGCTGGGTGATATGACACCTGCAAACATAAACAACTTTCTCTCTCCTCACAAAGATAACTTAGTCCAACACTCGCCCACAGCAGCACACCCGAACCCCAAAGTCAAATATAAACACTAACAAAATTATATATCTAACACAAGGCATTATTTCAGAGCCAAGACAAAGCCTCTGTTGGTAGGGTCCTCAGCACTCCACAAGCCTCTGAGCTGTCAGCGTCTTCAGGGATTACTATTTTTTTCTTAAAAATAATTCACCTATATATTGCAAACCCTGTTCTGACCCCTTATCGTATTTTCCTTCTTCCGCGCGCACACACACACACGAGTGCTATGATGAAATGTATATTTCTCCGAAATAAAGAAATAATAATTATTAGTTTATTATTATGATTATAATCATCTTATTGTTGTCCTTGTTGCTATAAATATAGTTATTCTATTACCATTATATTTTTATCAAGTATATTGTAGTAGTAGTAAAAACAACCTGATTCATGCATCAGTCTCTGCCTTCAGGTATACATCACTAGTGTTGCTGCAGAAACTTCAAACAACATCTGCGTCTGTAAACCTGTAGCCTACATAGCCCCCGCGCAGTGAGCACCCCACCCTGCCTCAGGTGTGTGTGTGTGGAGGGCGGCTCCGGGGCAACTCCACCCATTACTTGTACACTCCATAAAAAACCCACGGAGGAAGTTTCCATTACAACACTACCTGCCACCACAACACACCCAACACACTCTGTTACTCTTCCCACTCACTACCACAACAACAGAAAACACCACTCACTTTCCCAACAACAGAAAACAACACCACTCACTACCACAACAACAGAAAACAACACCACTCACTACCACAACAACAGAAAACAACACCACTCACTACCACAACAACAGAAAACAACACCACTCACTACCACAACAACAGAAAACAACACCACTCACTACCACAACAGAAAACAACACCACTCACTACCACAACAGAAAACAACAACACTGACTACCACAACAGTAAACTACACCACTATCAGAAAAGCCTCTGTGTAGTGTAGCACCGGGATGGTACAGCAGTAGGTGGCCGCCCCAGCAGATAATGGCGACTTTAACCTGCCGGGTTAAAGTTACACTGGTGGATAATACGAAAATTCCAATATTTTTAGTCACTCCCTTCCACTATGAATACCAATTGGGCAACAAGGGGTGGAGGTACAGTAACACCACTAGAGGCGGCGGGTTATGTTTAATGGCTGCCAGCTAATGAGTCGTGAGAACTAGTGAGTGCAGGTCACAATGTTATTTACAAATTCTGGAGACGGCTAAATGTCAATAAATATACATTACGGCCGGAAACCTTTCGAACCATCAGAACACTTGCACGAGATCAGCTAGATGTTAAACCGAGGTCCTAAGGGCGGCAGTACCTGGGGGGAGGGGGGCCGAGAAAAGTCCCCCAGTTTTAGTTTCTAGTGAACGAGACCAACTCATTGTAGAGAAAATGGTTGGGAAACCTCTGAACCAATCAGCAGCCAGAAGGGGGTCTGCTTGTCATCCAAAAAAGAAAAGGAAAAAGTTTTCATGTTAATCAGTTCTACGTGTCGCAAGAGGAGTGTCCAGATACGGGCGGCTGTGTAAAAAAGACGCCCAGAAACCTTTCAACCAATGAGAACTTGAGAAAGCAGGATCGAATGACGAGTTTTAGAAAAGTGGCCAGAGGAAAAATAAATAAAAAGATTCATGAAAGGCGTGTCTAGTTTGATTTCAAGAGATTCAGGCGATTAGTTACAAAGGAAATAAATAAGAAAACCACGTAATGAACCAACGGAAGGTAAATTACGAAAGAGTTACTGTTACAAACGAAGCTCTAAATAACGAGGTGTGACTGTACCTATACTTTACTATTATATATTTTGTCTAACAATGTGTGTTATTACTTTATGGCCTCCAACCACGTGATGTTGCAGTCACCTGGTGGAGCTGGGGTGATGAAGAACGGTACAGGAGGTGGCTAGGGTGGTGAAGGCTGTTGAGGTGGAGCTGGGGTGGTGGGGGATTCAGTGCGCCCCAGACACAGCATGGCACGGGCCCCAGGGGACGCCCCGGGCACTTACCCTCACACACCGAAAACCTACTTCCTACACCACCACGTTACACACACACACACAGAGGGAGACAATGAAAGTCGCAACAAAAATAACAATGAACAGACCGACCGGCTGATAAATGGTAGAAATTATAAAATAATAATAATGTAAACAAGATTACACCTGCCCCCTCCCCACACTTTCTCTGCCATACCTTGTAACCACCCCACCACTTCATCCTCCACCCACTACTACTACTACTACTATTTCTATTTTAAAACGTGGCATCCAGCCTCCCCCAATAGCCACACCGCCACCATTGTATTACCTTAAAATTAAATATCCTATTACAAAGTAGCTACCCTAGCTGTGTTGGGTTAGTTGAGCCGCAGACCTGTGCGACATTCAGTGACTGTTACCTCAAAGTCAATATCTGCGACCGTTGTCGGCTTTGGGGCCGAAGATGTCCACCCACTACTACTTTGCTGTCACTCGGAATAGAGTATGACGATCATCCAGCTATGATACAATGATATTAAGGATGTCACCATCGTTGGTGAGTTCTGGGGTGACTAAAGAGGCCGATACGGGACCGGCAGTGTCGTCGACAGATGTTGCACGGGCAGCGGCAGCGTCATTCCGGTGTTGGCGCTTGTCTGCCTCGGTATGCAGTCGGGCTAACTCGAAGGTATTGACACCTTGTTTGGTGCTCCTCCTAGCGTTACTGTGTGGAGTAATCGTCTCCCAGGTGGGGGGGGGGGCGATTTGGCACTTTCTCAGGTTTGTCTTAAGACTATCCTTATTACTACTGCCACCTCATCCTCCACCCACTACTACTTCTACTACTACCACCAACACCACCACAGCAATCACCCACTTCCACTTCCTTCACCCGATACCACCCCACAACCTTCACCCACTACCAACCCACTGCTTTCACCCACCCACCGTTACAACATCCTCATGGTATCAACCATCACTATCATAACCACCACAACCACCATTGCACCCCCATTGTCAACAGTCAACTCCCTCATTAAGAACACCTTCACAACCAGGTTCACCTCCCGAGTCTCCCCAGCTTATTTCACCTCAAGATTAACCACCCTAACGCTGACCTAACCTACAGTAACCCAACCTTACCCCTCCCAAGTAACGTGAGGAGGATTAATATTTACGTGAATCTTCAGGTGCTCCCACAGCCACCATCGCTAACACCACAGACACAACCACAACCCCGTCAGTCAACTGCACATCACTAACAACTCACCACTACCGTACCATAAACACCAACAATACAAATATCGCGACCAAAGTCACAGTTTACCTGGACCCCATCATCTCAACCTTGTATGTATGTGTGTGTGTTCTACAAGAGCTCCTCAAGTGAATAATAAAAAAAAATGCATCGTTTTTTTTCGGACATTCTTTGGAAGACTTGTATAATTGTTATGTTAATTATTCTTAATGTTTTATTGGAAAAATAAATTTGTTTCGTCTTGAGGAAGAATACTCAGATACTGAAAGTATTTAAAAATATTCACATTTCACACAGTAACACAGACAACATACACACCATATGTTTGTCAGAGTTTAAACGAGTTTTGTACAATCACCGCCATTCAGCTTGAAGATGATAATGCCTCTTCTCTTGTATATATTACGTAAAGTAACAAGTACAATAGCAAGATGCCACACCTTCCCTGACTTCAGAGACGGCTGTTCCTCACATAGTTATTCTTACAACTCACAAATCATTACTTTGTCTTAGTTCTCTTTTACACAATATTGACAGAGGGTAATATATATATCGATAAAATCACACGGGAAAATGGAAACAACGGGGTACCTTAGCTTTCGTCTTTATTCATATTCATATTTCAACTAGTCATTCTATCTATTAAATTACTTGTTTCCAAACCCGAGAAGTCATCTGAAGAATAAGACCTGAACAACAGGGAGGAACAAGAACAGTAAGATACCTGCACGACGCTGGTGACCGTGATCACTAGCAGCAGCGAGACAGCTCACTCCCTTCACTATGCACAAGAGCCAGTAGCCACTTTGCTCCAAATTCACGATACAATACTGTGCCCAAACATAAAATAGAGCGGTATTTGTGACACGAAGACCCAGCCCATAGTAGTGATCGTTCAAAGAGGAGCAGGGAACGGTGAATGGATAGTTGGCCTCACAACTTCAACTTGTTTGAATAGACTACAAATTACCTCAAGTCAATATATAGGGCAGTTTTCTCTAAGTTCGAAAAAATTCGCCCCGCATTTTATTGCTTGGGGCCTCTTTTGAAGCGTTCAAAGACAATTTCGGCAGCAACCATCACCACAACAATCAACAACAACTATCACCACCATCAGTCAGCACCAACAGAGGTACTTCTGGCAACCGTCTAGAGCGAGTCTCAGCACGTAGCGCCTCCACCCCCGGCACTCACCCAGCTCTCCGGCCCCCAGCTGCCGGTCCCAGCTGGGCACAACCTTCCTGGTGGCGGGTTGAGCGCACCGCTTCTTGTCGCTAGTACCTTCACCCCACCCTAACTGTATACTGTGGTAGTATCCCATAACACGTACAGTATCAAACAACAGTATGCGATGATCACAGGATACCGTATATATCTAACTCAGTCGACATCACATCAGCCGCCTTCATCATACACATGACTTTACAGTATTACCAGAAGAACACCGCCAAGCATACCAAATACTTAAGCAATCTTTTTCTTCTCTGAATTTACCTACACTACTTCATGCCTCATCCCTTAAGTTTAATTTTGCCTTGATCCGTCAAGTCATTCAACCCATCAAGGAGAAGCGGCCGGCTACTTGGAAGAAGCGAGGGTAATAACTAACAGATAATGATGGACCGAGCTATAAATCATACTTAACTACGCACTGAAACTGATCTGATCATTAAAGGCAATATCAAGTTCAAAAGAAGAACCAAACTTCTGGCATCACAACAAGGGCCATCACTCGGTCAAATATGGACACAGTGTTGAAGTCATCTAACTCAATCATAATACTGTACTGTTATTTACAGCTATTAAGTACACTAAATTTCAGTAAAATCAGACGAGTGTTTCATAAAGCTATTAAATGGAAACCTTTAGCAAGAAACCTTTTTAAGTGGGAATACACTATACTATACATGCGGGTAACACACCATAGTATATATTATACACACAAAACCCCGCCTAACCTGGCGACACCATCAATGGAGGATGATACTGAAGCCTTCCCCAAGTGTCAATATATGCCTCGGCATAAGACTTGCATATAATATTAAAAGTGTCCAGTGGCATGCATGGAGGCACGGTCACGGATGTCAATATGTAACAACCACAGTGGATGTACTATTAAATATTCAATAAATCACTGAAAGTGTTGAGGTGGTCGATATATTGAGCAGCGCGCTTTCATAACGGATTATATGATTCTTTTTAACCCAAATTGATTACATAAACTACATCAACGCTTCTAATAATATTTACAACCCAAAGAGAGATGACAGCCGTTTGTCTTCATAATTATTGACCACAAAATCATAAGGTAAACAAGGTTAGCCAGAACTTGGTCATTAGCTGCGTCAGTGTCCGGTGCAGCGTGCTCAAGTCCCTCAAGTGAACCAGACGACGGCTGCCCATTTACTAAGAAAGTATTGTACTGGCCAATGTCCCATTTTGTTACTTTTAGCGAAAACGGTAAAATGAATGAAGTTATTAGACATGAACATCATAGGTCTTTATGGTGACAACTTGAATTTCTGACCAGAACTGAACATACCCTGTATTACGCCCGGCACATCACACGAAAGACCCTAAGAACAGTCTTGGGGTGTACGATGCCGTTTACGATGACCTTCTTGCCCTGATCTTGTTTCAGTTATACCACCCTTTTGAAGCTCTGGAGAGATCTCGAAGTTTCGATATTATGAGTACAGCACTAGCTAAGAATTCCCACCAGGAAACTTGTTTCGAGACTCCTCCAAAGCTTCGTAAAGTGCAGAATTCCATGTGCTAAAGGCGATATTGCTGAAAAAAGACCAGGGCAAGAATGTCATCGTAAATAGCGTCGTACACCCCAAAACCGTTCTTGCAATTGGCCCAGTGAGTGAGTACGAGGTAGCGTCCACTGACTGACGAACGCAGCCAAGAATACATAAAACGTTCACTGACAGCAAAATTAAACAGTACCTTCAGATTATTGCTGGAACAAAGTAGCTACTGCACTCTAGTGGTTACTGAAGTATAGTAACTAAATGATAAGAATCCCAACTGTTGCCTAGATACGGTTACCTTTTCTCCTCACGCTGAATCTGAATTTAAACCAGGGTGATTACCTTCTGGACAAGTCTGTATTTCAATTTGGCGGTATCTAGCAGTAATGGTAATTCTGTACACGTGTACAGCAAAAGTGAGATACGGGTACTCAGCGCACCAGATGAAAACAGTGTTACTATTACTTAACTAATATTTACTCACGTATAACGGGATACTGTACTCAGCCGTGACACACACTCACCTGAAATAAATAAGAGACAAAAGATAACAAACACTGAAACACCTACACCCTGACAAAACCACTACATGTATGACAAACCCGTGTACAAACCTGGGACGAGTAACCCTTATGTGATGATGTCCACATTATTTACCGACACAGTGCGTCAACACTCACTACTTCCTTATAATAACTATCCATGTATTCTACTCACCACACACGCAACTTGTAGTATATATCTCAACCCAACTCCAACTGGCTACTCTATTGTGCTGGTCTAACACATTACCTGCTGGTTATTACAGTATAGGCAAACAAACAAGATTATTCATTTTTCGAGGCCCTGACTGACATTGACCTCTGACGCTTTTGTTGTTGCCACTTACTTGCGAAGACGGTGCTCCATGGCCATTCATATATTTATCTATGACACGCACACATATATATATATATATATATATATATATATATATATATATATATATATATATATATATATATATATCTTGATAAAATCACACGGGAAAATGGAAACAACGGAGTACCATTTTCCCGTGTGATTTTATCAAGATTTATCTTATCCACGTGTTCATTGTGGATTGTCATAAAATATATAGTATATATATATATATATATATATATATATATATATATATATATATATATATGTGCAAATAAATCACTGTAGATGCGCGTGATCCAGGTATATGCTGATAACCACTTCGTGTTTTCTTTTCCTTGTGGTTATCAGCTAAGGTGCTCCGTTGTTTCCCTTTTCCCGTGTGATTTTATCAAGATTTATCTTATCCACGTTTTCATTGTGGATCTACATGATATATATATATAGTATATATATATATATACATATATATATATATATACATATATATATATATAACATTTGTTAATACCGACTTTCTAAATGGATTACTTTAAGAAGGATTACAATGAACAGTATGTAAACCACAACAACGCTAGACTAACTAACGACGTATACTTGTGTCTTAACCAGGACACACCAACACATTAGATCCCCCAGTTTGGTAGGCCAAGGTGATACACCCCCCCCCCCCCCTCCCCACGTATGCTTGTTTTAACAACAAACATCTCCAGTGTTGAGTTTACAACCTCACACCTTTCACCACTGTTAAACTTTAGCTCTTCATCATTCTGAGTTTATGACAGAGATAACCTCCCTCGTGTTGTGAGCTTATAGCGAGGCATTATTTTAAATATGAAGACAGTGACGCCCGTATTATTAAACAACATCTTCCCTTGAAGAGGGTCGTCGTGTTTCAACCCGAGTTTTATACTAAATGAGCCCTGAGGGACACCGCAGTACAACTTAACGGGATGGTGTGGCGGTAAAATTAACTAAATCCAATATTATAAATTAATTTGATTGGAATTAGTTAATTTTACCGCCACACCACACCGTTAAGTACTGTATTGCGGTGTCCCTCAGGACTCATTTAGTTTAAAACTCGGGTTGAAACACGACTGCCCTCTTCAAGGGAAGATGTTGTTTAATAATACGGGCGTGAGACTCCCGATACGTCGTAAAAATGTGGTTGAGGCATTAACACCGACCCGACCCCACACGGTATAGTGGAGCCTCAGTTTTCCTAAAACAAAGATGCGCCTCGTGTTACTTATGGCAAGATGGAGGCGCATGTACAGGAAGTACGCGGGTGGAGAGTTACATGTGCTCCATATTACACGGGAAGGTAGATGTTTGTAGAGATAACAAGAGGTGGAGTAACGGCAACGCTTATAAAAAATCATGTTTGTTCCTTTAACACAAACAGATTTAAGATTTACCGTGAAAATGTTTTAAATACATATATATATATATATATATATATATATATATATATATATATATATATATATATATATATATATATATTATGTAAATTTACATGACATCAGAATACACTATATAAAACCAATTTCACATCTCTAAATTTAACTTCCGGTATAATATTATAACAATGTAGAGGGAACACAATCAACGTGGTGCCGGTGACATATGAAGATATAAAGCGGGTGAGCACATGCAGGGACAGGACGCTGTATCATTGGACAACAACAAGGCTGGTAACAACACAATACAGGAGGCACATCACCCGCAGAAACTGGTCGATCACACCATCCCTCTACTCACACGCGGGTCGCTGGCCTCAGGTCACGCACCTGGGGTCAATACCACACCTGCCACCCACAGCTGACACACACACACACACACACAGGTGTGTTAGTAATGGGGGGGGGGGGGAGGGGTACCTATTGCATTAGCAGGGACATCGTCACCATTCGGGGAAAGAAGTAATGTGAAACACCACCGGTGGTGCTGGTGGTGAGGTGCGTGTTGTGGTGTGCATGATAACACGCTGGTCTTCCGGGTGTCACTCTTACCCTGCCATAACCATCCCCCCTCCACACCATAACCTTGCTTAACCTCACACTTCTTACGCCATCACATACCTGTCCTTCCTACCGTTCTCTTCCCAAATTACCTTTGCTATCCATTACCGACTACCCCTACACTACCACCTCCCTCTACACAACCACCTCCCCCTACACTATCACCCACCACTACCTCCGTACCTATACAGTACCACCCACCCCTACCTCCATACCTCTACAGTACCACCCACCACTACCTCCGTACCTCTACAGAACCACCCACCCCTACCTCCTTCCCTACACTACCTCCGTACCTCTACACTACCACCCACCACATCCTCACATCACACCTGAAATACCAAGAAATAATTACCCGTGGTTATTCCCATAATAATCCAGCCAGAAAATATGAACTGTCTGTTATATTTAGCGGTGCAGAAATAACCCCGTCTATTGGGGTCTTCTCTAAAACATGACATTTTTAATGTCACAAGATAACGAGACATTTACATCAAGGTGGCGTCCGTTAGGGTATATAGGGGCATGGAACGCCTTCCAAGTTTATATTTTGTTAATATTTCAGTTAGAATTCTTCTCCACAAGATGTGAAACACATTTTAAATCGCAACGAAAGTCAAGTAGTAGTTCACCTAACTTCATATCACTATTTACAACACACATTTAGTCAGATACTGTCCAAGTCTATTACCATAAGGCTACCGCTACCACCAGTTATTGAGCGGTAACCTTCTCGTGACGTTCAATAGAGCCAGGGACGACATAATGGTTCGGGTTACCGTGACTCCACGATTTTACCATCAATGTATGAACTAAACCTAAACAGAGCACCGCGCTTGTGTTCTGAAGACGAACTGAAGGCCAGTAAATAATTCCAACTATACGAGTATGTGTATTTTCTTAGGGCTTTGAAAAATTTTGCTAATAAAAAACGACAGAAAATTTCAGCTTACCAAAAACTTAAGGTTGGTTCATGTATCAGACATGTGCAGCGGCAACATTTAAAATGGAGGTTGGTAGGCCAGACCAACATAACCAACGTTCTTATGAGATTGTTAAACACGTGTGAACCATAACCTCGCTAGGTAGGTGCCAGACCTCCTGCAGGACACATTAAGGGAAAACTCTTCACATGAATTAACACTTCAACAGGAGAATTCCGCCAAGTTCGTGGTTGACGAGGATTACTCATTATCTTCATACTCATCATGGTTCCAGTTTCTAACGTGGGTGAGGTCCTTCCCTCCCGTCTGGTGCCAAAAAATATTTCCAGTAGACTTTATTAGTACGAGGCAACAGATGAGGAGGAAATATCTATCGTGAGATCTTCTAACGCGTGTCTACAAGCTGAGGGAGTCTTTACGGCCTATCTCGATTAACCCTATTTTATTGTGGTTAACGTCAGACGATTTTATTCCGCTGAGAGAAACCCTCTGCCCTCTAAAGGTTAAGGCACATTATCTATTAAGGGATTTCTAACATCAATTATTTTATGGAGTAATAAATAACAAATGAATTCGTATGTGAATACCTAAGAATGACGACGTTAGAAACTATTGTACTATAACTAAATAAAAAGTATAAATTACAGCCAACATCAACAACTTTGTTAACTTCCTCATAATAACAACTTACCCACTGATGTATTTCTGTGAGAATTTGCTCCCAGAGTCACACGTGAAAAGTTAGTGAAGCATTTCTGTACTATAAAATAAAAAATCAGTCTATAACGGAACACGGAGATCAATATAGTGTCACCCAAGGTCCCTCCACAACCCGCAACACAACATACTACGACAGTAATCATACTGTTTACCCTGAGCCACACTCACCGGGATCATATTTTGAAAGCAAAATAAATAACAAGCGAAGTAAACCACTGTTCACAGTATTAGGACTTAGTGTCACATTTTCTTGTCACACACAACACGTAGACTTGTGCAATATAAATATAAATATATATATATATATATAGTATATATATATATATATATATATATATATATATATAGTATATATATATATATATATATATACATATATATGTGTGTGTGTGTGTGTGTGTGTGTGTTCAGAGCGGAGTTTCAACTGTGAACTGTCAATACGACTGAAAAGAGCTTTAGAAACGTCATTTTAGATCTTCATTAATGCTATGCTTTAGCAGGAGACCAGAGAAATTACAGTAATTATTGATAATTACAAAAGGTCACACTGTCAGGTTAGGGCACACGGTGTGGCTACACCATGGACAAAACTATTTTAAGACCATCATATCTATTAATTCCGGTACAAAAAAGTTTATAACATTTAATACACAATTTAGATGAGTCTGTTCATTAATTATCAGTTGTTGCTGATGTTGACAAAATATTATCAATGTCATAATTTCCAAAAACAGTGCTGTGGTATGGGCGTAAGAGTACGGGTACTGGTATGGGCGACGTGGGTGTGGATCATGGTATCTTTAGACCGAGGGTGTGAGTGATGTGGGTGTGAGAATGGACGTGGAGGTAGTTAAATGGTGTACAGAGACAGATTAAAGCACAGGTTCATCCCCCTCCATCAACACGTTCTCTGGCTACTCCACAAGAGACGCACAAGGTACTTCAGGTGGAGGTGTGCTGGGCCACTTGATCAATGCGGGCTGTTCTCGCTAACACACACAGGCAGGGACTAAATTAAGAGTGTGGCGGGCCATAGAACACGTAATGGAGAGACGGATCTTGCCAGCAGGGGCCATCAGTTGTACACAGGGGTGCTATGTATCCAGTAATTTCAGTATTATCAACGTAATAAACCAAGTACCACTTAAGCCCGTTCAATTGATGAAGAACTAAAATTCTTCAGGTACCACAACAGGGCCTAGGGAGCAGTAAAGTAGTTACATAGATAAGAACACAAGCTGACGAAGCAACAGTACACACCTGTAAACCATAGACCGCAAGCTGTCGAAGCAACAGTACACACCTGTAAACCATAGACCGCAAGCTGTCGAAGCAACAGTACACACCTGTAAACCATAGAACATAAGCTGACGAAGCAACAGTACACACCTGTAAACATTATAACAAGCTGACGAAGCAACAGTACACACCTGTAAACCAGAGAACACAAGCTAACGAGGCAACAGTACACACCTGCAAACTATAGAACACAAGCTGATGAGGTAACAGTACACATCTGTAGAGTCCTGAGCAAAATTTTTACGAGTAGACAACTGTACCTTAATAAATGTGTCAAAAAGTTCTCGGCACCAACGATGGCAACACGACCATCCATAAATAAACATGGGAGTGTATGAACGTGCGTGTACCCCCCCCCCCCCCCCCTCACCACTACATAATAAACTAAAGGCGTACACCCATTCGTTAACTTTTTTCATAAGTTAATTACCACTGCCACAAACAAAGTCTATTGTACCTTATGGCTGCAATAACTGCGGCTTGTTCTAAATTAACCCCCGGGAAACATTTACATAACAGGAACAGGAAAAACGACGAAGCTTAACAGAACGATTTTTGTTTATCTAATTCTAACATCTCTATAATATTGTTTCCATATATTATATCCATTACTCCATCACGTGTAAAAAAGGTTTATGGCAAATTTCATATAAAACCATTGAATACTGTAGGAGATATACTGTATACTGTACTGCATATATACGGACGAACAGACGATAGGGGTATGATGGGACGGGAGGGCAGGAAGTAGGTGTCATTAAATTACTGAACGTTGTAAGCTGTAGTAGTGAAAACCATCAAGAATTACGTGATGTAAACCTACAAATCAGGTGAAGGTCAGTTGTATGAGAGTGCGAGGGCTGGAGGGTGCAAAGACGAGATAAATCACACAGCAAGAACCTGGTGAGCACCATTACATCATGATATACGCTAAGTGGCACGAACACCAACAACACAACTCTACCTGCAGCACCACAAGCGTTCTTACCTGGTGATATAAATAGCCTTAGGTAATATATATATATATATATATATATATATATATATATATATATATATATATATATATATATATATATATAATGTATATGTGTGTGTGTGTGTGTTTAAATAGAACTTACTTAACTATTGCGATGCGATATAATGAAACGAACACATAATTGTAAAAGGA
The DNA here is from genome assembly GCA_958450375.1 of Homarus gammarus. Classification (NCBI taxonomy): domain Eukaryota; kingdom Metazoa; phylum Arthropoda; class Malacostraca; order Decapoda; family Nephropidae; genus Homarus; species Homarus gammarus. The sequence goes on along the minus strand of CAUDMG010000187.1, from coordinate 3,181,289 downwards.
CAGACAAACAAGGTAACTGCTGAAAAGTACCTTTGTCTGTGATGTAGACCATAATATATTGAGCAACACGAATCGTATAATGTCATAAAAACATGCGAACCCCAAGAGTGTATTGTAGAGATCTACAATAAAGATTACCTCAACCCCTTCCTTCCACCCTCTAGGTATCCTGCACAAGCTCTATTGTGAGTATTGTAATACCATAGTAACCTCTGTACACACATTCGAGTGATAACAAAAGGCCCATCTACCATCATAAGGAGGGACACTACATATAATTATAATTTTCAGACAATATGTCAGTGGTTATAGAGGTATGGAAGCTGGAAGACAGTGTGGAGTGAAAGAGTGCTAAGATTGTCACTGTTGATGCTTGATGCTACTGACACAACATAACACAACTACCAACACCATTCGCCAAAACACAGAGGTATTCGCCACGAGTCAAGTAATCGCCACAAACAATACTACCTTAAATATACTGTGTGTGGAGGAGGCGGCGGCAATATTACAACATGACACTACGTATAAAACAATAAATGCGAAAAACAAAAGAAGAAGAAATAGTGAATGTAACGACACAAAGAGCAACACCAGGTGGCGACCACAATAACAATCACACTAATGTACACGACACCAACAATACACAGGTAATGACCCAACGAAGCCCGCCACCACCACCGCTCACCCACGGGACTGTAGTATAGAACAAAAACAAATAAAAAACAAAGGTGAGCTCTATATCACGGAAAGCAAAGAGTATAAGTGGTGGTATACAGGGGACACATATATAGTACAAGAAACGAAAGCTAAATAACATTAACAAATGCCAACAGAACAATAGTGAATACATCAGCGTATACACCTTTGTGAACGGTACATGACCCCACTACACTACTGGCCTAACTGTGCCCTCTTACAGTAGGTCCATTAACATTTTACGTGACGTGTAGTGATATGCAAGTTATTTCCACACAAAACACAGAAAACATAAGTTATTGGAACAAAAATGTTAACAGGAAGAACAGATTATGTACTTAGAAACCAGCACACGGGGGCAGGATGGACAAACGGTCACCACCACACAGTCGGATAAAACGAATGGCCAGCACCACCAGTTATATTGGATAACTCATAACTTTAAGGCCGGGTAAAAACCTGGACAACGAGCAAAAACTAAAGTAATCACTAACGGAGAGCACAACAACTCCTACAACAACATCATCATGGTGACACAACTGAAGAAGGTCACGCACGACAACACGACCGTTAGTTATGTCCAGAGAATAAACAATGTGGCTCACGTTACTGGAAGAGAAAGATTGGTGTAGCTCGGCCGCTGTTTTATTATTATCACTACAAATGTATTTTATTAACTCTTATTAACACATGAATCATCCTCACATTAGGTACACACACACACACGTACACACACACACACTATATTCTTCCCTTTATTTTTTTTTTACTTATTCTGCATTTCTGTCATAAGATAATCTATTAATCTATTTACCGTTGTTATTATTATTATTATTATTACTGCTAAAGCTGTTGTTATTATCATTATCATGTTCTTATTAATATTTATATTGTCGTTTCCCATTATTATTAATATTATCATTATGAATAAATATAATTTTAGATGGGTGGGCAAAAAGCAAAGGGTGTATTGTCCCCCCCCCCCCCCCTTAATGGAGATAGTTTATTAACTGAAAAACAAACAGTACCTGCACCAAACCTTTCTGATGACACGACGATCATCAGTTCAGTTCAGTTAGGTTGGGTCAGGATAAAATAGGAAAGAATAGGTTAGGTTAGGTTTATAAAAAATAGACGACCGACACAACAATCGAAGGTTGGGTTAGGATGTTAGGGTAAGTTGGTGTAAATCTTCTGTAGGGTAAAACGTACAATATCTTACAATGGCTTACTCTTGGCATCGTCTGCTCCCCAAAAAGCCTGAACATTTGAAATTTAGTTCATGGAATCTCGAGAAATCCACTCGTCTTTAAACACGACGATCGTCATCACTGTGACTACTGATATGGTAGACATAAAGAATGACAAGCAGGTCTCTCTCTCTCTCTCTCTCTCTCTCTCTGGTAATCTCGGCCATAGATGCATTACAGGATAAAATAGCTTTAAAAAGAGGCGTTATCATTATACACGTCAGTACAGTATTATTCTCAGCCTCAGGTGTACGGAAATACCTTTAACCATGGTGTCTTCGTCACACCTGAAGTACTATTTAATATTACCTGCAGTCATTTTCATATAATAATTTCCGAGGGTTGTATATATATTACTTACTACTCACAGGACTAGTCGTCACCACCTTCACCTGACCAGTAGATGTAGGTGCGTCACCATCACTTGGTTCTCCTGTGACTTACCACGACCTTCACCTGGCCTTTGTGTGAAGGTGAGTTACCATCACTTAATTCTCCTGTGTAGGTGAGTCACCATCACTTAATTCTCCTGTGCAGGTGAGTATCACCTTCATGTGGCCCTTGTGTAGGTGAGTCACCATCACTTGATTCACCTGTGCAGGTGAGTCACCATCGCCTTCACCTGGCTCTTGTGTGTTAACAAGGAAGGGATCATGACGGTGGTACTCCATGAGGACGGTGGTGGGTGAGGCAACATTAACACACAATGCTCCAAACAGGACACACGCTCAAACACACAACATTCCGATGAAGGACACGCGCCTGAGTATGGTAGACGCCCACGCCCACACCCGGTACGTGCTCATATATTATACTCCCACGGCCGAGCATGTTATACAACTATACGCCCACGTCCAAATTTGGTAAGCACTAAAACAGTACATATTCATGCCCACATACACCGCAAGCCGATGCAATACATCCCCATGCATACTTATGGTATACACCCATACAACACATACGCCTGGAATCACTTACACGCCAATGGTTAAGTATGATAGACGCCCCTACGATACACAAACCTACGCCCACACACAAACCGGTTACACGTCTATAAGGTATTTTTGCCATGAAGGGCACACGCCTACCAAAAAGCACGCCCACGCAGTACACAGCCACAAATCTTCTTATCCAAGGTGGCGTAGCGGCAACAGTAATGAGGCGGAAACCCGGAGGTGGCAGGGTCGACGCCTCCTGATGGGGTCGACGAGTGGTGAGAAGCTACACCACAAGTAACACTACACCACCCCGTCCTAAAGCACACTACTGGCCACAACACGAATATTCCCATGTTCTTGCCTACTACTAGTGTCATTAACTCCAGGGCCTTGGGTCAACACAAGCAACCAACCTCAGCCACCAACGGGCCACTTAGAAGTGCCTATAATAATGTGTCGAATTATATCATATAAATGTGTTTAAAATGTTAGAAAAAAATACCACGATATTAAATAAATTACAATACTATTTAATGGTTCTCACAGTTTTAGAATATAATGAACACCAGACGGCGGAAAAACCTCTAGAAGCCACGACAACAAATATGTTCGTCGTACATTATTCATATTCACTAACGTATGGAGGAAAAGGCGGATGAGAGTAAGACGAATGACCATGAAGTAAAATACTATCAACAGAAGATTAGGGAAGAGGAACATCTGGTTATAATAACACGAAACAGGAGAACAAGATGGCTGACACTAACATAATAACAGAGAATGCATATTACTGAGCCCACTTGAAAGCTGACTGACATATTGTATTCGCACACCGAGTTTAGCTAAATATATCACTATTTATATGAGGTATCGAGGTTTTATTCCGTCTCAAATACCAAGAATAGTTTTCATGACCATTTCGGATAAAAAAAAAGTCAAGCTTCGTAGGTCTGTTAAGTAAGCAGTAAATATGAAATTTCAACTTCCTGTCATTTAATTTCAGAGATACAGCATAAACTCTGGTCCTAATTTAGATAAGAGCTCATTCACCTTGATCTTCTAACCTTAGCCTTTGACATTATTTTATGAACAAATGCATTGTCATAATTTTCTTTCTTTTTTAAGCTTCCTAACCTAACCTAACTTAACCCAGCACTGGTACAGGACAAGCTTCAGCTAACCCTTCAGTTGGTTCTGATGAGGTTAAGTGCGTTTCATTCTCTGGTGTTTCAGGCATACAGTTATGTGCACAAATACATATTTTCTTCCAAGTTTAAAATGATAGATCACCTATAAGTTGGCCACAAATTATAGTGCATTGACAAGTGGCATTCTTAATCTGCTGATAATAATTTCATCCAAGTAGTCATGGAAACTGATGTGTTGATTTGGCGTGGAGTGAACCCAAAGCAGAAATGATGCTTGATTAGAGAGACTCGGGAAATTCCTAACACTTCCGAATAATCAAAAAATATACTGCCATTCCTGTCTCAAAAACAAAATTTAGTCAAAGAATTTTCAGAGGCAAACACCTACAATACTGAACATAAAACACTACATTTACTACAAGCAATACGAACCGTAGCAAGCGGAGGAGATTTACAGGTATCGTAACTTGTGAATACGACGGAAAGTGCTCAGTTACACTTGTCTTCAAAGTCAATGACAGTGAAATTCAAGGAACATTTTTGCATTCCTCCGGCCCTTCACAATCTTTTACTATCCTTCACCTCCAGACAGCTTGTGGGTTCCAGCTTTAAAAGGGCTAACAAAGGTAGACCCAGGAACTACAACAGGTCGCATATACTGTACTGTATAGCACCAGTAAAAAGGAATCACAATGTGCAACTGAGAAATTAGAAACTATGCTCCACAGACTTTAAATAACTCTTCTTTTGCATTTTTTGTTGGTCTAAGGCAGTATCGCAGGTGAACCAGGCACTTTAGATTTTTTTTTCAGTAGACGACAACTTTTTCTTACGCCAAGAATAACCTAAAAAATTACGAAGACTTGCATTTTTTTTACACTGTACAGTATTAATACTGCTATTTTTTTCCCGTCATCACAAATCTAGTCGACCGGAAATACAAAAATTGCAAATCCTCACCATTTTGTGGTAAGAAAGAAGTTGTCTTCTTTTGAAAATGTTCTTAAGTTCCTGGTTTACCGACGATGCTGTTTCAGTGTATTATAATTCTCATTGATATTGAAACAGTTTATTTATCCAGAAAAGCACAGAAACAGGTGGACAATAAGAACAAATATGACCAGGCTAAGCCAAGGGAGAGCCTGAGCCCTATCAGTGGCACCTGATATATACTGTACATTATCTCAAAGAATCATGTAACATTTAGTATCATATGGATTACTACATGTAGCATAGTATTAATAAATACAGTATACACATTTTTATAGACGAGTTCATATACAGTAATCTGATAGGTGAGTGGAAGCGATACAACATTATTAGGGGGAAAGAAAGGGACGGCAGTCAGGATCATGCCTTGACGACTATCTATATAATTATTGCGATGGTAATTTTATTAACGTGACAATATATGAAATAATAGTTCTTTATATAACTTGCACTTCCATAAAATTTCCTACAATAATTACAAAATTTTGTGATACATTTTTCATTTAACTAATGTTAAAAGTCAAGCTAAAAAAAAGGGTAAATGGAATTATCAAACGAAAACCTCATTAAGAGCTTTACAATGGTGCCAATAAGAGCTCTCTGTCATACTTAGGAACAGTTAGGCTATATACATTTCAGTGAATAAAAAAAATAAAGGTAAATAAATAAAACTATCTCTGAAAGTAACTGACATAGAAAGGCCAAATTTCATATTTATCGCTTACTTATCGGACCCAAGAAACATGACATATTTTACTGAAATCTGAGGTCGTATTACTTCTTTCTTCAGAATTGTGTTACATTGACCAAGGGATGACACCACGTTCATAAATCATGGATGTAACGGATAGAGAGCAGGCCTTCCTGTGTCCTCCCAAAACGACGAGACAAAAAAAAAAAAAAAAAAGAAAAAAAAAAAAAAATGAGGGGCAAAAAAGGAGGAACAAAAATGCTGGAGAGAAAATGAAGAGGTTGCTGAGGCCGCTAGGATGATATCAACGAAGGCTACACGATACTGACCACGAGTGACGTCAGCACGGACAAGGAAAACTGACAGTGATGTGTAGTGGCGACAATCATCCTCCACACTCATGCCACCTAGGATGACCCAAAACGTCTACAACCAACTCCACGCTTTGACCTTGACGTTGAAGAATTAACAGAGAGAGAGAGAGAGAGAGAGAGAGAGAGAGAGAGAGAATACCCGGTCATGGGGTAGGGGTGAGAGGTAATGGAGAGAGAACACACATTAATACATGGCGTAGCTGAGCTCCTCCTAGAGATAATATTAACAGTGTTTTCATCCAATAAAAACACCGAAAATATATAAACAACATAAGCAAACTTATTGTCAGCAGCAGGGGAGGCGGCAGCAGGAGGGGGAGGCGGCAGCAGGAGGGGAGGCAGCAGCAGAAGGGGAGGCAGCAGCAGGAGGGGAGGCAGCAGCAGGAGGGGGAGACGGCAGCAGGAGGGGAGGCGGCAGCAGGAGGGGAGGCGGCAGAAGGGGAGGCAGCAGCAAGAGAGGTAGGCGGCAGCAGGAGGGGAGGCGGCAGCAGGGGAGGCGGCAGCAGCAAGAGGGGGAGGCGGCAGGAGGGGAGGCGGCAGCAGGAGGGGAGGCAGCAGCAAGAGGGAGAGGCAGCAGCAGAAGAGGGAGGCGGCAGCAGGAGGGAGAGGCAGCAGCAAGAGGGAGAGGCAGCAGCAGGAGGGGGAGCCAGCAGCAGGAGAGGGAGGCAGCAGCAGGAGAGGGAGGCAGCAGCAGGAAGGAAGGCAGCAGCAGGAAGGAAGGCAGCAGCAGGAAGGAAGGCAGAAGCGGGAGGGGGAGGCAGCAGCAGGAGGGGGAGGCAGCAGTAGGAGGGAGAGGCAGCAGTAGGAGGGAGAGGCAGCAGCAGGAGGGGGAGGCAGCAGCAGAAGGGAGAGGCAGCAGCAGGAGGGGGGGAGGCAGCAGCAGGAGGGGGAGGCAACAGCAGGAGGCCAGCCTAATCCCTTACCGCTTCGTATAACTCTTTAGCTGGAGGACTAAGATAAGAGAGGATGACCAAGGGGGGAAGTAACACAAGGGTTGATTATAAGACGTGGAATGAAAAGAGAGGAGGAAGGGGGAAGGGGAGGAAGGGGGAAGGGGAGGAAGGGGGAAGGGGAGGAAGGGGGATGGGGAAGAGGGGGATGAGGGGGAAGGGGAGGAAGGGGGAAGGGAGAGGAGGGGGGAAGGGAGAGGAGGGGGAAGGGAGAGGAGGGGGGAGGGAGAGGAGGGGAGAGGAGGAGGAGGGGAGAAGGAGAGGGGAGGAAGGTGAGAGGAGGAGGAGGAGGGGGAAAGAGGGGGAGAGAGGGGGAGATAGGGGGGATAAGGAGGGGGGTGTGTGTGTGACCTAATATCCGAGACGTGTTAGCTGTGATGTGGGTCAATCAATGGCCGGCGGAGTTTGGTGGTGGAGGAGCCTCGAGCTGTCCACCGCATATCCCCTACCATAACCCCCCCCCCCTCCCAAACACTAGCATCTCCGACCAATAGCCCCTCAAATTCCCTACCACCAGACCAGCCCCCACATACCCCACCACCCCCTACATACCCCACCACCACCAGCCCCTACATATCCCACCACCAACCCCTACATACCCCACCACCACCAGCCCCTACATACCCCACCACCACCAGCCCCTACATATCCCACCACCAGCCCCTCCATACCCCACCACCAGCCCCTACATACCCCACCACCAGCCCCTACATACCCCACCACCACCAGCCCCTACGTACCCCACCACCACCAGCCCCTACATACCCCACCACCAACCCCTACATACTCCCACACAACATATCCCCTAGAGACCAACACCCTAATCCCCCACAAACACAAAAAATTGCACCACCCCCACCACCACACATAACCTAACCGTACTCTTCCCCTCAACCCCGCGCGGTCACTGATCAGATGGGCCCCATTCCTACTGGACCCCAACCTAAGCTCACTTAACATCACCATTGGATAGGGGGGGGGGGGCAGTACTGAGGACCCACAATAGTAATCCCCCCCCCCAAAAAAAAAAAAATAAAAAAATAAAAAAAATAATAAAAAATAAATAAATAAAATAATACGGTATTGGTTAGGTCAGACTGTGGCCGTTTGACCCGTGCCATCTCACTCTCTCACACTGCCAAACCCAACCCTCATACCCCCCCCCCCCCACAACCCCAGCCTAATCCTACACCACCTCAATCTAACCCATCCCTACCCTACCCGAGCACATCCTTGCACCATCCTTCCCTGTCCTATCCTTGTATAAACCCCTCATCCCAGTCCAACCCTAAACATGCTCCCATCCCAACCCACCACGAAAAAAAAATAGCCACCAACCCACATCACCTCACCCACGACCAAACCCACACTCCTCCACCCGCACCACCTCACCCACGACCAAACCCGCACTCCTCCACCCCACCCACGACCAAACCCACACTCCTCCACCCACATCACCTCACCCACGACCAAACCCACACTCCTCCATCCACATCACCTCACCCACGACCAAACCCGCACACCTCCACCCGCACCACCTCACCCACGACCAAACCCACACTCCTCCACCCACATCACCTCACCCACGACCAAACCCACACTCCTCCACCCGCACCACCTCACCCACGACCAAACCCGCACACCTCCACCCCACCCACGACCAAACCCACACTCCTCCACCCGCACCACCTCACCCACGACCAAACCCACACTCCTCTACCCGCACCACCTCACCCACGACCAAACCCGCACACCTCCACCCGCAGCACCGTCATCATGGTTCCGCTCGTAATGACCCGCATGACACAACACTTCCCCGCGGGAATAAAAATACCTCCAAGGATCAATCGTTTCAATAATGTTTTTTAAAGTGCGGGAACAAAGCAGCACCCGGGACTGTTAGCGAGTCTCCACACGTCTCCTATTATTATTATTCACTCATACGTCTCCACCACCCAGGAGATAAGGTGTGTCCTGGCTCTGATCTGAGAGAGAGAGAGAGAGAGAGAGAGAGAGAGAGAGAGAGAGAGAGAGACGTGGTGACCACATAACAGCACACTGACTCAACCTCCTGTACTCACAAAGTTGACTCACCCATTCACTGATAACCGGTGTATTGACCTTCCTGACTCACACCACGCCATGCTGTCACACTACACCACCCCTTAATACCACCACACCACAACACCCCAACCCTGCCCCCACTTACAACCAAGTCCCTCCCTCTACCCTCCAGGTCCCTCCCTCCATCCTCCATGTCCCTCCCTCTACCCTCCAGGTCCCTCCCTCCATCCTCCATGTCCCTCCCTCCATCCTCCATGTCCCTCCCTCCATCCTCCAAGTCCCTCCCTCCATCCTCATGTCCCTCCCTGTATCCTCCAAATCCCTCCCTCTATCCTCCAAATCCCTCCCTCTACCCTCCATGTCCCTCCCTCCATCCTCCAAATCCCTCCCTCTACCCTCCATGTCCCTCCCTCCATCCTCCAAATCCCTCCCTCTATCCTCCAAATCCCTCCCTCTACCCTCCATGTCCCTCCCTCCATCCTCCAAATCCCTCCCTCTACCCTCCATGTCCCTCCCTCTAACCACCAAGCCCTAAATCATCTGCTTTATTGACACTAATTTCTCACGAAGTTTTCTCATGAATTTTAAAGTTACGAAAAAAACCTTAAATAATAATAACCTAAAATGAAGATATGAGAGAGAGAGAGAGAGAGAGAGAGAGAGAGAGAGAGAGAGAGAGAGAGAGAGAGAGAGAGAGAGAGAGAGAGAGAGAGAGAGATTTTTCACAACTATTTTATCGTGTTAAGGTGATAGAAAGTGTACAAGTTAAGTTACTCTGAAGGGAACACACGCCCAAGGCCAGGAGTGTACTGAACATCATTGACTGCTTGTGACAGCTTGAGAACACTAAGGGCTGACTTTGTTATCGAGTGTACTGAACATCATTGACTGCTTGTGACAGCTTGAGAACACTAAGGGCTGACTTTGTTATCGAGTGTACTGAACATCATTGACTGCTTGTGACAGCTTGAGAACACTAAGGGCTGACTTTGTTATCGAGTGTACTGAACATCATTGACTGCTTGTGTCAGCTTGAGAACACTAGGGGCTGACTTTGTTATCTTCACTGTACAATTATCTCGTTCACAAGACAGCCAGAGTTTTTTTTTTTACATGGGGGCAAACATTAATAAGCTGAAAAGCATAAATACTCAAATTACCTAATTACCTAGTTCACCTAAAAATAAAACTCCCTAAAGCTAACCTAGTTTAGACCAATCTAATCTAACCTAACCTCCCTCCAGGTAATGTTTACATACAGATAAGAAGGAATGTCATGTGTATATTTCAGTCTCTAGGTCTTCACATGACAGTCAGTTGTAATAAGAAATTGGATTATAAACTAATTAGCCTGGCTTAGGTGCACTACTTATACATTACTAGATTATTTTGTTAGATTCATTTTGTCCCGCAATAACAAAGGGGAGGAAGTGATGATACAAAGAAAAGAAAGAGACGACCACAAGGTAAAGATCGGAAGAGAGAACATGCGACACAATTTTGTTTTTCTTTTCACATCTTGTTGTTGTTTTTTTAGGCGAGACAATGTTAGAACACCCGCGACGATTAGTTTAGTGAAAATCATTCTTATTTTTCCTATCTAATAAAAAAAAGTTGGAAACGTGTTTTCGACGGGTCAGCTGCAGTACCACAAGGCTTCATATTATTTCAACAAATGATAAAACTAACGCCACCATCAAATATTGAAGACTTCAGTTCGTGGTAAGTAATACTATTTCACCGGCACTTCTCGTGTAACTTCCCTGCAGGGCCTCTGTATACTGCACCGACTCTCACTGACTGTAAAGTGGTATTTGGAAACTCTCTCAACATACGGTATATAACTATACATTGATTTGTTAGTCATATAACATTCTGGACTACATCCACAAGCCCGTCACGTGACCTATAATGTTTTGTTAACCCTTCTATATCATGTTGCCCGTGTTCACTCCTATCTCCCTCCCCTCCTTTCACCCTTCCTCCGCGTTTCCGTCTATTCGTTCTTCCCTCCCTTCCTATGTGTGTTCGTCCCTCCCCCCCCTCCCTTTCCTCGTGTCCTTTCCTTCGTGTGTCTGTCCGTCCTTCCCTCCCTCGCCATTCTTCCACCCCCTCCCCACCCACAGTGAGCCAGGTGTCACGTGCTGACCTTGTGGCGTTATTACCAGTCACCACAGTTCCGATACTACCTTGTGTTATGGTGCACCCCCCCCCCCCCCAATAATACTCTACCCCTCCCTATCCTCACACCTTGGCCTCCCACACTACCACCTTACCCCCTCCCTATCCCCTCACGTGGCCTCCCCCTCACCTCCGCCTCCACCCCCCCTCCCCACGCGCACACAACAGAAAATGTCCTCATAAAGATATTGAATTGCATAAAATATAGTTTGTGATTCCGTCTTAACAGCTCTAGTTCACTCAGGTCTCACACTTCCAGGAAAATTATAATAGTTTCACGACAGGTTTACCGAGAAGCGTTTCAACACCTGGCCGCCGAGGTGGTGTCCGTACAGTTATAAATCCTCTCAGGGGCGAAGTCCTCAAGGATTGCTGACGACGCTGTAAAAGGAACGGAGAGGAAATGGACACTTACATTTACACAGAAAAGTTAACTTCGTAAATTTACCTTTAGGTTTGGGAGTTATGTATTATAGAAGGAAATGTTTCAACATTTATTTCTAAATGAAATTCCTGGCTGTGACTTTACTGAGACCTCGTCCAAGATAAAATTTTGCTGGCTCTTACGACAATGTAGGTATTAAGTACAGGTACAGTACTAACCACGATTTAACAAGAAGTAATTCTATACACTCCCCAGCAGGTGTGGAAGTTGTACATTAACCCAACAGAAAGAAACTTTATTTACACACCAAGTGACAAAACAATCTTCCCCAGAGAAGGAGCTTTGTACACAGAAAACGTAAACACGCTGTAAAATCATCAAGACTCACCAAGTGGGGGCAGGAAATGCCTTCAAAATTCACTTTAAATTAAATAGGTAATTCCTATACACGATAAACCATCTTAGTACAATTCTACAGGGAGAACGGACATGGAAATTCACCCCAAATATTTATATTACAATACAAGATTACATATTCAAGTTTTAATGTAAATTTTAGGGCATGACAAACACACTAAAACTGGAGACAGATGATAACAAGTCTGGGAACTAAAAACAAAAAACAAACAAAAAAAAATCAACATCTTGGTCAGTTAACCAGTACTTCTGAGACAGTGGAGAATTACTGGGTACTCTCAGGCTCAATAATAAGCAACAAAAAAATTTATATATATATATATATATATATATATATATATATATATATATATATATATATATATATATATATATATATACTCCCAATCAATAGTGTTAAAGTAGCCCCAGTGTTTGGCCCGGGTCAGGACACACCTCCAGACAACACCGACGCTCACACTTGTAAAATGCCACCACCTGAATGTAATTTACTACCGTGTTCACAACCCTCCCGTGTTTACAAAGTCCCTTGATGTCTAGGTTTACAGAGTTCCTTGACGAAGTAACACATCCTAAACCTGGGTTTATACTTCATCATTTCTGAACCTAATTGTCTTCTTCACTGTAAAATTATCCTGGACTTGCAGGTGAAAATGTAAGGAATGCATCATAATTGTCCTTACAATTACACTACAAGTCTAAAGGCGGCGTCACGATAGCACTTTTTCCGTTAACTTTCCCGGTTTCCGTGTTTTTTTTTCTCCTCGAATTGTCAAATTTTCTAGCCCGTCTCGCTCAGACGATGCGTATGTTTCCGCCTGACTGGCTTGGTGGTCAAGACCAATACTCGACAATGACATTAATATAAAATAAATATCGAACCACGTATAATAACTATATTTAATTTTAAAAGTATTCAGTATCGCATTTTTAATAAATTGCTTAAATAGTTTTTATTGATGCTGATATTCGCACAGGATATACATCTGATGTTTGTTTACATTGAGCCATATGTTTAACTTCTTTATGGCCTCTATCTATACCTGTGTGGACAAGGCTGTCCGAAGAATACACAATAGACAATATTTGGTCTCATCGTTGCCTGTGGGACCCAAGGGGCGATAGATACAGTAAAAAGAGGAAAGCATAATAACGCCATCTTTGTTTACAGTTGACGAACGCAGATATATTGTGTGACAGGGCGCGCTCAGAAAATTACTATTTTTTTATATAATTGATACAATGAAAAGAAGGAAAAAGTATTTGTGTGACGTCGCCTTAAGCCACAGCGAATATGATGACACGTGCAGCAGATGGAGTACGCACCAATGTTCTGGATAACACAAATATATTATACTGTACAATCGTTAGGGAAGGTTTGTACCATTTCCCCCTTTTTTCATCTCTAAAAAATATTATTTGTATCTATTTTAAACTTGTTGAAAAAAAAAATCACGCCAAGGGTTTTCATCAAAACTATCGACAACCATTTTGTATGTAAGAGATGTGTGCTTGTGGACACATGATGAGCGGGTGTTGAGGGAACCTTCCACACACACACACGCGACGACACAATAAGCGCCCCTTACTCAACATCACAGGGTAAAAAACAATAAAATTATGGGTTAGATTTTTTAAGCAATAAAAAGGCTTTAATTATATAATACACTCCTTTCTAGTGTGATCACTGGTGACTCTTAAAGGCGAGGAAGTACTTCAGGGGACTAGGAGTGACGTAATAAACTACAGGTAGCTAATAAGATATGAATGGCTAAAGTCTACGTCCTCGCTACACACAAGCGTCTAAACATACTGTATATATGGTTGTTCTTAATAAAACCTGTAAAATTAAGCAATTAAATGTTTTCATGTAATTACTGACCAAGTAGGAACGAGTAACAGTGAATTATGAAATGCTATAACTACAGATAATAAACATGTGTAAATAATGTTCTGTGGCGAAAATGATGGTCCCATTAATCAACGTCGCCCTTGACAACCGTTATGAGGCAACATTTGAGTATCACTGTTCGAGATACGCCCGTTGTCAAATTTGACCTTTGGCCTTCAACTGTGACGTGACCAGTTGACACAGGCATGATATGGTGTTCTGCACTTTACATTTTACCTAGCGATGGTATATGTTCGGTGAAGTGTCATCACAATATCTATCAATAGAACCATTGTTTGTTTTTATATACGGCTTATTAGAATTGTAGTATAAAATTCATGGTAACACCAAAATCCCAAATGGGGCGAGAACAAACACTTGTACTGCCAGAAACGCCGGTGCTTGTTGGCTGTGTTTGAGAGCAAGTCTAGACGCAACAGTAATTTGACACCAACAACTCTATCTAACCCCAACCACCTCCCAGCCATTTACATACAAACCTAACAGTCTGTTCATGTGAGCTACCAATTCCCACTACCTGTACCCTGTAATCCTCACCAAGTAACACTCCTACTGTACCCTGTAGACACATCTGTATGGTAATAGTTATCTTCCTCTACCACAAACACGTAGATAATAATAATAATGATGATAACCCAAGCACAAGTATATATGGAGGGTTTGCGTAACAGGGGAACTCCCTCCCGCCAGGCTTAAACTCAAGGTTATAATGGGAACAAGTGGGCAGTGTAGAGGTGGAGGAGGATATGAAGGAGGGTTTAGACGTGCACATACCTAACAGTGGGATGTCCTCCACGGGGATACGCTCGCTGACTCTACAGGATATCAAGACTTCAGGTACCTTGTAAGTTATATGCTAGCCAAGCTGCAGCCAACTTAACATAATGAAGTTATACTGACCGCAGCATAAACATCAGTTATACTGACCCAAGTATATACATCAAACTCAAGTTCTGAACGGAGTCAACAACTTTCAGATGTTTAAGAAAACAGGAAACACATCTTGGCACGGTACAAAAACAAAACAACGGCAAGAAGTTCTGATTCAGAATGTCGAAATTTAAATCCCATAAAAAAAAACGCATACGAGTCCGAGACATGAGGGTGTTACTAGGTGAGACAGAAGCCCTCACTACTGTAGGTTCCGCACCCAAAATCTCTACATATAATACTGCAATTAAAGTAAGGTTTCCTCACCCAGGTGTTAACATCAATTGGTAGAGGTCACGGTGATGACTATCAAGTAAGGTAGACGGTGTAAATCTCTGTATCCCGCTAAAGTAAAATCTGACTCAAACACACCAAATTATTCGCCATAACAGCCACCAGACTTGACACGCTTGGAATACTGTACACCTAAATGCAATCCATGCGTCATATAAAAATAAAGCACATATTAACAATAATATCATTAATGATAGTTTCAACCTATGGCATAATATTTTACCTGTTTATCATTAACTAGTTGAAGAAAAATATAAAGTTATTAATCTTTTGTAAAATTATTAGATTATCGCGAGTCCTCCAAAAATTACTTTCAAGTCACATGGGGGGAAGCTATACCTCACGAACATAAAACAACCTTCAGTTTAGAGCCCAGACCACGCTCCGTGTGAGTGGTGGTGGTCACAAGGGGCTGTGTCCCTGGCAGATACGTGGAACAATTGACTGGGCACCTCCTTGTATCCCGTAAAAGGTGAAGCTATAATGTTCCTGAACCAGATCACGGAGGAAACGTCATACTTATGTACACATGTGTCACTGACTGAGTTGTGGACGATATGTGTAACACCAGTCACCTTGTTTGTCTTACCGAGTGCAAGAGCACTAGCATTTACTCACAGCTGTCCACTGTACACACACTCAACAACATATGAATGTGATTACATACATGATAGACGAACGAAAAGTTTCGAAGTCTGGTCAGTATAGGTGAGAAATGACTCGAGTGTAGGCGAGAACCGCCATTATGACGTCATCTGACCACACAAACATCCCAGGTGTTGCGCCAAGTGGCGTATCAAATTACTGCCAAACTCTGCTCTGATACAGAGAGTTGGCAGCCTTCACGATCACGCCAAAACAAGTTAAAGACAATAATATCATCGTAAGACACTGGCGGGTCAGCAGCCTCAACAAGGTACAGCATGAATAACAGCAGTGGTTATAATAACAGCAGTACCATCAACAATGCTAATACTGCAGTAAAGTCATCATCAGCAGCACTCATATGGTTGGGTCGTTGTTATGGGCATTATTTACTATGCCAGGGAGGAGGTGAGTGGTTCTTCTTATGGCGAGCCTCGCCGCCGCTCCCACAAGGTCCTCATCTCCAGCTAATAAAAACAAAATCCACACGTATGCGGTTAAACCTTCAACCACTACTGATTCTCTTGTATATCAATCTCATGCTCCCTTCCAGCGCATTATTAATTAGTTTATTTGTGATGATAGTAATGTTTCCCCTCAAACAGAGCGTCACTTACTAATAAGGACCATAAATTGCGAATTAGGGAATATATCTTTAGACCTAAACCTTTCTGTACAGTATACTGGAAATGTTAGTGTTTAAGGATGAGCAAAACACCAGTATATGCCTTGGGGTTGTTGTTGCCGACCACTTAAGCTCAGGCTTTCAATTGGCTCAGTCATGTCAATATTGTCCACTCTGTATCTATATTTTTCTGGCTAATTATCAATAACAAACAAGGTGGCATCTTATAACTGTTCACTAATACATGTCTACAATACTTAATTTACTACCAAACACAGGGGCGTGTCGAGCACCACAGTAACACAACCTCTGGCTACTACCCGGAAGTTCTCCCCCCACCCCACACACAAAAACAACCCGGAAGTGGTATTGCACAGTATTTATAAGCTGCAACTTATTGCTGTGCTTTTTTTTGTTGAATACGTGATCGTGAATGACTACTTTCCGTCCCGGATAAACGAGAAGTATTACTTACGCATCCCTGAGCCACGCCACGAGTTCTTCCATAAAACACTATACGGTACTGTGTATGTTGTGAGGTGAAGGTGTGAACAACACGCCATTGACGACACACTACAGCCCATACTTTTTTAAGCATCTTTTACATACACTGAATAGCTGTCCACATTATCCATATATATTCTTAGTGGTGTAAAATTTTTTCTATAAGGTTCACACTTCTAAGATTGTGTTTGCCGTTTCTTATAAAATAATTTGATACCGAGTCCCTGTACCGCTCCCTTCCTTAATTCAGAAAACATTAAAAATAATTTCAAATATGAATATGTCCAATTATACATTATAGATTTGATAAACACCACTGACTATGAGCCAAAAAAAAACTGTATGCAACTGACTGTTTTCATCTGTATTTGTTCACTGTCTTTTCTAGAGTGATATACAGCCCTCAAAAGGTTCAGCTATGTCAGTAATATTACGACTGTACGAAGCATAGGCGTAACTTTCTTGCTATATGAAATATTTCAATCAATTCAATTCAGTTGGTCGTCGCGTTATCATGTGTCCCTCTCGCGACTACTACAGGTATACACAAGGTTAGAGATAAGCCAAATTGGTGTAGGTTACGAGCAATAAGTTAACAGAGTCTTGACCGACCGCCCAAGTACGGGTCGATCAGTGGCGTAAAGGATAAAAGTATAAGTAAAACCTCTGGTGTGTCAGATGGTCAACAGGAGCTGGTAGTGGTTAGGTTCTATGTCGTCAGAATGAACCAACCATCACATGCCATAGCCTCAGTGTCGTGGATCTTAATAAATAGAAAGTAAAAGATGGCAGGAGTATATACTTGATAGGAGGCGGAGGAAGCAGGAGCAGCGAGGGACCCACCATCCACTCAATAATGTAAACAACGAACCTGATGGTAACACACACACACACACACACACTTCACTAACAAAATCCATACCCGTAATACAGAGGTGACACAACACCACACAACACATCTATAATGCACAAAACAGGAGGCTTATACACGCTACGTGTTGTGAACTGGGTAACGGCTGGCCGGAGGCAACAGACATAAATACAGGGCTCAGGTTCACGTGTTAGTGGTGATGAGGATCACACACACGTCACGAGTTGGAGGAATCAGTGTGGAGAAGTACAAAGGAGTGTCAGTTACAAGACTAGCGAGGTCATCATAAAACTTTATCTTGCGCTTGTGAGACCTCACTTGGATTACGCAGTTCAATTCAGGTCACCGTACTACAGAATGGATATAGAATCCCTAGAAAGAATCCAGAGGAGAATGACAAGTCTAATCCCGGGCATTAGGAACCTTGAGTACAGAGACAGGTTAAAGCATCTTAATCTGCACTCCTTCTAGAGACGTAGAGTGAGGGGCGATATGATCGAGGTTTATAAATGGAAGTCAGGGCTAAACAAAAGTGATATAACAAAGGTACTCAAACTATCCAACCAGGAACGAACTCGCAACAATGGTTTTAAATTAGACAAATTTAGATTTAGGCGCGAAATAGGTAAACACTGGTTTGGAAATAGAGTAGTGGATGAGTGGAACAAGTTACTAAACATCATCATTAACTCGAACACGGTGGATAGCTTCAAACGCAGGTTGGGCGGATATACAGTATGAGCGATAGGGGTTGGGTGTAAACGGGACTGCCCAGTATGGGCCAATAAGCCCGCTGCAGTTTCCTCAATTCTTATGTTCTTATTTAGGATTTGGTGGAATGGAGGAGCGCGAGGGAAGAGGAAAAAGGGAGGGGGGAGGAAAGAGGGAGGGGGGAGGAAAGAGGGAGGGGGGAGGAAAGAGGGAGGGGCGAGGAAAGAGGGAGGGGGAGGAAAGAGGGGGGAGGAAAGTGGAAGGGGGGGAAGAGGGAGGGGGAGGAAAGTGGGAGGGGGAGGAAAGTGGGAGGGGGAGGAAAGTGGGAGGGGGAGGAAAGTGGAAGGGGGAGGAAAGTGGAAGGGGGGAGGGGGGAAGGAAAGAGGCGGGGAGAAGAAAGAGGGAAGTGGAAAAGGAAGAGGGGGAGGAAGAGGAAAGAGGGAGAGGGAGGAAGGGGAAAGAGGGGGGTAGAGGTGGGTGAATTGAGAAGGGAGGGGACGCAGAGGGGGGGGAGGGAGAAAAATGGGAGAGGAGGGAGGGAAGGAAGAAAAATTTGAAGGGAGGGAGTGAAGGAGGAAAATGGGAGTAAGGGACGGAGGGAGGGGAAGGGGAAACTTGAAAGTGAGAAAAGGAAGCAGGTAGATGACGGGAGGAGAAGGAGAGAAGAAGAGAGAGGAGTTGAGGAGAGAACACCAGAGAGGGAAAGAGAAGAAACGGATGGGTGAGAGACAGCGAGGGGAGAAAGGAAAAAAAGGCAAGAAGGGAAGAATTTATAGGGAGGGAGAGCGGGATTGATGGGGGAACAAAATGAGTAGGAAAGGTAGGTAGACGGTGAGAGGGGGGGGGGGGTGTCGAGGTGGATATTGGTGTACACAAGGGGATATTGGTGTACACAAGGGGATATTGGTGTACACGAGGGAATATTGGTGTACACAAGGGGATATTGGTGTACACGAGGGAATATTGGTGTACACGAGGGAATATTGGTGTACACGAGGGAATATTGGTGTACACGAGGGGACATTGGTGTACACAAGGGGACATTGGTGTACACGAGGGGACATTGGTGTACACGAGGGGACATTGGTGTACACGAGGGGACATTGGTGTACACGAGGGGACATTGGTGTACACGAGGGAATATTGGTGTACACGAGGGAATATTGGTGTACACGAGGGGACATTGGTGTACACGAGGGGACATTGGTGTACACGAGAGGATATTGGTGTACACGAGAGGATATTGGTGTACACGAGGGGATATTGGTGTACACGAGGGGATATTGGTGTACACGAGGGGATATTGGTGTACACGAGGGGATACTGGTGTACACAAGGGGACATTGGTGTACACAAGGGGACATTGGTGTACACAAGGGGACATTGGTGTACACAAAGGGACATTGGTGTACACAAGGGGACAGTGGTGTACACAAGGGGATATTGGTGTACACAAGGGGATATTGGTGTACACAAGGGGACATTGGTGTACACAAGGGGACATTGGTGTACACAAGGGGACATTGGTGTACACAAGGGGATATTGGTGTACACAAGGGAATATTGGTGTCCACGATGGGACATTGGTGTACACGCTGGGACATTGGTGTACACGAGGGAATATTGGTGTACACGAGGGGATATTGGTGTACACGAGGGGATATTGGTGTACACAAGGGGATATTGGTGTACACAAGGGGATATTGGTGTACACGAGGGGATATTGGTGTACACAAGGGGATATTGGTGTACACGAGGGGATATTGATGTACACGAGGGGATATTGGTGTACACGAGGGGATATTGGTGTACACGAGGGGATATTGGTGTACACGAGGGGATATTGGTGTACACGAGGGGATACTGGTGTACACGGTGGGATATTGATGTACACGGTGGGATATTGATGTACACGGTGGGATATTGGTGTACACGGCGGGATATTGGTGTACACGAGGGGATATTGGTGTACACGAGGGGATATTGGTGTACACGAGGGGATACTGATGTACACGAGGGGATACTGGTGTACACGAGGGGATACTGGTGTACACGGTGGGATATTGGTGTACACAACACTGCTACTACCTGTGATAGCTACACCTGAAGAGGGGGGAGGTAGAGTTTCTCACCAGTACAGTACAGAGCATGACCGTTGTTGTACTTCAGAGTAAGGAGCCGGAGAAACATACAATACTACCTACCACCAATACAAGGTAACACTGGAGTAGAGGGTCTACAAGGTAACACTGGAGTAGAGGGTATAAAAGGTAACACTGGTACAAGGGTACTCACCAGTATACAGTTGGGCTTGCCAACGGCCCACAGGTTGACCTTCTTGTCATCGCCGCCGGTAACCAGCACCCGGCCAGACTTGTGGCCCAGCGCCAGGCAGTTCACGTTGGCCCCATGCGCCACGAACTCTTCTGCAAAAATAATAATATTTCTCTTAATTCACGAAGACAACTGTAATGTCCTCACATCTAAACTTTACACAACTACTTTCTGAATCGAAAAAAAAAACCCTCCCAATTATAATACCATCATCTGCATACCGAAGGAGGTGACTCACTGAGTGTTGTGGCTCGCAGGTCCCCCACACCTACACCACAAGGTTTTTCACGTAGGAACACACACACACACACACACACAACTACTATAATTACACAGATAGCTGCACATCACCACCACTGAATAGAACAACATGTATGATTATCTTGGTGTTGAAGCTATTGTAATAATAATTTTAGGGATCAGGATTCAGGACCTGAGTTTCATGTAAGTTGTCGCACGGAAAAAAGCAAGGAGTTGACAACCTCTGCCCTATACTTTGATGGGGGTGAGACTATGTGAAATTTGTTCTAGACAGGAGCTGTAGTTGAACTCTTCTTCTGAACTGCCCACTGACTACACGATGACCATGTTCAAAATTCAGTATAATCATGATTTCCGATTTCAAACGGCCAAGGACAAGTGGCGTTCCCATCCAGGTGGTGGTAGTAAGCACAACCTCGGGAACTGCCCTCCCCTGGCTACTCACATTAGCCACAACACATTCACACAGCACTCCTCTCCTGGCTCAATACTAACGGCCCGATATTTCGCCAAACTTCCAAGTCCCCTCTCGACTCCCCTCCAGAGTTTAAACCACGGTCGTCCTTAAGGTCGCCTCCTCAGCTCCTGCCAACCCGTCTCCAAGACACTCCAAGTCCACGACCAAGGATGGACTCGCTAATAATTTACACCGCTGAAAAATTAAGAGCAAAAAAGACGAAAGTGTGTAGCAGGGTGCAGAGGAGTGAGGGGTTGTGGTGCCCCCGGTGGAGAGTGAGGGGTTGTGGTGCCCCCGGTGAAGAGTGAGGGGTTGTGGTGCCCCCGGTGGAGAGTGGGGTTGTGGTGCCCCCGGTGAAGAGTAAGGGGTTGTGGTGCCCCGGTGGAGAGTGGGGGTTGTGGTGCCCCGGTGGAGAGGGAGAGGTTGTGGTGCCCCGGTGGAGGGAGCAAGAGAAGGTGCGTGATGACGGCCGTCATTACTACATTCCAGGAGTATTGGCGGTGTGCACACCACCTGCTCACACCAAGCCCCAGCTGGACACACCACGTGTCGTGGGGCTGGCGTCACGTGCAGTGTCCTTACACCACCTGCATCCTTCCCACACCACTTAAACTCACCCACACGCTCCCACAACACCACTAACACCACCTAACCTTACTTACACCCTTCCACAACACCACCGCCTACACCTTCACCCTGGGTAAGGCCGCTGCCCTTCACAACCCACACACCAGACACGTCACCGTAACACAAGTTTACCAACAAAGCTTTTGGGAGGTTTTATGACCACTGCCAGAGACGCGGCCGCTGTCAACCTTCCCTGTAAGACTTTATGACCCAGCTGGGCACTACTGCATTCTTATTTTACGACTGAAAAACAAACCATAGCCTTCCTACAATTATCAAAGCACAAAGAGGAGCGCAAGAGATGGTATCGTTAGCTCTATGGGAGTTCAAGAGTCTTGATTATCTGTACGGAAGGTCACGTGTCTTGGTTATCTGTACGGGAGGTCATGTGTCTTGGTTATATGTACGGAAGGTCATGTGTCTTGGTTATCTGTACAGGTCATGTGTCCTGGTTATCTGTAAGGAAGGTCACGTGTCTTGGTTATCTGTATGGAAGGTCACGTGTCTTGGTTATCTGTACGGAAGGTCACGTGTCTTGGTGATCTGCATGGAAGGTCATGTGTCTTGGTTATCTGTACGGAAGGCCATGTGTCCTGGTTATTTGTATGGAATGTCATGTGTCTTAGTTATCTATACAGGTCCTGTGTCTTGGTGATCTGTATGGAAGGTCATGTGTCTTGGTTATCTGTACAGGTCCTGTGTCTTGGTGATCTGTATGGAAGGTCATATGTCTTGGTTATCTGTACAGGTCATGTGTCCTGGTTATCTGTACAGGAGGCCATGTGTCCTGGTTATCTGTACAGGAGGCCATGTGTCCTGGTTATCTCTGCTGAAGGTCAGTCGTCGAGTCCCACGGGTTGTGTATTGACCAATGTCTGGCTCGTCTACCAAAGTAGCCTTGCGTGAGTGTTGGGAGCCTCTTCCTCCACCACTACACCCACACCCCATCACTACACCCTCTACACACCACTACTATCCCTCACCCCATCACTACACCCTCTACACACCACAACACCCACACCCCCATCACTACACCCTCTACACACCACTACTATCCCTCACCCCATCACTACACCCTCTACACACCACTACTATCCCTCACCCCATCACTACACCCTCTACACACCACTACTATCCCTCACCCCATCACTACACCCTCTACACACCCCTACTATCCCTCACCCCATCACTACACCCTCTACACACCACTACTATCCCTCACCCCATCACTACACCCTCTACACACCACTACACCCACACCCCATCACTACACCCTCTACACACCACTACTATCCCTCACCCCATCACTACACCCTCTACACACCACTACTATCCCTCACCCCATCACTACACCCTCTACACACCACTACTATCCCTCACTCCATCACTATACCCTCTACACACCACTACTATCCCTCACCCCATCACTACACACTCTACACACCACTACTATCCCTCACCCCATCACTACACCCTCTACACACCACTACTATCCCTCACCCCATCACTACACCCTCTACACACCACTACTATCCCTCACCCCATCACTACACCCTCTACACACCACTACTATCCCTCACCCCATCACTACACCCTCTACACACCACTACTATCCCTCACCCCATCACTACACCTTCTACACACCACTACTATCCCTCACCCCATTAACTACACCCTCTACACACCACTACTATCCCTCACCCCATCACTACACCCTCTACCCCACTACTATCCCTCACCCCATCACTACACCTTCTACACACCACTACTATCCCTCACCCCATCACTACACCTTCTACACACCACTACTATCCCTCACCCCATCACTACACCCTCTACACACCACTACTATCCCTCACCCCATCACTACACCCTCTACACACCACTACTATCCCTCACCCCATCACTACACCCTCTACCCCACTACTATAGTAACGGACACTTAATGTAGGGTCTCGACGAACCAAGTGAGGATGGTCTGAGGTGTTGTGCCGTCAGAAAAACAGAGTTACTATTAAGAACAAGTGAAGTGTAATAAAAGTGCTTATAAACTGAGAATACACCTGTTACCTTACACCACACTCCCTCCGCTCCCAGGAGGCCCTCCTACCCTCGCACCTCCCAACCACCGCTGACTTCCTAGGAGTGCCAAGCAGTCCTCGGCCCTCTGACGTAGGCATATAAGTCGAGCCCTGTAACTCCACCATGTCTGAGTTGACTGGAGACACAGCTGCTCGCTTTAACTCTCCTGATGCACTGAGTGAGCCAGGCGACTGTGGTGTTGACCTTGACACCAACGGAGAAGATGGCTTTCACCTAGTTCAGTCCAGGAACAAGCGGAAGGCCGAAAAGGCAGAAAGACTCAGAGACAATCAACTACAACCACAACCCCCCAAGAGAGTAAGATTGTACTTCCCTGGAGGCACATCACCTGAAGACAAGTATCTCTGGCTGAACGATGCGGAAGACAAATATCCTGAGGCTGAGTTTCAGTTCAGAGTCGGTACACAAGATCATGTTCTGATTAGAAACGAACCAGCAGTCATACAGGATCTCCTCACCAATAGCATAAGGGGAATAACCATGGAACAATCATCCCAACCATCGAGCAAGAAGACCATAATAATCATTGGGCTCGACCAGTACCAGACCCCTACACTACTAGAAGCCCATCCCTACATCAGAAGGACGAAGCGACTCAGGGGCAAGAATGCAGTCATTGCAGACTGGGTTGGCTCGGAAGACCCACCCAGGACCATTCGAGTCCGTGGTGCCTATCGGACTCTGAAGGTAACTCTCTATCAGCCCCCTAACCGGAGGTGTTACAACTGTCAGCACTGGGGCCATGTGTCCCGGTTATGCCCCTCGACTAAGCCGTGGTGTGGTCTCTGCTCAAGGCAACATGCAACACAGGTTTGCAGAGATACAGTTGCTCAAGGGGGTGTCATCCAACAGAAGTGTATTAACTGCAAAACAGTTGGAGTTCCTGTATGGCACCCTAACTGTTCTAGAGCTCCTACACCCCTTCAGCGCCCAGGCCCGCCACCCAGGCAGGTCTCAAGAAACACTAATGCTGCTAGGGTACTCCCTACGGCCAACCCCTGGCCTGCCCTCCCCACCAAAGCTCCAGGATCATCACCAGCAGTCATCGAAAGATCAGCATGGGGCAACACAGACGTACCGACACAACAGGTAGCTGCCAACACACTCCATGCATATCGTGAAGAGATCAATGATGTGAAAAATGAAATTAAAGAACTCAAAGCTCAGGTTACAGCTCAAGCTCAAGCTCAAACTGAAATGTTTAAGAGCCTCTGTGATACACTAAAGGAAAAAAACACCACCAACACAGTGCAGCAACTTCGGAAAAATTGCAGTCAAACTGAAGACATTCAGATGTCAGTACCAGATGTGGAAACTCAAGACCCACCAGGAACTAGTGTCCACGCAGAGGAAAATAGTGATACTGGTAACAGTTCTACTGATGCCTCTGTGGACATGGTCAGTGAAGATGAACAAGCACAAACAGAAAATGGTGGTGATGTCGAGTGTAACCAAAGTGAGTTGTTGTCTGCCACTGAAATACAACAATTGTTGAGCCGTACATGCTCCAGAAATGTTTCCAAAAGGTTAACTGGCCTACTGCCTGCCGAAGGGACAGGCAGCGCAGAAAAGAACAGTATCATACAGTGCCTTTTGCTTCTTTCCAAATACATTTCATAATGGCCAGTGTTAATACCAGACAAAATTCCAAATACATTTCATAATGGCCAATGTTAATACCAGACAAAGATACAGAGCGGTGAAGGTGATGAGTTGGAACATCTCATCCCTTAGAAAACGATACCCTGACCTACACCACAAAGTTGTGACTGAGGACATCGATATTGTGTGTCTGCAGGAGTGTCTCACACCTAATGGTAAGCCCCCACCCAGTCTGCCCAATTATGTGTATTATGATCCTAGTTCTACTCACACATGTTTGATGTATGTTAAGAAGTCACTCCCGCATGTACCTCTTGTATCCAAAAAGACTACCAACCTTCAGTACCATGGGATCACTATCCACCTGGGCAACTCCACACTCAACGTGCTAAACGCCTATGCTCCCTCAGATCAGCTTCAATACACAGATCTCCCAGACTTTTTACACACTGAGCCCACTGTCCTAATGGGTGACCTGAATACTAGACACAAGAAATTAGGTGACTCCACCACTAACACCAATGGTAGGAGACTTATCTCACTTCTCAGCGCATATGAAGATGTTCAAATTATAGGTAATAATGAACCAACACACATCTATGGCGGGGGTCTAGACAAATGTATTGGCTTTAATCTATCATACACAACTCATAGCTCTGATGTTGTCACTGATCTTATGTCTGACCACAGCCCAATCCAAGCTAGTATACATGTAGCCAATGGCACCCCCACTGGTGGTAAACTCAACAGACGTAGAATCACAGTCAAGCAAGAACATGAAAGCCAGTTCATAGACTTCATCCATGACTGGTACAAGGACTACAAGCCTGACAATTACCAAAGTTTCCATGACGATCTGATAGATAGGACTTATGTATACTTCACCAACAATGCCTCCACCAAAAAAAGGAGAAAACGTGGTCAGCATAATGGGAACAGGCAACAGCAGTGCTATAATGACCCTGAGCTGAAAAAACACAGGGCTAGGGTCAGGAGGGTGGGTAAGGGTTACAGACAATTTAGAACACCTCAAATGTTACAATTGTATCAAGCTTCCCTTGCTGCTGTCAGGGAACGTGTAAACGAACTCAGACAAAATGCATGGGAGACATATGTCAACAGCCTGAACCAACACACATCCCTCAGCAAAGCCTGGAAAGACATAAACATAATCAGAGGTAAAAACAGAAGACACGTCTCCCATCCAAACCCTCTGCAAAAGTCGAATGAGCTAATAACAAAGTGGGCTCATGTGTCGAGCTATGACATGTTACCAGCTAGGACTCGGGGACTCCTTGATGCGAAGTCTGTAGAGAGAAGTAATCTTATTAGCTTTATGCTGGGCAAACAGCACGATGAGTGTGATGTTCCATATACTGAGTGGGAGCTTGACGCCGCCCTCGCCAGGGGTAGGTCTACTTCCCCTGGAGAGGACGGGGTCACCTACAACATCATTAGACTACTAAGGCGCGTGCCAGGCAATCCATTGTTGGTATTGTACAATATGAGTCATGCCGAGGGCCAACTACCCACATCATGGACCAGCAGTATTGTTGTACCAATACCGAAACCAGGACAGCCTGATGCCTTTCGTCCCATATCACTAACCAGCTGCCTGTGTAAAACCTTTGAGAGGATGGTTCTTGGCAGACTCTTATATAGAATCAGAGAACACATGTCTCCTAACATAAATGGCTTCACCCATGGTAAAGGTGTACATAATTGCATCACCACATTCCTAACTGTGCATGGTGATGAAAGGCACAGATACACCACATTTCTTGACCTAAAAGCTGCATTTGATATTGCCAATAGGCAACTGATATTGTACGAACTAGCCAAAATGGATATAGGAGGTAGGCTGTTACACTGGATAAGTGGTTACCTAACCAACAGAAGGGCTGCTGCACTGTTTCAGGGATACAAAAGTGAAGTTAAAGATATGCAACTTGGTACCCCTCAAGGTGGAGTACTTAGCCCCACTTTGTTCAATGTTCTTATGAATGCATTATTAAATTTAATACCAGACAACCCCAGCAATATCTCAATCAGCTATGCTGACGATATTCTTATACATACTAAAACTCATCGTGAAATGCAAACCACCCTGAACCATGTATACGCAGCCTGTGAACACCTCGGTCTTATTATCTCCACTGACAAAACTAAGGTGTTCAACAAACAAGCTGGGAACCGCAAACGCGGCCCCGCCAAGTTCAAGATAGGTAACAACACTATTGACTATGTTTCTTCTTTTAAATATCTTGGTGTTTCCGTCCCTTGTACCCTACCTGCCATACAACAGCTAACCCGCCAATGTACTGACAGACTGAGACCTCTTAGAAGTGTAGCGGGGTACAGCCCGCACTATGGTGCTAATATTAGAATTGTTAAAACAATGTACCTAGGCTATATAAGATCTCTGATAGATTACCACGCACCAGCCCTGGTCATTCGTGACGGGAAAGGCGTTGACAAGCTCGAGAAAATGCAAAATAAAGCCCTCAGAATTATCCTAGGATGTCCCATGAGCACTAAAGTACTTAATATGAGGAAAGAACTAGGTATACCCAGTGTTAAAGATAGAATAATTGAAGTCAACCTCATGATAGCCCTGAGGCTTCTGCGTGGTGATCCTGATAACATTGTTTCCTTAAAATTGCTAGAATGTATGAACCATGGGACTACTGAGTCTAAATGGATCCAAACTACAGCTACACATATGAAGATATTTGGACTAGACCACCTGTACAAAGTTGAGACACAACAGCGCTTCCTGCCACCCTGGCGGACAGTTCCCTTCGATATCACAATACCGACGTATCCGCCTAAAAAATTAATTATACAAAGCATTTATCTCCAACACACTGCCAAATTGAGAGCTCTTGAACACATACACACTCTACAGACTGATGATAATATCACACAGACCATCTACACTGATGGGTCTCTAAACACCGCCTGTGGGAGGGCTGGAAGTGCTATTGTTGTGACTCAACCTGACGGTAATATAATTGAGAAAGGAGTTAGAATTAACAACTGGGCATCCACTCTACAAACTGAATTAGTTGCCATACTCACAGCTATTAAATTCATTGAAACCACTTTTACTGACAGTCTCATCATCACTGACTCTCTATCCTCACTACTTGCCCTTGGTACCCTCGACTCAGGTTGTCACGCTCTTGTCTCTGAAGCCAGACACAAATATGCGTGCCTTGTTGACCGGGGTGTCAGGGTCAAACTGTTGTGGATCCCCTCTCACATAGGCCTCATAAAACATGACAGAGTTGATGCCCTCGCCAAACTCGCGTCTAACAAAGACACCGTTGAATACAATTTGGGTCTGTCAAAAAGAACCCTTAAAACTGTAATTAGGAAAGAACTTAGTGATGAGTTTGACGCAAGTAGACAAGTGCAAACAGGCACTAGTCAATCCATAGTTTACCATGATGAGATGTATCAAGTGAAACACGTTTATGGAGCAAGTAACAAGATCACTAGATTACAAGATGTTGTAACAGCTAGATTAAGGTTAGGATATAAGTACCTTTGGCAGTATGTTCCTCAAGCAGATGTAAACAAAACTAAATGTAAAGTGTGTGGCCATACATATGGCCACACACTTGAACACTACGTCCTCGACTGTGTGAAGATAGAACCTTTTAGGGACAGGTCCAAGCACACTGTGTGTGAAATGGCACAACACTTCATCTCTAATGGCAAGATAGCCGACATATTAAGATTGTATCCACTTTTTTGCACTTAGTATCTATGTCAGTTCTCATGTACAGAACCAAATACGCAATGTGCTTGAATACCTCCCACGTAAATGTGAATAACAAAGTGTGAGGCCAGACATACTGCCTCACACGCCTGTTCTCACGCATTTGTGAATAAGTTACCCTTTATGTATAGAACTAAACAAATAATGTAAATGAAATACTGTGTAACTTTCAGTGCCATAATATCCTGACAACGGGGGTTAATTATTATGACCCTTTGTAAACCCTACTCTGTAATCCTTTTGCGCTACCGCTCACAGGATGAGTGTGGGGTGCACAATAAAGTAGCCGCTGCAAGCGGCAAAATCAAAAAATCATATCCCTCACCCCATCACTACACCTTCTACACACCACTACTATCCCTCACCCCATCATTACACCCTCTACACACCACTACTATCCCTCACCCCATCACTACACCCTCTACACACCACTACTATCCCTCACCCCATCACTACACCCTCTACACACCCCTACTATCCCTCACCCCATCACTACACCCTCTACACACCACTACTATCCCTCACCCCATCACTACACCCTCTACACACCACTACTATCCCTCACCCCATCACTACACCCTCTACCCCACTACTATCCCTCACCCCATCACTACATCCTCTATACACCCCTACTATCCCTCACCCCATCACTACACCCTCAACACACCACTACTATCCCTCACCCCATCACTACACCCTCTACACACCACTACTATCCCTCACCCCATCACTACACCCTCTACCCCACTACTATCCCTCACCCCATCACTACACCCTCTACACACCACTACTATCCCTCACCCCATCACTACACCCTCTACCCCACTACTATCCCTCACCCCATCACTACACCCTCTACACACCACTACTATCCCTCACCCCATCACTACACCCTCTACACACCACTACTATCCCTCACCCCATCACTACACCCTCTACACACCACTACTATCCCTCACCCCATCACTACACCCTCTACACACCACTACTATCCCTCACCCCATCACTACACCCTCTACACACCACTACTATCCCTCACCCCATCACTACACCCTCTACACACCCCTACTATCCCTCACCCCATCACTACACCCTCTACACACCACTACTATCCCTCACCCCATCACTACACCCTCTACACACCCCTACTATCCCTCACCCCATCACTACACCCTCTACACACCACTACTATCCCTCACCCCATCACTACACCCTCTACCCCACTACTATCCCTCACCCCATCACTACACCTTCTACACACCACTACTATCCCTCACCCCATTAACTACACCCTCTACACACCACTACTATCCCTCACCCCATTAACTACACCCTCTACACACCACTACTATCCCTCACCCCATCACTACACCCTCTACCCCACTACTATCCCTCACCCCATCACTACACCCTCTACCCCACTACTATCCCTCACCCCATCACTACACCTTCTACACACCACTACTATCCCTCACCCCATCACTACACCCTCTACACACCACTACTATCCCTCACCCCATCACTACACCCTCTACACACCACCACTATCCCTCACCCCATCACTACACCCTCTACACACCACTACTATCCCTTACCCCATCATTACACCCCCACCACACCACTACTATCCCTCACCCCATCACTACACCCTCTACACACCACTACTATCCCTCACCCCATCACTACACCCTCTACACACCACTACTATCCCTCACCCCATCACTACACCCTCTACACACCACTACTATCCCTCACCCCCTCACTACACCCTCACCACACCACAGTCAACGACCGTAAATAAACCACCTCTAATACCGAGACAAATTTCTCTTAAACCCGTGTCAGAATATACTTTATAAACCCACAATTCAGAAATAAACCTCGAGATAAAAAAAAGAGTGACTGCTACCCTTCACGTCCACGAGATAACAAGAGAGTGTTGCGTAATTATGAAGAGGTACGGGCGTATAGGTGCGTTTACCATAAAGGTTTAGTATTTTGTGCTCCTCCTCCTCCTAATTACAGTATAAGACTCCACAATAAAACCTTAACCCAGCCACAACATATTTATAATACTGAAATAAAAAGTAAGCCACATTAATTGCGACCTTGAGGTTTTACTACTTAATTATATACTGGAATTTAAGGATTATTTTAACAAGTCGCATTCTTGTGTATAATGAAAGAGTTACCATAAAAATTTCGCTATCAACAAATTTGGTATTTTTGGCAGTGTTATCTTTATGTTTTTATTTATATTGTTACTATAAGAAGTTTTTATTTATTCTGACTTTGTTTGTAATGTGTAAGTAACCTACCCAGAGTTGAGAGAGAGAGAGAGAGAGAGAGAGAGAGAGAGAGAGAGAGAGAATACCCGGTCATGGGGTAGGGGTGAGAGGTAATGGAGAGAGAACACACATTAATACATGGCGTAGCTGAGCTCCACCTAGAGATAATACTAACAGTGTTTTCATCCAATAAAAACACCGAAAATATATAAACAACATTAGCAAACTTATTGTCAGCAGCAGCAGCAGGAGGGGAGGCAGCAGCAGGAGGGGGAGGCGGCAGCAGGAGGGAGAGGCAGCAGCAAGAGGGAGAGGCAGCAGCAGGAGGGGAGGCGGCAGCAGGAGGGAGAGGCAGCAGCAAGAGGGAGAGGCAGCAGCAGGAGGGGAGGCGGCAGCAAGAGGGGAGGCGGCAGCAGGAGGGGAGGCAGCAGCAAGAGGGAGAGGCAGCAGCAGGAGGGGAGGCAGCAGCAGGAGGGAGAGGCAGCAGCAAGAGGGAGAGGCAGCAGCAGGAGGGGAGGCAGCAGCAGGAGGGAGAGGCAGCAGCAAGAGGGGGAGGCAGCAGCAGGAGGGAGAGGCAGCAGCAAGAGGGAGAGGCAGCAGCAAGAGGGAGAGGCAGCAGCAGGAGGGAGAGGCAGCAGCAAGAGGGAGAGGCAGCAGCAGGAGGGAGAGGCAGCAGCAGGAGGGAGAGGCAGCAGCATGAGGGAAGGCAGCAGCAGGAGGGGGAGGCAGCAGCAGGAGGGGGAGGCAGCAGCAGGAGGGAGAGGCAGCAGCAGGAGGGAGAGGCAGCAGCAGGAGGGGAGGCAGCAGCAGGAGGGAGAGGCAACAGCAGGAGGGAGAGGCAGCAGCAGGAGGGAGAGGCAGCAGCAAGAGGGAGAGGCAGCAGCAGGAGGGAGAGGCAGCAGCAGGAGGGAGAGGCAGCAGCAGGAGGGAGAGGCAGCAGCAGGAGGGAGAGGCAGCAGCAGGAGGGAGAGGCAGCAGCAGGAGGGAGACGCAGCAGCAGGAGGGGGAGGCAGCAGCAGGAGGGGGAGGCAGCAGCAGGAGGGAGAGGCAGCAGCAGGAGGGAGAAGGAGCAGCAGGAGGGGAGGCAGCAGCCGGAGGGGGAGGTAGCAGCAAGAGGGAGAGGCAGCAGCAGAAGGGAGGGGCAGCAGCAGGAAAGGGAGGCAGCAGCAGGAGGGGGAGGCAGCAGCAGGAAGGGGAGGCAGCAGCAGGAGAGAGAGGCAGCAGCAGGAGGGGAGGCAGCAGCCGGAGGGGGAGGTAGCAGCAGGAGGGGGAGGCAACAGCAGGAGGGGGAGGCAGCAGCAGGAGGGGGAGGCAGCAGCAGGAGGGAGAGGCAGCAGCAGGAGGGAGAGGCAGCAGCAGGAGGGGAGGCAGCAGCAGGAGGGGGAGGCAGCAGCAGGAGGGGGAGGCAGCAGCAGGAGGGGGAGGCAGCAGCAGGAAGGGGAGGCAGCAGCAGGAGGGGAGGCAGCAGCAGGAGGGGAGGCAGCAGCAGGAAGGGGAGGCAGCAGCAGGAGGGAGAGGCAGCAGCAGGAAGGGGAGGCAGCAGGAGGGAGAGGCAGCAGGAGGGGGAGGCGGCAGCAGGAAGGGGAGGCAGCAGCAGGAGAGGGAGGCAGCAGCAGGAGGGTTGAGGCAGCAGCAGGAGAGGGAGGTAGCAGCAGGAAAGGGAGGCAGCAGCAGGAGGAAGAGGCAGCAGCAGGAGGAAGAGGCAGCAGCAGGGGAGGAGGAAGCAGCAGGAGAGGGAGGCAGCAGCAGGAGAGGGACGTAGCAGCAGGAGAGGGACGTAGCAACAGGAGAGGGACGTAGCAGCAGGGAGGAGAGGCAGCAGCAGGAAGGGAGACAGCAAGAGGCGGGACAGCAGGAGAGGGAGACATGAGGGGGAGACAGCAGCAAGGGAGACAACAGTAATGGAGGCAGCAGGATAGGGAGACAGCAGGAGGGAGAGGCAGCAACAGGGGAGACAACAACAAAAGCCTCCTCAGAACAAAAAGTGAAGCGTGGTCAAGAGCTGTGAGAGGAGTATCAACAACACGAGAAGAGGTTCACCTTCACCAGGTGGTGACCAGGTGGACCTCCTTCCTGTGCAACAACACTCCCGCCTCTCATGCCTCCACACACCCTGATGTGGGCGGCACCCACACCTGGGCGTGGGTACCGCCCACGGCCCGCCCACACAGTGACGATGTAGAGTAAAGGAATCCACGAAAACTTGCTTTTTTGGACGTGTGTGTAGTATGGAGGGGTTAACGTGATGAACACAAAGAGTGTGTGTATCATGCTACTCCTTCATAGGAATTAATAATAGTATAAAAAGTAAAATATTGTTTACCCGAGTGCTTGTTAAGTTACAGGTACCTTGTTATTCAAGGTACTGTATGTACTACACCAACAACACAAGAAATTAAACAATTGCAAAATAGTGTATACCTTCTGGGCCAAGAAAAATATATTAATATATTTTAAAGTAGCTAAGGTTGATTTGCATTACCAAGCTATTCACATTTCATCCTGGGTGAATGAAGTAGTAGTGATATACAACGACTGTGTGTATAATACTGTACAAGTATAAGGCCAAGTGACAGTCAAGAAGCACCACCTACACCCATCTAAAATAAACTATTCTTTGTCCTACATATTGTACAGTTCATCTGTACTACCAAGCATACCACTGTGAATTATATGACAGTGTTGAACCATTATACAGTCAGGACAAAGTTCCATGCCCCCACAGTAAATATACTGCATATCATCATAGATCCTGTATACATAACATAAGTAACAAGCTTATAATGGACAAATAGCCCCTTCTTAATCCTTAAAAGTAAACACACACACACACACACACACACACACACCGATAACAACAACAAAGCTCAACCAGGATACGAGCTGGTATCAAGACAGAGGATGTTCCCAAGATAATAAAATAAACGTCAGGAAAATAACATTACATAACCAAGAGAAACATAGTCAGCTACTGTAAATATGTTGATAATATAACAACATGACAATATAAAAATGACAAGAGAAGGACGAGTGATAACAATGAAGAGGAAAGTAAATAACTATAGAACATAAATAACGAGGATTAGAATAACGCTGAGGAAAGAAAACACATTTATTATGCCAGAGAGGTTAAAGGTTACACAGTATTCAGATATCAAATATAATGACAACTGTTGAGACAATTATTACCACGAAACAGACAAGAAGCAGGAAACATATTAAGGAAAACTTGAAAGAAATTGCACCCACTAAAAAGAATCACACACGAAAAGAGGAAAAACGGACGCGACAGTAAAAGTAAATGTGTGGAGAGAGAGAGAGAGAGAGAGAGAGAGAGAGAGAGAGAGAGAGAGAGAGAGAGAGAGAGAGAGAGAGAGAGAGAGATCGGCATAAAAGACAAGAATGAGACTGAGAAATGAGAAGACAAACTTTTAACACAAGGGGCTGAGGGAAGGTGAGAGAAGAGAGAGAGAGTACAAGAGACAATAGTGAGAGATCCACTATAGGACACAATGACACCCCACGATGAGAGACACACCACCAACTGTGTCATGAGTCGCAAGTGATGGAAGAAACGAGGTCACTGTTAACTATGACTTATGTAGTGGTAAGTGAAGATAACACGAGGTCACACTTAACTATGACTTATGTAGTGGTAAGTGAAGATAACACGAGGTCACACTTAACTATGACTTATGTAGTGTTAAGTGAAGATAACACGAGGTCACACTTAACTATGATTTATGTAGTGTTAAGTGAAGACAATAAAGGGGTCACACCTAATGAAAGACGAGGAGAAACGCGTAGAGACAGAGGATGACGACGTGAGGAGTAGAGGGCGTCTGAGTGGAGGTGTGTGAGCAAACTGGTCCCCCTCCCCAGGTGTCCTGTACACAGACAACAGGTATCTACCAGCTGAACATCGGTATCCGATTGACTGGCAGTCAATAGTTTATAAAAATGTGAGTGTTACGAATTAAACGCGTTTGCCTTTCACCGCCATGTTTGTTTTGACTGCGCCTTGTCACTCTCAGGTTAACGATCAGTCAATCAAACCACGTCCAGTCCCCCCCCCCCCCAGTAGTAAATACCTGTTGTCTCTCTGTATGACAACAGGTTACCAGTTTAATAAGCAAGTATCTGCAGGTGAACGGAGTAAGAAGTGGTGAATGAGTCAGCGAGAGGTGAGGGAGGGAGGTGAGGAGGTAAGGGGGGGAGGGAGGTGAGGGTGGGAGGGAGGTAAGGGAGGGAGGAAGATGAGGAGGTAAAGGAGGGAGGGAGGTGAGGAGGTAAGGGAGGGAGGGAGGTAAGGGAGGGAGGGAGGGAGGGAGGTAAGGGAGGGAGGGGGGGAGGGAGGTAAGGGAGGGAGGGAGGTGAGGGAAGAAGGGAGCTGAGGAGGTAAGGGAGGGAGGGGGGTGAGGAGGTAAGGGAGGGAGGGGGGTGAGGAGGTAAGGGAGGGAGGGGGGGTGAGGAGGTAAGGGAGGGAGGGGGGGTGAAGAGGTAAGGGAGGGAGGGGGGTGAGGTGAGGGTGGGAGGGAGGTGAGGAGGTAAGGGAGGGAGGTGAGGAGGTAAGGGAGGGAGGGCGGGGCAGGTTGACGAGCTGGAAGAGTATGTCCGGAGTTACTTCACAACCACCTCCACCACAGCCCGCTACACACAACGCTCCTTGCCCCGCTACACACAACGCTCCTTGCCCCGCTACACACAACGCTCCTTGCCCCGCTCCATACCTACCACGCCATTCCTCTACCTACCACACAACTCACCCACCTACCTCCCCTACCATCCGCCTACTTCGTTTAGCCAATAATCTAAAATATTTACTAAGATATACCTGGAGTATGATCCTCACCTTCTTAGAAACACGTCTGACTCACACCTCCCTGCCCCACCAAGCTCCACCCCTTCCCTCCCTGCCACATCTCCCCTTCCTCTCCTAACACTCCACCCCTTCCCTCCCTAATCCTGCACCTCTTCCCTCCCTACCTCATCATCCCGTTTCTTTCAGCCCCTCCAATCCCTCCCTCCCTACCCACCCCTCTCTCTTCTTCCATCTCAGGCCATCCATTCTCTCCTTCCCTCATCATTTCTCTCACTGCCCCTCCACTCCTCCCCTTCTGTTTCCTTGCCACCTCCACCACTTCTCCCTCCCTAACTATCCACTCTCTCTACTACCTCCTTCCTTTCCTTTAACACTATATTATTGAATGTGACACTGCCAAAGACTTCATGCCACCTGGCCTATTGTATCATGAACTTTGTAATTACTACATTGAATCGGGGGTGCTTGGGGACATTCTTGCTTTTTATCCCAAATTTGCGAGCCCACACTGATTAGTCTTCAATTAGAATATGACGTACAATGTATATGAACCACTGTCCCGCATGGCAGTGAACAGTGACATCACCCACATGAATCTGACCTATATATACTACTAATGAATATGATGTATTTCTTTGTGTACGAACCTCTGTCCTGTGTGGCAGTGAGAAGTGATACCACCCTCAGTGACAAGACCTGACTGAATTACTCAGAATAGGCAAACTGTATTCCAAGCTTTGTCAATAAATTTGTTAAACAAAAAACTCCCTAACCATCCACTCTCTCTACCTCCTCTTCCTTTCCAGCCCCTCCAACTCCCCTTCCTTCCCCTCCTACCTCCCTGCCCCTCTATACCACCCCCCCTTCTCCATCCTTCCCCTCCCTGGCCCTCCACCCTTTCCCTCTTGGTCCCTCCACCCTTCCTCTCCCTGCCCTGCCCTCCCTGCTAACGTTCCACCAGCACACAGGTAATAATCCCCCCTTACACAACCCCGAAACCACCCCTCCTCCCCCATCATGACAAAGCAGGTAGTAAGTACGGGAGAGCCAAGATCAGGTGTCCCCCGCCCCGGCCCTGTTGTGTTTGTTTCACCCGCAGTAGAAAGGACGTCCTTCCTCAGCACCTCGCTCGTCTTCCGGGGTCGTCACTGGCACAACACCATCTGTCTCTCTCGCCACACCTGCAAGACTCACCACATGTGCACACTTCACCATCCTGCACCACACACAGCATCTTCTGCATCATGCAGTGTTCTGATATACTGTGGCGGCCTCATCGCCTTGAGTTTTGTTTGTTGTTTCGGGTAAGCTGGTGAGAGGGCAGACTCAGGGAACAAGCGAGGGTTGGCGGGGTAGTCTATGAGCAAGGGCAGGCATGTACACTGACAGCCCAGGTGGACAAGGACACACATCAGACGAGCAAGGGCGGTGAGCTGTCCCACGTGGCCACCACACCTGCGACATGTTGACAGACAGCGGGGAGGGAAAGAGAGGCTGATGCATGACCTTTACACTGCAGAAGATAAACACAGACGACTTCTCCCTGCCACCTCCATAATACATGAAGCCTTAAACACGTTATCTTGGGCCCACTATTAATATGCTGGGGGAGGTACACTACACCAGCTGGAGGAGGTACACTACACCAGCTGGAGGAGGTACAGTACACCAGCTGGAGGAGGTACACTGTACCAGCTGGAGGAGGTACACTGTACCAGCTGGAGGAGGAACACTGCACCAGCTGGAGGAGGTACACTACACCAGCTGGCGGAGGTACACTACACCAGCTGGGGGAGGTACACTACACCAGCTGGGGGAGGTACACTACACCAGATGGAGGAGGTATACTACACCAGCTGGAGGAGGTACACTACACCAGCTGGAGGAGGTACACTACACCAGCTGGAGGAGGTACACTACACCAGCTGGCGGAGGTACACTACACCAGCTGGCGGAGGTACACTACACCAGCTGG
Source organism: Homarus gammarus (assembly GCA_958450375.1). Lineage (NCBI taxonomy): Eukaryota > Metazoa > Arthropoda > Malacostraca > Decapoda > Nephropidae > Homarus > Homarus gammarus. Next base: position 3,142,454 of record CAUDMG010000187.1, on the reverse strand, counting down.
CGGAGGTACACTACACCAACTTTGGAGGGCAGGAACATCTGGGTCAAGGTGGCAGGAGTGGCTGGCACTCGGGTGAGGTAAAGGGAATCGATGACCTCAAATGTTGGCATCTGTGGCGTCTCGTGCCTGACCCCCCCCCCCTCCACGTGGTCAGTATGTCAATTGGCTTGTTATTAGACATGTCTGTATCATCATATGTTGCATGCCTCTCCCTTTATTGCACAACTTAATGTCCCAGGGGAGGTTCGTGACCTTCAATACTCCTCGTAGCTGTAGAAGTAAGGATGAACCAGATTGTTTTTGGCTGAAACATAAATGTGGAGTCCAAAATTTTACCGAGACTCTTATATTAACAAGAAACATTGACTCTACAGCATTAGAAGACAAAATTCAGGTTGAGATTGAGGTGGGGGGGGGGGGGGGGGGGGGAGTAATGTACCTAATTTTGTCTCCGAACTGGTGCTAGGTCAACATCTTTAAGTGAGGTACAATCTTGGTACAATTTTGCGACGCTCATTTTAACATATTAATTTTGTGTTTTATCTTAAGAGAGCCAGTAAAGTACATGCATCCATTTTCAGTCAGCAGGAATGTTCATCGTACGCTCCTGTGAAACCTGACGCTGGTGTTGGTCATGTTAGAAGACTCAGTAACATCAACCACAGGTATACTGTATATGGAGACTGGACCCGTTCTTCATTGATGCTAGATTTTGAGAAGGTGTAAATCCATTAAAGTTATCGGATTATGAGGGATTCATTTAATCTGAACTAACCGTAGCAAGTGACAAGAGATACGTTGGACCATAAGCGTGTAGATAAGGTATGACGACTGATTTTTAATCCCACATTCCTTGAATTGTTTGGCACATTTATTAAAATTCCTGCGTGCCTCGTTACAAAATTCATAAAACAATTACATTTTTATATTAATTAGCGATAACATGAGATAATTATTTAAATCACAGAGTATCAGAGGACACGTCAGTTAACGAGTAGTGAACGTGAGGTTGTGTGAAGTTTTTATCTGCCACGTGGAGATAATACGCTTGTTATATTGTCACCAACCTTGAGGCACCGATGGCACATCGCAAACAATGACACGTGGGTATCACCATGGACACTTGATCCGGGAGGAGGGGATCATCTTATGGGAGAGGGGAGGTGGGGGGGAGGGGGGGGGCACAGAAAATCAGCTTTAGTTCATCTTCCTTCTATTGTTGTTATATAATAATTTCAATTGTTTACTGCAGTTGACTCTAATGTCATTATCATTATCATTCTACCCATCCTATCATGCTTCATAAATGAGTCACGTCAAATATAATTATACAGATTATGATTTATCAGATCTTCGGTCACAAAGTGGATTTTGAGGTCATGCAGCTGATAACACTGGATATTTCAACCTTCAATCCCCCTAAAAGCCTCATTTCATTTAAACTACACACAGGGGGGAGCTTTATAGGGGGTGTGGTGGGGGGGAGGGGGTGAGTCAGGCTAGGAGGCGCTGGTAACTTCCCACGGTGCACCATATTTGACAGAGCTGTGGCAGGCGCCGCCTACCGGATACTATCGCTAATTCCCTCCACCAATAATTACATTATTTCTTGCTGGTCGTAACACACGCCATATTGGACAATAATTCATTTGTGACGGTTTTCAACCCTCAAATAACAGCTTGATGTTTGTATCGTGGTCTGTCTGTACATAACTGTTAGAATGAAATAACGTGTAGCATTAGTCTTATACGAGATACAAGAATTATATAACAATTCCCCGAGTAAAAAAAAACCCAGGTATTAAACTACCCTAATTGTTTTTCTCACATAAATTACAAAACTTACTCCCCAAATATGTTTACAGTGAAAGAAAACGTATTTTTTCTCTTATAATCAGTGCACCAATTATGTTCTATTGATGTTAATTAGGTGAATCAGGAAGTGAGTTTCCATCAACTTCCACATCTGGACAAAAGTTCAATTAGTTTGCTGGTAGTTAAGGGGAAGACAACGCCTAAAATTTCAACCTTCTGAATCCTCGAGTACACTTTTCACTGACAGAAAATTTTCACAAGAACCAGACACTGATTTTCCCCTCCCATAAACTGTACCTGAATGACGCACAGCTGAGGGAACATAAATACATTCTCCCCGAAGACCCATGAAAAAAATTAGTTTGTAATATTTTATGCAGTTTTAGCAGTAATATTTAAATATCTATCAACTAATTCAATAAGAGGTAATACATTTTCTTAAAACTATTTCTTCTAATTCTCATATAAACTATTTTTATAATACATTCCTCGAAGGCGGACCGGATAAGAGAGCACTAAAGTGTACACACATGGGGTACAGGGCAGATGTGTGACTGACTGGCCAGGAGGATCAATAACAGCACAGATGGAAGTCAAGGTAGCAAGACAGAGGTGGAGGAACTAAGGTAAGTCAAGTTGCGGGGGTCAAGAGGCGTCACGCTCAGGGCTGACAACTCTAAGAAACCCGTCAACAACAAGCAGGAAATGTCCACACCAGAAAGCCCCCCCAAAACCCCAGGATTTTCTTGTTTATTTAACTTTCATTTTATAACCACTCTCATTGTCTCAGGTATTCACGTATGATGAAATAAAAGTTTTCTATACCAGGACACAAATACAATTACAGTACCTCGTCTTTACGGTATAGTGTGAATAACAGAGAGAAAGATCCAGTAATGCCCAAAGTAACTTGAGTTCTCTCCTACCTTGACTATTATTCGACAAGCAAGCAATACCTACAGCCTCCTGACCTACTGAATCCACCGGGTCACGAGACGGAGCCAGGCAGTACACACCAAGAGGAGCGTGGTGGGTCAACTGTGTCAGTGTGCCACATTCTCCCGCGACACACACACATACTTATACCTACATCAACAGTGAGGAATATACAGCAACAGTAAAGAATATACAGCAACAGTAAAGAACATACAGCAACAGTGAAGAATATGCATCAACAGTGAAGAACATACATCGCCATTGAAGAACATACAACAGCATTGAAAAACACACAACAGTGAATAACATACAAAACAGTGAAAAACAAACATCAACAGTGAAAAACAAACATCAATGGTGAAAAACATGTATCAAAGGAACAAGATACATCAACAGTGAAAAATATTCTTTAACAGTGAAGTAATTACATCAACAGTAAAAGAAACAGATGAACGGTATGGAAAAGTGCAGCAGTAAATAACACTACGTAACACTGGTGAGAAATAAGAATAAAGCAACAAAAAGGTAAAAAGATAAATATTGAGGAAAACAGAAATAAAGGCAAAGGTGAGGAAGATGAGCAAGTCTGGAAAATAAAGAAAACAGTGAAGAAAATAAAGCAAATGAGAATAAAGTTATAGTGAAGAAAATAAGTAAGATAAAAAAAAACAAGTGAAAAATAAAACTTGAAAAAAAAAACAAGTGAAGAAATAGAGGAAGGGAAAAACAAATGAAGCAAATAAAACAAGAGACAAACAAAAGAAAATAAAACAAATAAAATCAAACAAGAAATGAAGCAACGGTGAAGCAAATGAGGCCGTGAAGACCACAAAGGAACAGGGAAGGCAAAAAAATACAAAAAACAGCAAAGATCATAGCAATATTTATCAAGACGACAACGGTATGTGGCATAACAGTGAGAAATAACAACAGTGATATAACAAGGGTGTGTAAGACATAACAAGGGTAAGATAAAACAAGGGTGAGTAAGATAGGAGTAAGACATAACAAGGGTGAGTAACACAGGAGTAAGACATAACAAGAGTGAGTAAGACAGGAGCAAGATAAAACAAGGGTGAGTAAGATAGGAGTAAGACATAAGAAAAAGCCATACCAAAATGATCAACTGTAAGACACAACTGAAAGACATGAGAGGGAGACTAAAAAAATAGGATGAGTAAGACTTAGCGACGGTAAGGCTCAGCCAGGGAAAGACATACCAAACAAGACATAACGACGATAAGATGTAACAAGCATAGGAAAGGTAAATTAAAGATAGATATAATAATAATAAGACGTAACAGGGGTGAGGGAGACATGACAGGGGTGAAGGAGACATGACAGGGGTGAAGAAGACATGACAGGGGTGAGGAAGACATGACAGGGGTGAAGGAGACATGACAGGGGTGAAGAAGACATGACAGGGGTGAAGGAGACATGACAGGGGTGAAGGAGACATGACAGGGGTGAGGAAGAAGACATGACAGGGGTGAGGAAGAAGACATGACAGGGGTGAGGAAGAAGACATGACAGGCGTGAGGAAGAAGACATGACAGGCGTGAGGAAGAAGACATGACAGGGGTGAGGAAGACATGACAGGGGTGAAGGAGACATGACAGGGGTGAGGAAGACATGACAGGGGTGAGGAAGACATGACAGGGATGAGGAAGAAGACATGACAGGGATGAGGAAGACATGACAGGGATGAGGAAGAAGACATGACAGGGGTGAGGAAGACATGACAGGGGTGAGGAAGACATGACAGGGGTGAGGAAGACATGACAGGGGTGAGGGAGACATGACAGGGGTGAGGAGGACATGACAGGGGTGAGGGAGACACGACAGGGGTGAGGGAGACACGACAGGGGTGAGAGAGACATGACAGGGGTAAGGGAGACACAGTAAGTCATAACAACATGCAGTATATACAACAACAACAAGCAGCGCAAGAGTTACCTATCCTGTCGAACTCTGACTGTCGGAGCCTCCAGGCGCGGGGTCGTGCGGGAAGACTCTTGTGTCTGCAACATGACCTCACCCGCCGCGTCTCGCCCAAAACCACCATGTCCGTGCCTCTGCCCCGGTGGCTACATGATCTACGGTTCTGCCATGGGCGTCGCGTGGGCGTGAGGGGCGGGACGCGGTGAGGTGGGCGTGGCCTGGAGATGATGATGGTGGCGGAGGGGCGGCAACCCGGCACCAGCTTGCATCACATGGGGCGCCACCACCGCCGCCGCCACGGACACCCTCGCTCAAGATCACCACAGCTCTCCCCCCAGCCGCCATCCACCCGCCATCATTACAAAGCACTTAATCTTTACCACACTCTTACCCCTTATTCTAGGGGATTTCACCCTTTACTCTGGTAGGCTGATACTCTTTATTCTAATGGGCTATTAAACCCTTTACTCTTGGGAAGGATGGGGACTGTGCGTGCGACACTCTTAATAACTGGGGACGACTCAACCCCTTTTCTGAAAAGTTGGATAAAAAAAAGCGGGGCGAAAGTTGGCCTCGATACACGACACTTGATCTGGTCACTTGTTCATTAAAACACACAGGAGGGCTGGAATCTTGCCGTCAAGCGGGAGGGGAGGCTCACTAGTCCTGTTTCTCCACCACCTATCACTTCCGCTGTAGTTGACGGCCAGAGCAGAGCGGACACTCAGCTGGACTCTCGAAAAGATTAGTGAACTCACTCACTCTATCATTTCCTTTACTTCAACTGTTTATTCCTTAAACTTAGATTATTTTTTTTCGGCAAGAAATTAGATACGTTAAATATCCACTAAAAATAACGCCAGAAAAATAATTCAGAAACAATTACCATTTTAATAACACTGGATTACGTTCATGAAGTGCACTTAACAGTGTGTCTGGTGGCACAGGGAGAGGAGTTCATTACTGGTCGGATACCGTAAGCTTCTTGTTACCCCCCCCCCCCCCCACACACACACACCTCTCTCTCCAACCCTAACAAGGTACATAAATACACATAAAAATTAAAAATAATTACGGCAAGAAGCAGGAAAGTGGGTCAGCCTAAGGTAAATTTCTCATTCTTAAACCGACGCTGCCCCCCCCCCCCCCCCCGTGCTGGGTCAAGTGTAAGGTGTTCAGGCCTGCTCAGGTGACCCCCCCATCCCCCTCTACCCGCCGCGCAGAAGTTGTTTGGAGGTGGCGTAGCTAAATGAATGAGGCACCACCAGGGGCGGCAGAGTGAGTGTGGCACCATCAGGGGCGGCAGAGTGAGTGTGGCACCACCAGGGGCGGCAGAGTGAGTGTGGCACCACCAGGGGCGGCAGAGTGAGTGTGGCACCACCAGGGGCGGCAGAGTGAGTGTGGCTCCACCAGGGGCGACAGAGTGAGTGTGGCACCACCAGTGGCGACAGAGTGAGTGTTGCACCACCAGGGGCGGCAGAGTGAGTGTGGCACCACCAGGGGCGACAGTGAGTGTGGCACCACCAGGGGCGACAGTGAGTGTGGCATCACCAGGGGCGACAGTGAGTGTGGCATCACCAGGGGCGACAGTGAGTGTGGCACCACCAGGGGCGGCAGAGTGAGCGTGGCACCACTAGGGGCGATAGTGTGAGTGTGGCACCACCAGGGGCGACAGAGTGAGTGTGGCACCACCAGGGGCGACAGAGTGAGTGTGGCACCACCAGGGACGACAGAGTGAGTGTGGCACCACCAGGGGCGACAGAGTGAGTGTGGCACCACCAGGGGCGACAGAGTGAGTGTGGCACCACCAGGGGCGACAGAGTGAGTGGTTGCACCACCAGGGGCGACAGAGTGAGTGGTTGCACCACCAGGGGCGACAGAGTGAGTGGCGACAGAGTGAGTGGTTGCACCACCAGGGGCGGCAGAGTGAGTGTGGCACCACCAGGGGCGGCAGAGTGAGTGTGGCATCACCAGGGGCGGCAGAGTGAGTGTGGCACCACCAGGGTCGAAAGAGTGAGTGTGGCACCACCAGGGGCGACATAGTGAGTGTGGCACCACCAGGGGCGACAGAGTGAGTGTGGCACCACCAGGGGCGACAGTATGAGTGTGGCACCACCAGGGGCGACAGAGTGAGTGTGGCACCACCAGGGGCGACAGTATGAGTGTGGCACCACCAGGGGCGACAGTATGAGTGTGGCACCACCAGGGGCGACAGAGTGAGTGTGGCACCACCAGGGGCGACAGAGTGAGTGTGGCACCACCAGGGGCGACAGTGAGCGTGGCACCACCAGGGGCCGTAAAGAACATGGTGACTCTCAAGTGTTGGTGTCAATAACTTCGAGTTCTTTATGGCGCACCTCACCCACCTGGCGTCACCTAGAACAACATTACCTGTCACTGTTGTTTCGCTCAATAACTTAGTGACGTTAGATTAAATATATAAATATTAAGTACTTCTCATCATACTCTTACTTTACCATACAAACTATAAATTACAGTGTTCCTACATCGTCCGAGCAAGTGCGTGGTATATCCGCGCAGAGCCTCGACTCCCCCTACCCCCACTTCTGACCCAGTTACCCCTCACCCCCTCTTCTCCCTATCCCGAATCCCCTCCCACCTACCCGCACCTCCCTTCTCTTAGCCAACCCTCCATACCCGCCCCCTAGGAACAGGAGCACGGCGTGAGTATCGACCTCGGGCGTGTCTGGACGTCTAGTGATTATTACACCTACACGCTTCACCAGCCGCCAGCGCCCCTACAACACACGCCTCAATACCCCCTTACACGCCGTCAAAACCATCTACAAGTCATGGTCTCTTGTTATAACTATGATATTAAATGTGTACAAGCTGTACGTACTGTCCCTCCAGTACTTTGAAGTCACACTCAAGGCAAGATACGTTCACGATGTTGTGCTTACTGTTACATCTAGCTTTAACTTCCCGACATTACCCCATTACCGGATAACTGCTGTATATTCATTTTTGTTGATGGTGGCTGTGTAGCAATCCAGGACCACATCAGGTGGATCTGGGGATTGTACTAGACCTCCAGGGCTATACCTAAAGGACCTGGGGTTCTGCTTGGTGAGTGAAATTCCGGCAGTTTCTTGGTATTGAATAGGTCAATAGACGTATGCAGAGTATCTCGTAATAATTCTCTCTATACAGCATTTGAGCTGTGGTTTACATATACGGTGGTGCTGCTACGCACGTGAACAGCCTAACTTAATAAGAGGAGCACCAGAAGAAGCTGATGGCCCACAGCTCAGCTGAGGTAGACACAGTCCCCGCCACTGACTCAGGTTCCAGGTCCCACTACACAGCGAGGCAGATAAAAAACTTGTTTCTAAGCGATAAAAAAAAATTGTGGCACGTCGAAAAATCTTTCTACAGTATACAGTATGTAAGTCTAAAAAATTTTCAAATCTGCAATCCATTTCTCAACACATACGCTACCATTCTAGTGTTATAAATTCTTTAACGTGCACCCTCTGACGGGTATAAAAATTCAAGTCATACGTGCGTATTTAACGCAGCTACGGTAACTCAAATATTCTTACCGACGTGTATTTATAATATCTCTCTCTCTCTCTCTCTCTCTCTCTATATATATATATATATATAATATATATATATATATATATATTATATATATATATATATATATATATATATATATATAATATAATATATATATAATATATATATATATATATATATATATTCTTCAATCAATTACCAGATTTAACAAATTCAAAAGCACATTTCCGTCGGATACCTCAAATTGACCCTGTATGTAACTTGTAACCTTTCATTTTAGTTTTTTGTATATCTAGAGACCACGAAGGTACAGTTGCTCCCAGGTACAGAGTTCCACCCCTCGGTGACCTTACTGAATATGTGGCACGTCGGAATTATAGTGAACCTTTTTCGACTCATATTACATCTATCATATCTCTTAACAAAAACACCGAGTACAAATATTACCGAAAAAATATATTGTTGCCACATGTTGGGAAATGGCCACCGAGATGTGGAGCACTGTACCTAGCAACAGATGGAACACCTTAACAAGACAAATCTGAGGCGCTGTTTACACCACCTACCAACAGACAACACCTTAACAAGATATATATATATACCTGGCACCATGCTTGTACCAGTAGTCTGCACTACCACATTTTCTGCAGCGTGTGGACCAAATAAAGAGCACCACCACTGGTACCATGTGTCAAGAGATATTTTTAGCAAATTATTTCGTTTTGAGGACCATATCTGATGACCTTGACTCCCTCCTCTTCAAACTTTATAAAAATATCGGAGATTTTCATCACAAAGTAGATGCTTAGTCTGCCAACTGACGCCAGACAGCCCGAAATTTACTGCTTTCTTAAATTAGGAGAACCTATCTTAGACGGCAACACACTGCTCTCTCAACACACAAAAAGGCTACAAGTTACACACCAAGATGACTTCGAAACTTGTACGGCAAAACAAAGCTTCTGTTGTTGCTTGGGTCTCTAAATCTCCATAAAAGCCGAATAAAAGGCAAAATTTTAAATTCTAACATTCCAGACAACCATATATGTGCCGTGAGTTTGAGAGACATTATACTGATGACAGTGATCCAACATTACCACTATCTGACACATCTTAAAACTATACAAGAGGACACCTAGAATGTTTCACACCAACATCGTCTACCTGGAGTCTGGAAGCAGGGAAAAGGGCACCTTATGTTACAGAAGAAACGAGAGCACATTTTTGTCTATCTTGTCCTGTATGTATTTGGCATCTGGAAGAATTAAAAATAATTTCCAAAATATTACTAATATATCTTAGTATCTGAGGCTCTGATGACTATTTATGATATCAAGGAAGTTTGATCTCGTATACAACAATGTATTAAAAACTTAAATCTTTCACAAATAACATAACAGACCAATTTACGAGGTCCAAGGTGAAGCATCAATAAATCAAGAACGAAAACACGGGGAAATATTGTATTTATATTTTTACACCTATAAAAACACTTCGTCACATTCTGTGCGACAAACTATGTTTTCAAACTCTGGTCAGGATTTCTTTGTCTATTTTACACCGAGTCTCGCTCGTCTACCTGGAGGTGATTCCAGGAGCATCTCTGTACTTTTACTGTGATGGATCAACATTCCTAAATTACCTTACAATCCAGCCACCTTCATCACTCCTAATCCAACACCAAATTAATGTGCGGAGTAACGTGCAGTTCACCAAAAAGTGTCGTTACCCACGAGGTCGACGTGGTTCGTGGTTTTGTGAGCAGTGTTATTCAAATAATTTCAGAACGATTGGTACAGTCGACCACAGGTATTGGTATACACCTTTATCTATGTGGATCAAATTATCTGGTAACACGTTCTTGCAGAAAATTGCCAGAATTTAAAAATGACCCTCACCAGTAAAATATCCTGCAGATATTTCATAATACATGTTTCGTATATTTGAATACTTTTACCAACATGGGCAGCAGGTATACCAACATGGGACGATGCAGTGACAAATATGTCAAAGCATTTCGTCCATAGTCATAAGATTGGAACAAACGCATGCAGTGGCATCAATAGGCAAGTGCAACTTTAGTTAATCAGATAACACCTTTTACTGTCTCACGTTAAAGATACCGTGTTATTTTTTTCCAATACTAGTTGTGTCTCACTGTTACACCTGAGGTGTGACTCATGGTCCACAACAAGCACAAGTAGTGACGTCAACACACAAGCGACGGTAAAACCAGTTTATCTTCCGTCAGAGATATACCAAGAATACTTCACTAGATTTATGCTATTTTTTCTATATAAATATCTATGATCTTGTAACTGTGTGGGAGACAAGAAGTGGCAGACTCAAGGAAAACTCTCCAAGTCTTGGTAGTAACCATCACAACGCCCGCCACCATCGTCATTATTATTAAACACCGTCAACAACAAAAAATAACGCTAAATAGCAACAGAACACCAAACTAAGTACCATCATTATTTATTATCACCATCATCACTATCATTACCATCACCATCATTACCTACACCAGCACATGACCGGTGAGTGAGTAGGTAAGTGGCGGCTGTGGTTTAGACACCTGCTTCCAACACCCGACACCTCCACTCGAGTCTCAATACCCAGGGGCTCCCAACACCACCTGGTCGATTCCACCCACTCACTTTCTTCAGTACTTCAGGTCCCCGCCTCCAACCCTCCTTCCCCATCTCACTTTCACTTCACCCAACACTGTTCTACCAGCCCTCTACCTCTACCCCCTTCACCTCACACTGTTCTACCAGCCCTCTACCTCCTTCACCTCACACTGTTCTACCAGCCCTCTACCTCCCTTCACCTCACACTGTTCTACCAGCCCTCTACCTCCTTCACCTCACACTGTTCTACCAGCCCTCTACCCCTTCACCTCACACTGTTCTACCAGCCCTCTACCTCCTTCACCTCACTGTTCTACCAGCCCTCTACCTCCTTCACCTCACACTGTTCTACCAGCCCTCTACCTCCTTCACCTCACACTGTTCTACCAGCCCTCTACCTCCTTCACCTCACACTGTTCTACCAGCCCTCTACCTCCTTCACCTCACACTGTTCTACCAGCCCTCTACCTCCTTCACCTCACACTGTTCTACCAGCCCTCTACCTCCTTCACCTCACACTGTTCTACCAGCCCTCTACCTCTACCTCCTTCACCTCACACTGTTCTACCAGCCCTCTACCTCCTTCACCTCACACTGTTCTACCAGCCCTCTACCTACCTCCTTCACCTCACACTGTTCTACCAGCCCTCTACCTCCTTCACCTCACACTGTTCTACCAGCCCTCTACCTCCTTCACCTCACACTGTTCTACCAGCCCTCTACCTCTACCTCCTTCACCTCACACTGTTCTACCAGCCCTCTACCTCCTTCACCTCACACTGTTCTACCAGCCCTCTACCTCCTTCACCTCACACTGTTCTACCAGCCCTCTACCTCCTTCACCTCACACTGTTCTACCAGCCCTCTACCTCCTTCACCTCACACTGTTCTACCAGCCCTCTACCTCCTTCACCTCACACTGTTCTACCAGCCCTCTACCTCCTTCACCTCACACTGTTCTACCAGCCCTCTACCTCCTTCACCTCACACTGTTCTACCAGCCCTCTACCTCTACCCCCTTCACCTCACACTGTTCTACCTCCTTCACCTCACACTGTTCTACCAGCCCTCTACCTCTACCTCCTTCACCTCACACTGTTCTACCAGCCCTCTACCTCCTTCACCTCACACTGTTCTACCAGCCCTCTACCTCCTTCACCTCACACTGTTCTACCAGCCCTCTACCTCCTTCACCTCACACTGTTCTACCAGCCCTCTACCTCCTTCACCTCACACTGTTCTACCAGCCCTCTACCTCCTTCACCTCACACTGTTCTACCAGCCCTCTACCTCCTTCACCTCACACTGTTCTACCAGCCCTCTACCTCCTTCACCTCACACTGTTCTACCAGCCCTCTACCTCCTTCACCTCACACTGTTCTACCAGCCCTCTACCTCCTTCACCTCACACTGTTCTACCAGCCCTCTACCTCCTTCACCTCACACTGTTCTACCAGCCCTCTACCTCCTTCACCTCACACTGTTCTACCAGCCCTCTACCTCCTTCACCTCACACTGTTCTACCAGCCCTCTACCTCCTTCACCTCACACTGTTCTACCAGCCCTCTACCTCCTTCACCTCACACTGTTCTACCAGCCCTCTACCTCCTTCACCTCACACTGTTCTACCAGCCCTCTACCCCCTTCACCTCACACTGTTCTACCAGCCCTCTACCTCCTTCACCTCACACTGTTCTACCAGCCCTCTACCTCCTTCACCTCACACTGTTCTACCAGCCCTCTACCTCCTTCACCTCACACTGTTCTACCAGCCCTCTACCTCCCTTCACCTCACACTGTTCTACCAGCCCTCTACCTCCTTCACCTCACACTGTTCTACCAGCCCTCTACCTCCTTCACCTCACACTGTTCTACCAGCCCTCTACCTCCTTCACCTCACACTGTTCTACCAGCCCTCTACCTCCTTCACCTCACACTGTTCTACCAGCCCTCTACCTCCTTCACCTCACACTGTTCTACCAGCCCTCTACCTCCTTCACCTCACACTGTTCTACCAGCCCTCTACCTCCTTCACCTCACACTGTTCTACCAGCCCTCTACCTCCTTCACCTCACACTGTTCTACCAGCCCTCTACCTCCTTCACCTCACACTGTTCTACCAGCCCTCTACCTCCTTCACCTCACACTGTTCTACCAGCCCTCTACCTCCTTCACCTCACACTGTTCTACCAGCCCTCTACCTCCTTCACCTCACACTGTTCTACCAGCCCTCTACCTCCTTCACCTCACACTGTTCTACCAGCCCTCTACCTCCTTCACCTCACACTGTTCTACCAGCCCTCTACCTCCTTCACCTCACACTGTTCTACCAGCCCTCTACCTCCTTCACCTCACACTGTTCTACCAGCCCTCTACCTCCTTCACCTCACACTGTTCTACCAGCCCTCTACCTCCTTCACCTCACACTGTTCTACCAGCCCTCTACCTCCTTCACCTCACACTGTTCTACCAGCCCTCTACCTCCCTTCACCTCACACTGTTCTACCAGCCCTCTACCTCCTTCACCTCACACTGTTCTACCAGCCCTCTACCTCCTTCACCTCACACTGTTCTACCAGCCCTCTACCTCCTTCACCTCACACTGTTCTACCAGCCCTCTACCTCCTTCACCTCACACTGTTCTACCAGCCCTCTACCTCCTTCACCTCACACTGTTCTACCAGCCCTCTACCTCCTTCACCTCACACTGTTCTACCAGCCCTCTACCTCCTTCACCTCACACTGTTCTACCAGCCCTCTACCTCCTTCACCTCACACTGTTCTACCAGCCCTCTACCTCCTTCACCTCACACTGTTCTACCAGCCCTCTACCTCCTTCACCTCACACTGTTCTACCAGCCCTCTACCTCCTTCACCTCACACTGTTCTACCAGCCCTCTACCTCCTTCACCTCACACTGTTCTACCAGCCCTCTACCTCCTTCACCTCACACTGTTCTACCAGCCCTCTACCTCCTTCACCTCACACTGTTCTACCAGCCCTCTACCTCCTTCACCTCACACTGTTCTACCAGCCCTCTACCTCCTTCACCTCACACTGTTCTACCAGCCCTCTACCTCCTTCACCTCACACTGTTCTACCAGCCCTCTACCTCCTTCACCTCACACTGTTCTACCAGCCCTCTACCTCCTTCACCTCACACTGTTCTACCAGCCCTCTACCTCCTTCACCTCACACTGTTCTACCAGCCCTCTACCTCCTTCACCTCACACTGTTCTACCAGCCCTCTACCTCCTTCACCTCACACTGTTCTACCAGCCCTCTACCTCCTTCACCTCACACTGTTCTACCAGCCCTCTACCTCCTTCACCTCACACTGTTCTACCAGCCCTCTACCTCCTTCACCTCACACTGTTCTACCAGCCCTCTACCTCCTTCACCTCACACTGTTCTACCAGCCCTCTACCTCCTTCACCTCACACTGTTCTACCAGCCCTCTACCTCCTTCACCTCACACTGTTCTACCAGCCCTCTACCTCCTTCACCTCACACTGTTCTACCAGCCCTCTACCTCCTTCACCTCACACTGTTCTACCAGCCCTCTACCTCCTTCACCTCACACTGTTCTACCAGCCCTCTACCTCCTTCACCTCACACTGTTCTACCAGCCCTCTACCTCCTTCACCTCACACTGTTCTACCAGCCCTCTACCTCCTTCACCTCACACTGTTCTACCAGCCCTCTACCTCCTTCACCTCACACTGTTCTACCAGCCCTCTACCTCCTTCACCTCACACTGTTCTACCAGCCCTCTACCTCCTTCACCTCACACTGTTCTACCAGCCCTCTACCTCCTTCACCTCACACTGTTCTACCAGCCCTCTACCTCCTTCACCTCACACTGTTCTACCAGCCCTCTACCTCCTTCACCTCACACTGTTCTACCAGCCCTCTACCTCCTTCACCTCACACTGTTCTACCAGCCCTCTACCTCCTTCACCTCACACTGTTCTACCAGCCCTCTACCTCCTTCACCTCACACTGTTCTACCAGCCCTCTACCTCCTTCACCTCACACTGTTCTACCAGCCCTCTACCTCCTTCACCTCACACTGTTCTACCAGCCCTCTACCTCCTTCACCTCACACTGTTCTACCAGCCCTCTACCTCCTTCACCTCACACTGTTCTACCAGCCCTCTACCTCCTTCACCTCACACTGTTCTACCAGCCCTCTACCTCCTTCACCTCACACTGTTCTACCAGCCCTCTACCTCCTTCACCTCACACTGTTCTACCAGCCCTCTACCTCCTTCACCTCACACTGTTCTACCAGCCCTCTACCTCCTTCACCTCACACTGTTCTACCAGCCCTCTACCTCCTTCACCTCACACTGTTCTACCAGCCCTCTACCTCCTTCACCTCACACTGTTCTACCAGCCCTCTACCTCCTTCACCTCACACTGTTCTACCAGCCCTCTACCTCCTTCACCTCACACTGTTCTACCAGCCCTCTACCTCCTTCACCTCACACTGTTCTACCAGCCCTCTACCTCCTTCACCTCACACTGTTCTACCAGCCCTCTACCTCCTTCACCTCACACTGTTCTACCAGCCCTCTACCTCCTTCACCTCACACTGTTCTACCAGCCCTCTACCTCCTTCACCTCACACTGTTCTACCAGCCCTCTACCTCCTTCACCTCACACTGTTCTACCAGCCCTCTACCTCCTTCACCTCACACTGTTCTACCAGCCCTCTACCTCCTTCACCTCACACTGTTCTACCAGCCCTCTACCTCCTTCACCTCACACTGTTCTACCAGCCCTCTACCTCCTTCACCTCACACTGTTCTACCAGCCCTCTACCCCTTCACCTCACACTGTTCTACCAGCCCTCTACCTCCTTCACCTCACACTGTTCTACCAGCCCTCTACCTCCTTCACCTCACACTGTTCTACCAGCCCTCTACCTCCTTCACCTCACACTGTTCTACCAGCCCTCTACCTCCTTCACCTCACACTGTTCTACCAGCCCTCTACCTCCTTCACCTCACACTGTTCTACCAGCCCTCTACCTCCTTCACCTCACACTGTTCTACCAGCCCTCTACCTCCTTCACCTCACACTGTTCTACCAGCCCTCTACCTCCTTCACCTCACACTGTTCTACCAGCCCTCTACCTCCTTCACCTCACACTGTTCTACCAGCCCTCTACCTCCTTCACCTCACACTGTTCTACCAGCCCTCTACCTCCTTCACCTCACACTGTTCTACCAGCCCTCTACCTCCTTCACCTCACACTGTTCTACCAGCCCTCTACCTCCTTCACCTCACACTGTTCTACCAGCCCTCTACCTCCTTCACCTCACACTGTTCTACCAGCCCTCTACCTCCTTCACCTCACACTGTTCTACCAGCCCTCTACCTCCTTCACCTCACACTGTTCTACCAGCCCTCTACCTCCTTCACCTCACACTGTTCTACCAGCCCTCTACCTCCTTCACCTCACACTGTTCTACCAGCCCTCTACCTCCTTCACCTCACACTGTTCTACCAGCCCTCTACCTCCTTCACCTCACACTGTTCTACCAGCCCTCTACCTCCTTCACCTCACACTGTTCTACCAGCCCTCTACCTCCTTCACCTCACACTGTTCTACCAGCCCTCTACCTCCTTCACCTCACACTGTTCTACCAGCCCTCTACCTCCTTCACCTCACACTGTTCTACCAGCCCTCTACCTCCTTCACCTCACACTGTTCTACCAGCCCTCTACCTCCTTCACCTCACACTGTTCTACCAGCCCTCTACCTCCTTCACCTCACACTGTTCTACCAGCCCTCTACCTCCTTCACCTCACACTGTTCTACCAGCCCTCTACCTCCTTCACCTCACACTGTTCTACCAGCCCTCTACCTCCTTCACCTCACACTGTTCTACCAGCCCTCTACCTCCTTCACCTCACACTGTTCTACCAGCCCTCTACCTCCTTCACCTCACACTGTTCTACCAGCCCTCTACCTCCTTCACCTCACACTGTTCTACCAGCCCTCTACCTCCTTCACCTCACACTGTTCTACCAGCCCTCTATCCCTTCACCCCACACTGTTCTACCAGCCCTCTACCTCCTTCACCTCACACTGTTCTACCAGCCCTCTACCTCCTTCACCTCACACTGTTCTACCAGCCCTCTACCTCCTTCACCTCACACTGTTCTACCAGCCCTCTACCTCCTTCACCTCACACTGTTCTACCAGCCCTCTACCTCCTTCACCTCACACTGTTCTACCAGCCCTCTACCTCCTTCACCTCACACTGTTCTACCAGCCCTCTACCTCCCTTCACCTCACACTGTTCTACCAGCCCTCTACCTCCTTCACCTCACACTGTTCTACCAGCCCTCTACCTCCTTCACCTCACACTGTTCTACCAGCCCTCTACCTCCTTCACCTCACACTGTTCTACCAGCCCTCTACCTCCTTCACCTCACACTGTTCTACCAGCCCTCTACCTCCTTCACCTCACACTGTTCTACCAGCCCTCTACCTCCTTCACCTCACACTGTTCTACCAGCCCTCTACCTCCTTCACCTCACACTGTTCTACCAGCCCTCTACCTCCTTCACCTCACACTGTTCTACCAGCCCTCTACCTCCTTCACCTCACACTGTTCTACCAGCCCTCTACCTCCTTCACCTCACACTGTTCTACCAGCCCTCTACCTCCTTCACCTCACACTGTTCTACCAGCCCTCTACCTCCTTCACCTCACACTGTTCTACCAGCCCTCTACCTCCTTCACCTCACACTGTTCTACCAGCCCTCTACCTCCTTCACCTCACACTGTTCTACCAGCCCTCTACCTCCTTCACCTCACACTGTTCTACCAGCCCTCTACCTCCTTCACCTCACACTGTTCTACCAGCCCTCTACCTCCTTCACCTCACACTGTTCTACCAGCCCTCTACCTCCTTCACCTCACACTGTTCTACCAGCCCTCTACCTCCTTCACCTCACACTGTTCTACCAGCCCTCTACCTCCTTCACCTCACACTGTTCTACCAGCCCTCTACCTCCTTCACCTCACACTGTTCTACCAGCCCTCTACCTCCTTCACCTCACACTGTTCTACCAGCCCTCTACCTCCTTCACCTCACACTGTTCTACCAGCCCTCTACCTCCTTCACCTCACACTGTTCTACCAGCCCTCTACCTCCTTCACCTCACACTGTTCTACCAGCCCTCTACCTCCTTCACCTCACACTGTTCTACCAGCCCTCTACCTCCTTCACCTCACACTGTTCTACCAGCCCTCTACCCTCCTTCACCTCACACTGTTCTACCAGCCCTCTACCTCCTTCACCTCACACTGTTCTACCAGCCCTCTACCTCCTTCACCTCACACTGTTCTACCAGCCCTCTACCTCCTTCACCTCACACTGTTCTACCAGCCCTCTACCCCCTTCACCTCACACTGTTCTACCAGCCCTCTACCTCCTTCACCTCACACTGTTCTACCAGCCCTCTACCTCCTTCACCTCACACTGTTCTACCAGCCCTCTACCTCCTTCACCTCACACTGTTCTACCAGCCCTCTACCTCCTTCACCTCACACTGTTCTACCAGCCCTCTACCTCCTTCACCTCACACTGTTCTACCAGCCCTCTACCTCCTTCACCTCACACTGTTCTACCAGCCCTCTACCTCCTTCACCTCACACTGTTCTACCAGCCCTCTACCTCCTTCACCTCACACTGTTCTACCAGCCCTCTACCTCCTTCACCTCACACTGTTCTACCAGCCCTCTACCTCCTTCACCTCACACTGTTCTACCAGCCCTCTACCTCCTTCACCTCACACTGTTCTACCAGCCCTCTACCTCCTTCACCTCACACTGTTCTACCAGCCCTCTACCTCCTTCACCTCACACTGTTCTACCAGCCCTCTACCTCCTTCACCTCACACTGTTCTACCAGCCCTCTACCTCCTTCACCTCACACTGTTCTACCAGCCCTCTACCTCCTTCACCTCACACTGTTCTACCAGCCCTCTACCTCCTTCACCTCACACTGTTCTACCAGCCCTCTACCTCTACCTCCTTCACCTCACACTGTTCTACCAGCCCTCTACCTCCTTCACCTCACACTGTTCTACCAGCCCTCTACCTCATTCACCTCACACTGTTCTACCAGCCCTCTACCTCCTTCACCTCACACTGTTCTACCAGCCCTCTACCTCTACCTCCTTCACCTCACACTGTTCTACCAGCCCTCTACCTCCTTCACCTCACACTGTTCTACCAGCCCTCTACCTCCTTCACCTCACACTGTTCTACCAGCCCTCTACCCCCTTCACCTCACACTGTTCTACCAGCCCTCTACCTCCTTCACCTCACACTGTTCTACCAGCCCTCTACCTCCTTCACCTCACACTGTTCTACCAGCCCTCTACCTCCTTCACCTCACACTGTTCTACCAGCCCTCTACCTCTACCTCCTTCACCCCACCCTCTACCTCCTCACCCCTTCTAACTTTAATAACTAACCTCCTCTTGTCACAGTTCCCTTCTTCTTACCCACACAACCTCCCCTCTCCCCCATTCTCTCCTCACCAGCTACACAAATCAGTGCCCAATTACTTCCACAACTCAGCTCCCCCGCTGCCCATTCCCTCAACCAAAACACCTAAGCTCCTTCCCCCCCTTCTCATCTCACCAGGCGTGACGGATGAAGGTACTGTGACCTTTATACACTCATATACTAATCATACTGTATATGTAAATGGCCTTGTGTACATTTCCGTTCGCCTGTCTGTCTGTGTTGATAGGTGCCTTGGTTGCCGTCACTTGGCTGCTTGTCTGTCCATCTTGGGAGTAACCTTTTACACCATCTCTCTGTTCGTGTATGTTTATTGTCTGTTTTTTTCCTGATCTGTCAATCTATCTGTCTCAAGGATACCTCGCCCGTCTGTGGGTGTGTGTATGTATTCTATTGATACACACTGGTCTTACCAAGCCACACACGCACACATATATATACTGTGTATATATATATATATATATATATATATATATATATATATATATATATATATATATATATATATATATATATGAGCCACAATACACCCATCCTAGGTAAGACAAGTGTGTCAATAGAACACCTTCAAGCGCCATGATGACGTCACGTTGGGTCAAATAAGGTGGTGACGTCACGGTAGCAGGTGACCCCAATACTAGAGGTTTCACAGTGGGCCCTAATGCTAGACACCCTTGGCACTCGGCCCCACGTACCAACTGGCCCTGCAAGGACGCTGCTTGGCACGGTCACTACACACACAAACACCCCACCCACGCTCACACGACATGAACACCTTCTTAGTGCAGGTGGTGCATGTGGGGCAAATGAAGTGATGGTGATACCAAGAGAAGCAGAGGTGATGGTGGTGGTGCAAGAGGCCGCCGGGAGTTGTTACAAGAGCCGAGTACAAGCTGCCGAGTGCTTTAAAGCATATGGACCAGGAAAATACCCCACACGTAAGGTCGAGGAGAAGACAGAGGAAGTGAGGCTGAAGTTCGTGGAGGTCTGGAAGGGAGGGAGATGCTATGGAAGGTGTGGTGCTGCATGTTGAGGTGGCAGAAAGTGTGGGAGAAAGTGGAAGGTAATTTACAGGTGGAGGAAGGTGACGGAAGTTGTCGAAAGGAGAGGCTGACGGAGGTAGTGAAAGACTTGATACATGTGAAGGTGGTGTAAGTGTTGGTAGAAGGTGACACTTAAGGAGATGGTGTAAGTGTTGATAGAAGGTAACACTTAAGGTGGTGTTGTAAGTGTTGATAGAAGGTGACACTTAAGGTGGTGTTGTAAGTGTTGATAGAAAGTGACAATACAGCTAAAAATTGGAATAAGAGACGAGTATATATACCACTAGTACCAGCAGTGGGAGAGGGCCAGTAGGGAGGGGGTGGCGGCGACCTTGCCCGTTCTGCCACAGCGAGAAGAGTGAAAGGGTGAGTGGGAGAACGTGCCCAGGTGGCCGCTGACCCAGCCATCTGCCCACACACACAAACAACACCACCACTACCACCTTTACCCTTCACCAAGGTTCTACTTCCCAATGATCACAGTATTCTTCCGGGAAACACTGCAGTCTTGGTGAGAATATAAAATTAGCAGGTTAAACGCTTGCCACACGCATTCATGGAACGTGTAGCCAAAATACTACCATAGAAAATGAAACAAATACACCTATAAAAAAGTATGGACAAAAGCTATAACATGGAATAAGCAAACAAATATCCTAAAGTGGTTAAATATCTTCCCTAATGCCGCAGAGAGAGATTTAGTCAAAAAGTATCCTTCACAACTCACTACCTGTTTACCTGTTTACACAATATGAACCAGAACAACCAAGGCAAAATTTTAGTTGTTGTATGATGAGTGAGACCCTACCTAGCCTACAAGGAAGTACTATTTGGTCTAAGACATTCTCTAATTGATATTCCTGAACGTGGTGGTGATGCTGAATCATTAAACCTGGCTGGGGCGACTGATACAAACTTTCCCTTGGTCAACTTGAAGCAATATCCAGGCACCTCGCCACCACACCATTATACCAGGTAGACTTGACATATCAAACCCACATTATAAAACTAGGTAAAATCCAGCTCCCTATTAAGTCACCTCCAGATACACCCTAAGCCAATCCCAGGTAATCTCATGACTAACAATAATAGAAATCAGAGCCCATGACAACTGTTTACAAAATCAACTACGAATGTCGATGATAACTCCTTCGCTGACTTTACAGTGACCTTGACTTTTGACCAGGCGACCGTAAAATTAATAGGAAACTTCCTTTCCCAAGTACCATGTTCATCGGTGCAAGAGAACTCAAGACCTTGTTAGAAATCCAAAATGTCAGAACACAACATTAATGACCTGTTTTACAACTCACTAACCCACAGGTAAAAACACATCAACTTTCCAAGCTTTTCTTTGTTTGAAGACAATTTTGTATAAAATTAATTAATCACTTTTATCTCTTATTTCGAAGAGTTGACGCCATGTTACATGTCGCTGGAGGATCAACTGTTTTACAAGCTGTTCATGATTCCCGTAAATAACCTCACGAGAAAATCAATACTGTGGTGACCCGGACAGTTAAGTGTCTTGGCCCATGGAGTATATAGAGGGTAAAGGAGAGGCTGTGTATACCATGGTTGGTGGTACAATGACTAGACAGACAGGCGAGTTGTGTCCACGCCGCGCCAGCCAGGACACACCCACCCCACCACTCAATATAACATGGTGAGCGGCTGGAGCTCCTCCCTAGTTCATGGTGCTGTTGATGGATTGGTGAATTAATACCATATAAGAAAGTTAATGACGCCGATAGCACGTTAGTCAAATAGTTCCTCATGGGGTGGTTATCAGGTTAATGGTGTGGTTGATGGAATGGTAAATCATCAGTATTGGGTTGATGATGCGATCAATCAATTTGTATTCAGAATCCAATAGAAGCAAATAAATGTACGGCAAAACCATGGTATAGTTGATAGGTTAGCCAGTACCAATAACTTGGAGGATATCTAACGTAGCCAGAACGGTTATTAACGTGGCATTTAACATAGCTGTAAAAACTGAATGATATCCGTCTCAGTTTAAGCACTGGAGAAAGTTTAGTTAATGTTAGTGAAGGCAATAAGGGATAATTACCGATTTGTTAATGGGATGGCGGAAGGTAGTTAACAAGAGTAATTAACATGACAGCAAGACACGAGGGAAGCGACCTTGATGCTATTCATACCACGACACTTCGGTATAGTGACCAATGATACAATAACAGCGGTCACAGTGCAGTGTGTGGTGATGATTGCCTAGAGGGTCAGTGGCGGTCAATGGACTACAGTAGTTAGTGAGGCAGTTAACATAGGGAGAACAGCCTAGAATCAAATTGTGTGGAAGCAGCAAGAGTGAAAGTGGGGTTGGTGTGGGCGGGGAGGGGATGATAGTGCAGCACGCCCCGCCACCCACCGCCGCCCACAACACCTGTCATCCCGGGTTGACGCTCTCTTATATCCTGTCTCTCCTCCACCACAACACACTGAAAGCATCCTCACTGGCTGCGTCTTCGCCACTATGTAAGCCTCACTGCCTCAGCAACGCGGCAGAGCTTGATCATGAGCGTGGCGCGTTGCGGCACGTGAGCCATAATAAAGGAGCGACCATTGGATATAACAGAATGTAAAACTGTGGTGTGAGTCACTGCGAGGACGTATCCTGCCAGCACTCAGTACCACGGACATCCCGCGTGTGTCCTGCAGAACCGTAGCTACAATACAACATTCCTTTCATAGAACAATAACATACTTGAGGCAGTATAAGAATGACATATCCGGAGCATTCTTCACGTGGAATTATAGGGAGAGAATGGCAGGGTCATGTTCCCTCCTGAACCACGCATGAGAGACAATATGGTGACATGACAGGTAGTTTATGCAACCCCGGCAGGACAGGTGATCCATACAACAGCCTCAGCAGGACAGGTGATCCATACAACAGCCTCAGCAGGACAGGTGATCCATACAACAGCCTCAGCAGGACAGGTGATCCATACAACAGCCTCAGCAGGACAGGTGATCCATACAACAGCCTCAGCAGGACAGGTGATCCATACAACAGCCTCAGCAGGACAGGTGATCCATACAACAGCCTCAGCAGGACAGGTGATCCATACAACAGCCTCAGCAGGACAGGTGATCCATACAACAGCCTCAGTAGGACAGGTGATCCATACAACAGCCTCAGCAGGACAGGTGATCCATACAACAGCCTCAGCAGGACAGGTGATCCATACAACAGCCTCAGCAGGACAGGTGATCCATACAACAGCCTCAGCAGGACAGGTGATCCATACAACAGCCTCAGCAGGACAGGTGATCCATACAACAGCCTCAGCAGGACAGGTGATCCATACAACAGCCTCAGCAGGACAGGTGATCCATACAACAGCCTCAGCAGGACAGGTGATCCATACAACAGCCTCAGCAGGACAGGTGATCCATACAACAGCCTCAGCAGGACAGGTGATCCATACAACAGCCTCAGCATCACGAAAATTGTGACCAAGTCCCAGGTTGCTGATCTGACTTTCTGCCTCATTTACACACAATTGCAGGGTCTCAATTGTTTCTCTTACTCGGACAACACAACATGTATAATGTATATAATTTCTCACTCTTGATTTATTTTTATATTTTGTATTTTTTATGGCTATTATTTTTATTATTTTATTTGTATTAATTTGCTATTAATTTTATTAATTGTTGTAATAATAATAGATATTATTATTATTAATTATTATATTTTCGCCCCCCAGGCCCTGATGTGGGTCATTACTTGTACCCGAGTGGGCTAATGCCCGTGTAAAAAAAAAAAAAAAAAAAACGCACATGAGTCACACTAGAACTGCACTGGAAGAGGGAAACACCAGTACCACAAGCAACCACCACATCAGGAGGGCATATAACAACAAGCCGTCGCGCACCACCAGTTGGCAGTGGTGCGTGAGCTGGGAGTATACACGCTCACTCACACACAACAACACACTCCTCTCTCGTGTACATAACGTGTGAAGTTTGTGTCCATTTGGTATCCAAGTGAGACTGTAACTTACTCCTCCCAGTGTCTCAGGTGTTAACAAGCCACCTCTCAACACCTTGTAGTCCCCTCATTTACACTTCCACTTAACACCGTCTGCTATATACTCATATTCCCACATTATCATCTTGTTTGATTACTAGAACACACACACACACACACACAGGTAAACATTAACTAAGTGAAGGTAAGAAGGCCCCCCCCACACGACTGTCCCTTCCGGTATAACACAGTGGCCGCCTGTCACCCTAGGACCCATAAATAAATCACTTAAAAACAAAAATAATAATAATATTAAACCTTGGTTCTTCATGAATGTTAATTCACCGAGTAATTTAATTCACCGTAAACAACAAGTGGAACAAAAATAACTTTCCACTCCGTACATTTATTTACGTATTAACTAATTATTCTCGGGTCACTAATTTACGTTTCCATATTTATTCTTAGGTCCTTTATTTAGTCATTATGTTCTAATTTCCTTACTTATTTACTCTTTATGCACAGTACTAATTTATTTACTTATTTGGGGAGGGGTAATGATCCTAACCTAAGCTAACCTAACCGAACCCAACCTAACCCTTCCCCAAGTAAAAAATTTCCCCCAGCCTCAAGTACAGTACAAAGAGGCAATACTGACAGATTTGTTTCCGTATCTGCTGAACATCTCGGGTGATGCTGAACATCTCGGGTGACTCACTTCTCACCTTTACTTCCTAATGGCGACAGCTACAAGTTTCCTACACTATATACAGTAATCTTCCAGTTCACCACAGCAGTGTTCACACGGAAGTAACATTTACATCAAGATGCCCTTTATTATTAAGGCCCTTCCATAAGAATATTTTAGGTACCGTATATTGTATTATAACACGTCATGATCACACACACACACACACACACACACACACACACACACACACACACACACTTTATCATAATAATAATAATAATAATAATAATTAATGGTTTATGTAAAATAGTGACAGGACGAAGAGGGTCGTTTACCACAGACCTTCAGTGCAGTTAAAGTACAAAAGAGAGAAGAGGCAAGGAGTCACAAGTTACAGTATCTACGAATCAATCATGATTTTAACAATGGTTGGAATGTGACTGTTCTTCTAGCAATCATTATGAGAACACAACACTGACCAATTAACTATTTATGCATGACCCTGAAGAAGAAAAAAATAGTGAGCAGCAAGACACGACCAGGGAGGGGCGAGCACTAGGCCGGGTGTGACTGAGACCACCACCAGCGTGAAGCATCGTTCATGCTCCAGAAGCATGAAATGTCCCGCTCACCAACGCTGCCCCGACCACACAAGTCTAATAACGCTCATATTCACGATTCTTCTTCCCTCTCACCACCTTCCTTCAACCTCCACATGTTTAGATGATTCAAAGGTGAAGTTATTTTAGTGTTCAATGTTGCAATGGAAAAACTCTTGACACAAGGCGTTGTACAAATATAGTTGACAATTATTGATCAGTTTCCATTCTGTGGCAGCACCTCACCTCCCTACTATATATGCTTCATATTATTGGGGGCAAGAATCGCCCACCAAACACCTCTAAATAGAAATGACTGAAAATGAAAACTGAAAAACCACCAACTGTCGCACACCATTATAGCTTCCCATAGTTGTGCAATTGGCGGAGTGTACGATGACAGTGGTTGAGAAACTACTACTCCATCTACGGCGTCACCCAGATAACATCCCCCTCAACACTTGTCTATACAGTACAACTATACATTTGCTTCCCACGCTCAAGTTAACAAGCGCTTCATCGTCTGTGAAGGTCAATGCGACAGTTCAAAGCTCGCACCTCGAGATAGTGACCGTCACACACTGGTTACGGTCACTCACACGGCAGAGAGCAGCGGCCGTGCACCACCACCAGGGAGGAGCCAACCCACACCTTCATTATGTGACTCACGAGACTGTGATGACCGGCGGTGAGAGGGAGAGTGAGGTAATGTGTGTGTGGAGATGAGAGGGAGAGTGGAGATTAATGTTTAGTGAGAGAGGGTGCCGGGTAGGTGAGTGAGAGGGAGTGAGAGGAAGGAGTCAGAATGGTGTGTGAGTGTGTGTGAGTGTGTGTGTGAGTGTGTGTGTGAGTGTGTGTGTGTGTGTGAGTGTGTGTGTGTGTGTGTGTGTGTGAGTGTGTGTGTGAGTGTGTGTGTTGGAATGAGATAAACGGGATGGAAAAATGAGACTGGGTGATTAGTGAGAGGAACACAATTGGACTGAACAACAGGAAGGAGAACGATGGAGGAACATCAGCATCAGGGTGTGAGGAGGAGGAACATCAGCATCAGGGTGTGAGGAGGAGGAACATCAGCATCAGGGTGTGAGGAGGAGGAACATCAGCATCAGGGTGTGAGGAGGAGGAACATCAGCATCAGGGTGTGAGGAGGAGGAGGAGGGGGGGGGAAGGAGAAGACATTAAGGAGGGAGAGAGGTGGAGAAGGTAGTTACCTCCCTTTCCCAGAGTAGAACCTGTGTGGGAACGTCTCATACCATTACCCATGAAGAGCTGACTAACTGAAGGGTTAAAGCAGATTGGGTTCCATCGGTGCTACTGGACGCTCACACCAATGGAAACAACAACCTCCTCGGGAACCAGAAATTCTGGATTGTGTTGTGACCTGCGACTCGTTAGGGTGTCTCATCACTATAACACAGACACGATAATTCAAAGTTCGTAATGGGAACACGTGGGAAGACTCGACCCAGAAGTACAAGAATCATTCGCAGTCGTGGGAAGGTGATGCAGCTCATCTTGCTCCATACAGAGGATTAATTTATGACCAATAAACATCCACGTGAAAAACTGTTACCTGAAAATAGTATCATCAAGACCTGAAAAACCATGTGGGGCGAAACCTGCCAGAAAGACACCCTGAGTTCGTCGAAAACAGATGGATCTGCACCACAACGACGCCGCTCCTCACAATACTAGTCTTAAAAAAGCAATGGTCCATCCCCCAGTCTAATCTGACTTGGCTCCCTGTGACTTTTCTATTCCTTAAAACAAAATAATACTTCGCGGTCACCACTTTCAATCCGACAACGAACTTAGCAACACTCGGATGGGTACGTCAACTTATTATCAACAAAAAGTTTCTTCAAAGTGACTCAAGACTGACTCAGGTGGTGGCACCGATGAGCTGAGAAGGACGGCTCTATGGACCTGTAAATAAAGTATTATACCACAACCTTTTCTTTTCTTTCTGTACCCTTAGACCCATTACTTATTAAACAACCCTTGTTCTCACACACACACACACACACACAGAGTAAAGCGTTATTAAGCAGTGATTGGCATCACGGCCAAAATATCTAGCAATGATAAAAACACCAATGTTAAATTAGGCATAAATCCTCCTCCAACCAGCACCACTACCCCTCTCCACCACCACCATCCCACCAGCAGTACAGTAACCACCATCCGGTATCACCAAGCAGTAATTAACAGTACTACCAACACAACCACAACAACCATAACCAACCACAACTCCCACACACCCCCTCATTACTAAAACACTGTCACTACCTCTCATCCCCTACACCGATGGTCAACCACGCCACACTATCACTACCTCATGGCCAGCTAACTTTAGAAATAAATTTGTCATTACCAATTTCATCATCACCACAACACCACTGTTATTACATCACCACCAACTAACTATAAAAAAGTATCACCATCACTAACAAAACATGCCATCACAGTCATCGTCACCGCCTGTCATCTATTTTCAAGATTAACGACATGAAATACCGTGGTGATGATGGTCGTCTCGTACGTCACGACCTGGTCGCTATAAGAACAGCCCAGTCCCAACCACTGTAAAAATTATTAATAACTAGCAATCAACCAGTGTACAATTCACTCCCAGCCAATCTTACTTTTTGTACTGTCACTATGTTGAAATGCCCTGTAGTTTGAGCTTCCCCCTACTTAGTTATTATGTATTATATTTGTATCACTTATGTTACTTGTACATTATTTGTAAATCAAGTGACCCATTCCCCAATTATGTAACTGTATATTTTCAACCTTCCGGCTGCCATGCTCGTTTAATAAACCATTAATTATTATTATTATTATTAATGGTGATGACGGTGACGGTAGTGATGCGTGATGTGGTCGTTGTTTACGTCATTATCAATGTTATCATGTCATAAGTCATTACAGCCAAGGACATCATGTTCTTTATCCCGCCATTGAAACTTCTGCAGGTCCGGCAGTGACGGCGACCGACCGCCCCTGACAAATCTGGCTTCCGCTTGATAACTTCCACACATTCGTTACAGTGATACCAAGTGTGGTGTGACAAATGTACCATGAACAGTAATACCAAGTGTGGTGTGACAAATGTACCATGAACAGTGATACCAAGTGTACCATGAACAGTGATACCAAGTGTGGTGTGACAAATGTACCATGAACAGTGATACCAAGTGTGGTGTGACAAATGTACCATGAACAGTGATACCAAGTGTGGTGTGACAAATGTACCATGAACAGTGATACCAAGTGTGGTGTGACAAATGTACCATGAACAGTGATACCAAGTGTACCATGAACAGTGATACCAAGTGTGGTGTGACAAGTGTACCATGAACAGTGATACCAAGTGTGGTGTGACAAGTGTACCATGAACAGTAATACCAAGTGTGGGCGATATGTCCATTTTCCGCCAAGGGAGATGCGCTCGTCATTGGTAATAATGGCGTTGGTGTAGTAGTAGTAGTAGTAGTAGTAGTAGTAGTAGTAGGTCCAACATGGGACATCAAACACATCTAACGAAGCCCGTTTTGACGTCAGTGCTCGAGGATTCTGGACGCGGGGACAGCGAGCTTTCTTCGACATCAGGATTTTTGATCCCATGGCCGCATGTCACCGTAACCTAGCTCTCGATGCTGCACACAGGAGGAACGAGAACAAGAGAAGGGCATATGGGGAGAGAATTCAAAACGTTGATCAAGGCAGCTTCACTCCTCTAGTGTTCACAACCTCTGGTGGGATGGGACCAAGTGCAAGATGTTTCTACGCCAGACTCGCGGAGGTGATCTCCGAACAGAAGCAGCAGCCCAGAAGTTATGTTACAGCCTGGATCAGATGTCGACTGTCTTTCTCTCTCCTTCGGTCGGCTTTGCTCTGCCTCAGGGGAACGAGAGCTTCTGCCCTAATTCCGACAACTGCTGCAGATACTGACTATGAGGCTACAGTCACTGAATGCCGCATAGATCTGCGGCTCAACTAATTCAACACAGATAGGATAGCTACTTATGTATTAGGATATTTAATATTAAGGTAATTAAATGGTGGCGAAGGTGTGGCTATTGGGGGAGGCTGGAGGCCACGTTGAAAAAATAAATAAAAAAAAATAATAGTAGTAGGTGTATTAGTGGTGGTGGAGGTGGTGTTAGTGCTAATGGTGGTTAGTGGCGTGAAACTCATGACTGTGACAGACCGTGGTTAGGAACGATAACTTGGTGGTAGTAACGATGGTGATGAAGGTGGTAGTGAGCGTTTTAAACAACTAAAGACCCGCCCCTGTGCTACACTTCCGCCATCCTGCTGCTGCACCACGCTAACGGTACTCACCACACAATGTCCACACCCTTACACACACAGCTACAGTACACACAGAGGCCCGAGACAGAGGTAACCACCAAGAAGATAAAAAAAAAAGTCCCATTAACGGAGGAGCCGAAGAGTGTCACCTTAATGGAACCTCCGGGTAAGTGTTGTAATAACCCCCAGATTACAGGTGTTACAACCATTACTTGCTGGTGAACCCTGTGCTTGTGTTAATAACCAGTTTCACCCGAGGCTGGAGGGGGTTATCAAGGCCCTCGTTAATATAATTATAATTTGTTGATGGAGCTCAGGGTGAGGGGGGAGGGGGGGAGGAAGTGAAGAGGTGTGGAGCATATTGTTGCAAAAGGAGGTCAGATATGAGGAAGTTAAGATGTGTTGAGAGAGAGAGAGAGAGAGAGAGAGAGAGAGAGAGAGAGAGAGAGAGAGAGAGAGAGAGAGAGAGAGAGAGAGAGAGAGAGAGAGAGAGATCGGTCCTGAAATAAGTGTTTCTGGTGAGGGATGAAGTGTTGTTGTAAAAGGGGGCCAGGCATGAGCAATTCAGACATGAGGTGTTGCAAGGAGAGGTCGGGTATGAGGTGTTGCAAGGAGAGGTCGGGTATGAGGTGTTGCAAAAGGAGATCGGGGAATAAGAGGTGTTGCAAGAATAGGTCGAGCATTAAGAGGTGTTGCAAGGGAAGGTCGGGGATTAAGGGGTGTTGGCAAGAGGTTGGGCATGAGATGGTGTTACAAGAGGAGGTCGAGCAGGGTGATGCGTGAGTGAGGACGGAGGGAGTGGTGGTAAACGCCAGTGTTACGCTCCCACTACCTTGATACAGTTATGACTGACTGTCCCGACACAACGTGACGCAGGTGGGAGGAAGTGGGATGGGTGGGGCGGGGAGTGGGTGCGGATCTAATTGCGTGTGGATGTGTAGGCTAGTGGTTGCGTTGAGGGGATGTAGGCGGCTTGGGTGACCTCTAGGTAGTGTTAAGTGGTGGAGGTGTGGGGAGTTGTTGGTGTGAGAGTGAGGGCCATGGCACACCACCTTCCACACGCTGCCTTAGCCCCGTCACCCTCAAGTGTCGCCAGCAGTTCGTCCAGTCCCGCCCACGCTGTAGCCTACCTGTCTCACCACCACCGTAACACACTACACTCTAGTCTACATCACATTACCAACTCAAAACTCTTTCCCACGCTGATTTTTCACACTGTCCTTTACACTCATCATAAGTACATAACTGATCCTCACGTTAGTTGTTTTTGTTCCTCAGTCTCCTCACGTTAGTGTTTTTGTTCCTCAGTCTCCTCACGTTAGTTGTTTTTGTTCCTCAGTCTCCTCACGTTAGTTGTTTTTGTTCCTCAGTCTCCTCACGTTCGTTGTTTTTGCTCCTCAGTCTCCTCACGCAGTTGATTTTGTTCCTCAGTCCCTTCATGCTAGTTGTTTTTGTTCCTTAGTCTCCTCACGCGAGTTATTATGGATCTTGTGTTAACACTGGTCCTTAATACGTCCAAGAACCCATCCTTCACCCTTAGCCGTGGGAGCCAGCGACACTTGGGTACGTCAATGTCATTCAGTGAAAGGGAGAAGGTGCGGGTCCTATTCCGACCCTGGTGGCATGGTGGTGCAGGTGCCTCGCGTCCCACGCCTGCATGCCACGCCTACACACACACACACACACACGCCTGCTCTCCTAAACACACCTACCAAGTCAATGCTGCCCACACACATCTCGAGGATTTCTTTAGAAAACGACCGTGCCAAACTAGTGCCACAATAGTGCCTGCACATTAATCGAGCCCCGGTATGGCCGAGGCGGACACTCGGCCACCCTGTAATACTCACTCAAACAAAAGGCGTGGAGAAGTGATCCTGCGTGTACACTAACATCAGCTGCGTAGCATGACGGGCGACAACCTTACTCGGCCCACGGTAAGCCATACCCGGCCTACCTGCGTCATCAGCACCTTCTCCACGATGCCCATCCTTTCACCACGCTCACGCCTCACTGGCGGCCCCGTACAGGAGCACACACACGCACACACCTCGCCAACCTTCACCACCACCAGACTCACACTCAAGTCAATATTAAAATCATTATGGATACTTGCATCACTTATTACTAATGTATGATCACTACATCTACTAACCATAAAAGTATTTGTGTTCTCCAAAGTATTTAAAGGTTGAAAGTTCCCTCATAATAAAAGTAGGAAGAATACAAGGGATTTTACGCTTTAAAAATTTGGTGCCAGAAAGTTTCAGACACTTCTGAAGTCAACTCCACTATGTGCGTTCCCTAATATTTGCTTTGTTTTATCACCGAGAACAATGACTAACTAGAACTTATGAAAACTGTAATATTGTCGGTCGACGGTGCAAAATGAGAATCGTGAACCTTGTTGTTATCGCTGATATGTAGCACCACCGCCCACAGGTACCACCCTCAGGACACCCACCCACCCGCCTACAGAGGCCTTGACCACCAGGCTATGGTTTCGAATTAAAAAAGTTCACATAAACGGTCTCGGCTGGAGCAATGACCTGTTTTCTGTGTGACCTTTTAGGTGTTGTGGCAGAGGCACCTGAGAGCAGAACGTGCGCCAACTCACCCTTAACCCCGCCAACATCCCACACCCACGCGAGATGAAGGGCCAGTTGAGGTGTGGGCCTACAGCTCTGTCACAGGGACCAAGTTCTGTAACTGGATGAAATGGCAAGATATGACGAAGGACAAGAAGTTTGAACGACAGTCTAGTGTTGTGATGTGCTCGGGGCGAGGGGCACT
Organism: Homarus gammarus; assembly: GCA_958450375.1. Lineage (NCBI taxonomy): Eukaryota > Metazoa > Arthropoda > Malacostraca > Decapoda > Nephropidae > Homarus > Homarus gammarus. The sequence goes on along the minus strand of CAUDMG010000187.1, from coordinate 3,109,583 downwards.
GCCCTCCATCTCCCACCAGGAGACAACCCCATCAGTGACTACCTCTATTAAAATCTAAATAGTTATATTGATATATCATCGGTGAGACTGTGTGTGTGTGTGTGTGTGTGTGTGTGTAAATACAGTAAATCTCATTATCGTAATCAAACAGCGATAAGTAAAATTTTATAACCTTAAAGTATATCATGTGTGCTTAATTACATGAATATTTACCTAGGATGATTTAATCTCTCACATTAGTTCGCCCACTCCTGCCAGATTGTGGACAGTCGTGATGATGAACAAACTGACAGTTTAATATACAAGTACAGGCACGGTGAACCTCTAACAAGTATCACGAGGGTATTAAGACAAAAATAGCCATAAAATAAGAGTTAATTCACACGAATCTCTTTAACACAGACTGACTGAACTGCTGGCAAATTCGGGCCTTCAATGAAAAACGCCACAGTGGAGTACCAGAGGGTTGTACGTGTACCGCGGTTATTTTTTCTCCATCGTGAGAATTATTTACACTGAACGGCATACTGTATAGTGTATAGTATACCTTATTATCCATCAGGTGGCCTCAGCCCCGTACAGGAGACAGCACCAGAGGAGGACCGCTACACGCTGGGCTCATCATAAGGACACGCAGGACTACATCTTACAAGTGCGATTAAAAGAACGTCTTTGACGTAATTAGAAGACCATCTGGCAGGAACTTCACACCGGAAACATTACCTATACACCCATACCTGTACACCCACACCAGATGAACCACCATCACTACCTGTACACCCACACCAGCTGAGAGCCTGGTGACGGCCTGGTGAAAAATCAATGTGACCGTGAACCGTTGCTACCAACAAAATGGTCAGCCAACCTTCCTACTCTACCACCATCACTACCTGTCATTACATCTCTACCTGACACCATCAAACACCACTACTACCATCTGCCACCTCTTCCTTCTTGATTTCACCCCTACCTGTCACCACTATTTACTACCAAACGCCGATATCTGACACCACCACGACCTGACACTAATACTACCACACCACCACTACATATAACACCACACACCGACACCAACACTCTCTGGCCACAATCATCAAAACTATAGCCTCAGAGATAAAACTTTAACATCACAAACCAAAGAAATAAAAGGAAATACATAAGACCCAAGAGCTCCTACGAAGACTATTATTCATAACTGTACATTAAAGAACGTAAATATATAACTAACTCCACCATGTTTCAGCGCAAAGAATACAAAAATAAATAAACCACTGAGACATGAAGACAAATGTTCCTCAAGTTAAGGTAGAATCTCAGTATGTGTTATTCGGATGTGATTTATAATTTTTCATTTGTAAATCTGCTTAATTCGACCACTTAGGACTTAGCAAGGCATATTCTTTAAATCTTGAAATAACGAGGAACATTCACCTTAGGAACCCCTCCGAATCTGGAACCACTTGGGGGCAAATCTGAAGGGAAAAAATCTGAGACCTTAAGGCGATAGCGTTTAGTAAGTAGTACCGGGAAGTCTGGAGCCGTGTAACATGTTGGACTCTTGAGGAACTGTAAAACGAGATATAAAGTTACTGTTGAAGGTCTCTGGGATACTGTTGAAGCCCCCCTCCCCCCCTCCAGAGATACTATATCTGAAGTACTGTATCTCTCTCGGGTTGGAATATGGTCGTGTCCTGGTCACTTCTCACAGCCAGAGAACGTGAGAGGAACGTTTTGCTACTTTCATGCCCTCCCTTCCTCTCTTCCTTCTTTCCACACCACTAGGAGCGCCTCAGGCCACACCGACACTGCTCATTACAACGTGCGGCTCACAGCTTCACTATAATTTAGCCCCGCAAAATATTAGACACACACACACACACACACACACACACACACACACTCTAATGACTTTCCTGAACGAGGCCTGGTAGAATGAGATAAGATAGAATAAGGACCCGCTGACACGGGCCGGAAGCAGACATATTGCGAGCGCCAATTGTCTGGAGACAGACGATACTGTATGTGACGCCGCGGCGGGTATTGCTTAGCTAATACCAGTTACACGACTCGCCGTCTTTCTAGGGAGAGGGAAACTGTCTTCCCTCTAGGATACAATTTGGAAGAATCGAATTAGATGTTATTTTAATATAGTGCGAGGTATGTGTTGTTGACTTTACTCTCTCGTTCGGACAATTTGCGTCAAACTGTGTCTGTTCGGGCCTCAGTGTAAGCGGGCCCTAAGGCATGGTAGAACGAGAGATATGGTACAATGAGAGGCGTGGTAGAATGATAAGCACGGTAGATCGACACATGGTAGAATGAGGGGCATAGTAGTACGAGACGTATATACCGTATAGCAGTACAAGATATGACAAACAAGAAGCATGGTAGAACTATGTATAACGAAACGAGAGGCATAGCAGAAAGGTCAAATTAATATCTATAGTAGGTACTGTAAACAAACAAAAACACACACACAAACAAACAAACACACAAACAAACAAACACACACACAAACAAACACAAACACACACACACAAAACCTGATCAGCTGAGGCTTTCTCTCTGCCAGCACTTATGGCCCAGTAGATGATGAGGCCGCCACTATCATGGAAGCTTGTGTGCCGGGGTGATGAAGAGCACCCCCAACCCCACCCGGAACTGATGTCTAAGTACACGGCCCATCCATCAACAGTGACAAAAAGTTCATCATAACTATCACCATCGTCACCATCATCATCACCACAACCACAATCACTTACCATCACCACAACCACCGTCAGTTCCCATCATCACCAGCTCCACCACAAGCACCAGCATCACCCTCATGTCTGCACTGCAAGTAATAATAAATCCCCCTCACAAATATACAACACTTGAGCCTACATATCACCACACACTAAGTCACGGTAATTATTTAATTATCTTAATTTGGAAGACTAAAAAGACCACTTCGACACAGCGATTATACAGTCATATTTAATATAAATTACTATATCATACACAATTACGCAACATTACCAAGATGTATGAACAGTTTAGTCAGTTCTTTCTTAACGAATATTATTTTCAACCTGGTGTTTGATCTCTCTTGGTTGATTATGGTGGTATGTATGTGTATATATACACACACACACACACACACACACTGGTCATGCAGCTGGAATAAGCGTACCTACACGCATACAAAGAAAAACGAGAGTAACCAAGGCCGTCTCTAGCACCACAAGAGTAACAGCTTGCCCGGGCGTGAGTCAATATCCTCCCCACCAACACTGAACCTCCATTGCTCCAAAACTTGAAGGTTAGTAACACTCACCACCTTGGTTCATCTGCCACCACAAAGTACTGTAATAATACATCAACATAAACAATGGTGGCGACGGTGTCCAATGGTGGTATATCTAACGATGAGAAAAGTACAGAGCATAAACAATTAAACTTGGTCTATCCTATTGGTGCACATACACAAGCTGAGTGATTGGGTAGACTGGTTGAAAGGTGTGGACGCCAAGAAGCCCTAGACACGTGTCAGACAGGGAGCGGAAACAGTGGAACAAGTGCCGTGCCCTTTCTCAACACTCTCACTGCCATTATTACCATTATCAGCTTCATCATTATCATCATCATCAATAGCGTCGTCATCATCTGCGTCGTTGACTTTCCACTCCAGCCTGGCATTATCAATAGTTTCTCTTTCCTCTTGGGGCGTGCCGGGAGTAGCGGGTTGGTGGTGGAAGTGGGTGAAGACGGGAGACGCGGGTGGGAGGAGGGCAGATAGCTGGTGTGGGTGACTGGAGGGAGGGAGGGTGAGGTGGCGGGAGGGGGTATGAGAAGCAGTGGTTGGGGGTTGTGAGGTACAGCGGGTGAAACAGATCGTTACCAGTTATCCGACACCTGTCTTCCATCAGGTACACTTAAAGTTCAACACAAACTTTTCCCAATAAAGAAAACAAGACGAGGCAGACGGGGAAACACGGCCACTGCCACCACCACAGGTACGGGGGTGTCAGAGTAATTGACAAAGCACACACACTATTCTTTTCAGAAGCTATTTAATAACTCTACGATATCAACACCAATACCTCAGTGGCTCGCGTACGTACTAAACAAGCGGCCACAACATGAGTGAACTGAAACTCTTCTAGCTGTCCACTTCCTGTTTCCTAAGACTCCTTCATACCTCTTTCACCCGTCCTCCCAGCCCTCCATGGGACCTTACACCATCCCACTAATCCTTAACCCTTCCCCACTGTAGCTTTTCCTTTCCAAGTATCGTACCCCAAATTCTCTCTCGTCCACACAATTCCCCGCTCCCTGCTCCCCCCCCCCCCCCCCCCCCAAACGACTAGAAAACCCCACGTTCAGTCAGACGGGAGGGAAACTGTGGCCTAGAAATAGAAAGTAACTAAAATCCGAGAGAGAGCTGGTTTCTTTCTTTTCCTGGGTGGTGCGGGCGGCCCCAGGCAAATTCACCACCACACCACCATAAACTGTGGTGAGGCTCCCTACTCCCACACGCCAGGGAGTAGGAGGGGTTTATGAGGCCATGGCCCTAAATGTAGCACTTATTGATCTATGGCCCTCAATCTAAAACGTGTTGATCCATGGGCCTAAATCTAAAACTAGTTGATCCATGGCCTTGGGAGGTATAAATAGTGAGTTCGTCGCCCAAGGTGGTGCAATGAAAAGATTCGTGGTTCTGGGTGTGGAGTCAAGTGATCATATCTGCAGTTTGTATCCTCCAGGTGCGGCACCACTGGCTAAGGTTTTGCCACAAGAGCGCCAACACGTCACATAGTGGTGCACACACCACCAGTTGTACTAACTTTTATGATCTGAGGACAGAGGTTTTATGTTCTCTCACGCTGGGTAACAACCATTAAGAGTGACAAACATTTTCCAGCAGTTGGACAGCACGAGCGTACCACAAACAACACACATACACACCGCCATGACAGCCGACGTACAGTACCCTACACAAGACTCCACAAGCCACCCACAATAGTACTGGAACCTTTTACTTGGATTGGATTGTTTCATTTCTTGACCTAAGTGACATTTTACGTGAATTTTTTTCAAGAAATATAGTAACAAAAATCTTGAATAATTATTTGATTCTCTGGAAAATAAATTAGTTATATAATTAATTATCCATAAAACATTTTTCTTGCTCTAGAAATGATTTTAAGATGTGTTAAGCTGGGCTGTTGGTTATTTCTTCAGCAGGTGACCTTGATGTGTCCTGGTCACTTGAGTTCCGTACTTACCAGTGGGTTGACCCGGAGTCTTGAGGAGCGAGGCAGAACAACCCACCTCAGATATGTTTTCCTTCACCTCCGGATATTAATGACCCAGGAAGATGTTATCGAGGAGCGGATGACATCCATAGTAAACATCGCTAATATTACTCGGTGACTCAAGCCGCTGGCACAATAAACACTAACTTAACCTTAGCACACCCTCACCTAAGACCCAAACACCTTACATAAAGTCCTTAAAAAAAGTTTTTCCCGTAACAGCTTAATTATATTTTTTTTTAGGTCGGATTCTTTTTCCAACCACTACCACGACTACGGATCCAGAGAAAAGATTGACATTCATTTGCCTTTTTCCTCGCGAATATTTTGTTAAAAAAAATGTCTCTAGTTTTCGGGATCTGAGTATGGTACATTAAAACAAAAATTTTCATGTGAAAACAATAAATGTGTGAAATACCAGATAAAATTTGGGGTCGACCACAATTTTCTAGCTAAGGTTCGGGTTACGGGAAACACCTGATTTTTTTTACGGGAGGGGGGCGGGGGGTCCTATTGTGATATTATTGCTGTAACTCGTAACAGCATTCGAAGACGCAACAAGGACTGAAAACAGTATTTAGAAACAAATAAAGAAATCTACCCTAAACGCCATGAAATATGACCGAACAAAAAAGAGATGTCACCAAAAATTCTCTTATTTGTAAACAAACACATATAAAGTACTGTAGCAGAGTAAAGTGTTCTCTTCCACATGGTCTCACCATACTTCATGAAGACTGGTAAGGTGGTTTGTGACTGATCCAGAAGATGATAACAACAATAAGAATATTTGCAATAAGACGTAATAATGTTAATTATAATTACAATGAATGTAGCGGTTGAGAGTAATTCTTACCAACCGACGGTCACCTCAGACTTAAAATTGGAATGCAGTAAAAGACACAAGTGCAACCTACACGCAACACTTGTGAACAACCTACAAAGGTTCAGAAAACGCAAGCTTATCAAGTGTTTTGCATTACCTTAGTATCCTCTCTCTACGACCATAAACAAATGTTCACTATGTAGACATACGGTATGTAACAACTGAGGCCAATTTCAAATTAATTCTCTACACTCAATACTGCAGTGGAAATTGATTACACACACACACACACACACACACACTTTTATCCATATATACAAACATACATGTATACGTGCAGAGGAACAGCTATTCTTACTCTTCAGTACAATCACGAACAACTGTCCCTTTACGCGATAATGACTTGGAACTGCTGGAGTGAGTCGCCGACAAGTTCGTCTACCTTGTCCTCTAATATCTTACCTAAGTTTGGTGCAATTTCAAGCACGTGTGTTTGGGAGATTTTGTTAGGTGACTGTTCATACAGACATAATGTATATACAAAGACACATTACATACCAGACACACACGTGGCATACGTCCAAAAAAAATCAACCCAACATAATTTTCCAAGTGCGGTGAGCAACTGGAGTAAAGACCGAGGAGACAAGAGCCGCCACGGTCAAGCCAAGACAAACCTCCCTCCCTCCCTCCTTCACCCGGGTGATGCACACGGGACGGTGACTCCTCACCCGCTAGTTCGTGAGTTTACTTCAACTAAGGTATGTTCTTTGTCTTCACAGTGACGTCACGTTACCGACTCTAGGGAAAATATGCTGTAACTAGATTGAGGATTACATAATAATATTGTAATGTGGATGCTATTTCTGCCACCGTACTCTTCTAGGTACAATATGTCAATATTATTACTGTACCCGTATTTGTATCTAAATTTTGTATTCGCTCTATCTATTAAATCATAGTTATACCCGTATCTGAATATGATAAACAGTATTGCAGTATTGTCACAAAGAAACGGCAATACGCAAAATATCAGTGCGTGTACTCTACCAGGACCAAGTGCTGCGTCTGATACAACCAAATACTTATTTTAACACAGTAACAATGAACATTAAAACATTTTAATCCAACTCAGCAAGTTTTCATGACATTTTCCTTACTTGCGAGATCCCCTGACACATGAAGAGTTTAGTAAGAGATTTTTGGTAGATCAAAGATGAGTGTTAGATATGGCATCATAGTTAAGATTTATCCATGATTACAGTACCGGCCAATTTCATGACCTGACCTCACAAACAGTATCACAAATATTAGTTTTTCCTTGGCATACAATTTAATATTTTCACCGTATAATCTTTATTCCATTTGGTTCAATGTTTAGCCTGCTGCACCTTCGTTAACAACTCACTATAACTACTACACAATTAAGTAAAAACCCCACATATATCTTACAGGTACCACGTATGCACAAAAGTCCGCAAATGACAACCTTACAGTAAATAATAGGTAACACTAAACAACACCTTTGAGTCCCGGCCAATAAAGTATTTCCACAATCTTGATAACCTTGGTAAAACTCGTAATATATCACTCGCGGCGGACTACACCACACTTCACCGTATTTGACTTTAGTCCCAACAGTCTATTTTTCAAGAATAAAGATAATTAAAATAACAATGTGTGGTATCAGAGCTTCACAGTTTTTAAATATTTTTTTACAGAAGTGAGGATCCCTCTGTGTGTTTTTGTATGGTGTTGCCCTGCTGCCAGGGTCCTTACACCCCATCCCCTCACTTCCCTAAACACACACACACATACGAGGACCATGCGTTACTGATAACCTGCACTGTATATCCTGTCTATACGTCTTTCTCCTGTTCGCACTTAACCCTCGTCCACTGTTCCATTCCTCCTGTCACAGTTCTTTGTCCTCCGCAATCCAGTACCCCCCAATTCCTACGCGGTTTCCACAGTCCAGAACCCAACGAGTACCTGCCACCAGCAGCCCAAGTAGTAGTAGCATCGGAAGCAGCGACATAAGTTGCATTAGTAGAGAGGAGCAGTAGCAGGAAGAGTAGCAACAGGAGGGATGACCCCCAGGTAACAGCCACCACCTACAAAAGGTAACGGTGAAAATCTTGGTGAAGCGTGAGCCGGGACGAGCCGGCCGCCAGCTTTCTACTGTCGTAGAGGAGGCGCCCCACCACCGCACCTTCCCACCCCCCCTCCCCCACGCAGCAGCAGCAGGAGTTTCCCCAGCAGACCAGCCAAACCAGCCAGCCACAAGCCTGAGGGTTTCCCATGGCAACTCTCACAACCGCCCAGTCCTGTTCTTCCATAATACTTCCTCCCTCCTGACGACGCTCTCATTATGCCTAGATTAAAGAGAATATAGCTTATCATAACGGTTGACACTAGCGGTGTTGTGGTTAACAAACGGGCTTCTCTTGTATTACAACACCTGTTACTGAACCGCCGTATCTGTCAAGGGAGCTGTGACTGTTATCACTGTTCCTCTAAATATAAAAGTTTGTTACGGGTGGTAAGGAAGGCTGCCCTCCCAAGTGCTGTACCACTCATAAGTGAGCCACAGCTACCAGCGTAAACACTACTGTACTTAACAAGCCAACAACCAACCAATCACAACCACCTTAACTGCCACCAGTAAACTCGCAGACGCACTAAAAAATATCAATAATCCTACCTAACTCGGTAAGGATGAGGAAGGAAGAAAGAATGACTTAGAAAAGGAAGTTAAGAGAAAGAGAAGAGCAATATACAGACGTAATCAACGAGTATTCAGAAGGTAGTTAGCAACACCGAAGCTGAGACACAAAACAAAAGTTGTGTCCTCATTCACGGCAGACACAATTCACTCACTCACTCACCCTCAGGCTCCTCGTTCTACCCAACACTTTGTTTCCACCTCCTCACCCCCCCCCCCCCCCCCACCCCTCCCTCGGGCAACCACGGTAGTCACAACAGGAAACCGATGTAAGTTACCGGCGAGACAAGCAGCTAGCAACAAGAGTGTGGCACCATTAAGCAAATGTCTCAAATGTGCCTCTGACACAGATGGCCGAGAGAGGTGCGGCAGGAATCAACACGCTAATGACGACTGCCACTTGGACCAACCACACACAACTCTACTCCACTGCGTGTTTACATCTTCTCAAGTTGTTAGAATGAGTGTTATCCCACCTAGTCCATTTATTTAACAAAATATCAAATCACTAGAACACCAGACAAATTGTATTAGTTTTCTAGAAATGTGGAGCATATTTATGTTAACAATTTTCTTGGAATATATAAAAACTTTCCAACATGGAGAACGCGACACAGTAAAGTGCGTTAGTTGATACCCAGCAAGAATATCCGAGTCTCCAGGTTTTTTAAACTTAAAAAATAGACACAATAGATGATGGAAATGGGAAGCAGAAGTGTTCCTGCACAGTGTACTTGATGAGCTGCGCCAGGATAGTTGTTGGGTGTGTCCGGAGGCAATGTGGGTCACCTAGTCTCAAAGTTTCTTGTCCTAAGATTCCCTTAAAACAGGAGATGTAAGAACGCATCGAACCGGCTTAATTAAGTTAGTTGCAGCACAACTGTGAACTCGAAAGTGGTTTAAAATTTTTTACTGGGACTAGATGATTTTTCTTATACCGAGTTACGAGATATAACAGAAACAAACAAACCTTTGAAAACTGGGTCTCAGCCTAACACCTGAGCTTGACACATTCAAGAGTTAATAACCATAAAATAGTCTACAGGCAAAGGCAGCCACCATAAAGGACAACAACTATACCAGACACTCCCCCACATACAGGGTCAAGACAGAATGCACAACACAACTCTTATTATCAACTAACTAAATGCTCACATGTTAAAACCCTTCACGAGCTAGTCTTTATCCCCATACACGAACCAGTCTTAAATCACCCCCCCAAAAAAAAATAAAAAACAAGGGGTCACGGTGGACCTATTATCTGCATGACCGACCATCACACTAATCCACTTGCCCCCCAACCCCTCACTCTTCCCCTTCACCCCGCGTGTTCTCTTTCCACAATATGCTTCACTTGTCTCTTGTGTCCCAGATACAACAAAGCCGCTGTCTCCCACCTTTTGAATCCTTCTTTCCTCTATTGATCCACTGCTCTACTTATACATTAAAAAGTAAACACATGCTTACACTTTTCCTTATAAGATATTGTCATAATCTACTTTTTTTGCAACGAGAATATTACAGGGCAGCAAGAACTGAGTTCCTCCGTGTGACGACTGGCAAAATACAATGTTTATATCAATATATACGTCAGTGTCACACATCATCGTGATAGTCATTACTTAGATTGAGCGTCACACAAACATGGCTACACACGGCTACCAGTACCACCACGAATAAGGGTCTGGTTTCCTTGGCTACCTTCACCAAAGAGCCAAACAAATAAGCACAGACTCACACAAACACGAAGGAGATACACTATCTAGTGGTCTCACTATTGATAAAGTACATGTGGTGTACAATGTGTCCTGGTAGTACTTGTTACTTTGTCGCCAGTATACCACCATTCAGTACTCTCCACACTGTCCAACACTATCTCACTCTGTTCGGCCGTAGCTACTGTTGACTGGCCTTCCTGACGTCATTCTACAATGTCTGGCACTGTTGTTCCCTGACCAGCGCTGTTAGTTACTAACTCGACACCAATAGTAGGAGCTCCAGTAATCCCGTAGGAGCAAGGCTGATGGCACTCCGGTCCAGTAACCGGTCACACGCACACTGCCACCTGCCCGCCCGTGCCGACGCGAGAGAAGCCGTGAGGGGAGAGGAGGGGCGAGGGGAGGTGAGGGGTTTGCATGTCAAGACACCACCGCTGCTCCAGCCTGGAATGTCCCTGGGCCACTGTGACGGCCTCGCTCACTCCTTCCCTCAACAACTTTTCCAGGAATTTGGGCACAGCTTAAGGAGGGTCACCAAGGATTACCTGCATGATTATCTTTGTTGAGCAGTTATGGTATGAAGTTCAGGGAAATATCTACCACGCATGTATGTCTACCTCCCTGTTGCCTGTCTATCTATCTACCTCCCTGTTGCCTGTCTATCTATCTACCTCCCTGTTGCCTGTCTATCTACCTACCTCCCCGTTACCTGTCCATCTATTTGCCTCCCCGTTACCTGTCCATCTACTTGCGTCCCCGTTACCTGTCCATCTACTTGCCTTCCCGTTACCTGTCCATCTACTTGCCCCGTTACCTGTCCATCAACTTGCCTACCTATTGCCTGTCCACCTACCTACCCTCATGTTGCCTGTCTAATCTACTACATATCCGCTACTTTGTTATTCTGTCAACTTACTGTAGTACCTACCGTCAGCCCATACATGCACTGACCTATTCCTGAGGGCAAGACACTAACAAGGGTAATACTGTACAGTTTATGGAGAGAAGAGTGGGAGAGAAATTCACCCATTACACTGGGCGGGTGACGATGGGTGGAGGGGATAGTACTAAGGAAAGTTAACCCCCATCAACATCATCCCCCCTCTCTCTCTCTCTCTCTCTCTCTCTCTCTCATATACGAGGATCACTATGCTTTTATGATTTAATTACAGCAAGGAGGGGCTCGAGGGGGGGGGGCTGGGGACTTATGTAATGGTGGAACGTGGTGGGGGTTGGGGGGAGTGGCGAAGGAGGAGGGGGGGTTGTCAAAAGCCTCAAGAGAACATAAGGACCCGGGGGGGGGGGGGGGGATTCAGACGGGTCATACATACAAAAAAAAAAAACAAGTGACGTAAATATGGTATGAGGGGGGGTGGGGGGGGGATTGGCGACCATTTTGCAGGACAACATTGTAGTTATGGGAACGTAAGGGAGGTCGCTAAGCTCGTCCACCCCCCCCCCCCCCAATCATGGCAACTCCCGCTGGACGTAGGTTATTTTGATCACCCACCAAGACGGCAACACCACCAGTACCACCCATTTGTCGATACTTGTATACTTAAATTACCCCTCCCCTCCCCCTTGTGTACACCCCAGTCTGCCTAGTGTACACCCCAGCCTGTCTAGTGTACACCCCAGCTGCCTAGTGTACACCCCAGTCTGCCTAGTGTACACCCCAGTCTGCCTAGTGTACACCCCAGCCTGCCTAGTGTACACCCCAACCTAACTTGTGTACACCCAACTTGTCTAGTGTATACCCAGCCTGTCTAGTGTACACCTCAGCCTGCCTAGTGTACACCCCAGCCTGCCTAGTGTACACCCCAGCCTGTCTAGTGCACCCATGCCTAGTGTACACCCAGTCGCCAGTGACCCAGTCTAGTGCACATCACCGCTAGTGTACACCTGCCTAGTGTACACCCCAGTCTGCCTAGTGTACACCCCAGCTGCCTAGTGTACACCCCAGTCTGCCTAGTGTACACCCCAGTCTGCCTAGTGTACACCCCAGTCTATCTAGTGCACATCCCATCCCAACCTGCCTAGTGTACACCCCAGCCTGCCTAGTGTACACCCCAACCTAACTTGTGTACACCCAACTTGTCGAGTGTATACCCAGCCTGTCTAGTGTACACCTCAGCCTGCCCAGTGTACATCCCAGCCTGTCTGTAGTACATCTCAACCTGTGTAGTGTTCACCCAAGTCTGCCTAGTGTACATCCCAGCCTGACTTGTGTACATCCCAGCCTGACTTGTGTACACCCAGCCTGACTTGTGTACAGTTACTCCAAAGGGTATTTTTAAGGTGGGATCCGATGAATTTCCAAATGAATACTGTGGCTCCTGTTGTCTCGGTAGGGTTGTCAAAATCCTTCGTCGGTTGTGTCATATTGTCTCACACAAAATCGTAGATACCCTTTGAAGCGACTGTACATCCAACTTGCCTCCAGTGTACACCCAATCTACCTAGTATACACCCCAAGCTGCTTGTGTACACCTAATTCGTGTACTGTACGTAGTTTGCCGAATGTGCACACAGCCTGTATCATGTACCCAAAGCCTGCTTTTTGTACAGACAACCTGCCTCGTGCTCAAAGCCTCTTGCTAACTACAAGTGGATGTCGGTCACACTAGAATAACCCGTTATAGTACATCCTTCTTTTCTCACACAGCCAAACTGTGGAATGCTCTGCCTTCTTGTGTTTTCATCCTCTTACAATCTGTTTCGCTTCAAAAAGCTGGTTTTTCGGCATCTTCGTGGTATAGATTAACATATTCCTTTTCTCCTCTAATATTTACCCCCCCCCCCTCCCGGTCATCGACCCGTTGTGGGTCGATGACCTGTGCCCGGGTGGGTTATTCCCCGTAAAAAAATTTACAAACCAGGTTTATGTATACGCAATGTGTATACGTCAAGCCTTCTATACATATCTATACATACACCAGTCTTGTGTGAACTCCTGTGTAACCCCCCCCAAAAAAAATCCCAACGTATGTGCACACAGGCCAAATGTATATAATGTGTGTACACATCAGTGTCTTTAATATTAGTTTGTACACGTAGGCTTTTCATAAGTTTAAAAAAGAACACACCACATAAACCAACTGTGCACAAATGTCAGCCACAGGATCATGCTATAGTGTGTGTACCAATCATACATGTACGTATAACACAACAAACAACACCCACTTGAGTACATACCATAGGAAGATAAAGAATCTTATTTGTGCGTACAACACTGTACATCTTTGATCACGTGATCTTTCACTTTGTGCACAGGAGGAACCCGAGGTAGTCGCGTGCACCCTTCCACGAACACCTCGTGAATTAGTCAATAAGCCCAAACAAGTGGTCCAAGGTCTGGGTGACAGACTAACGTCCGCCCACCTCGCTACCTGTACCCTGGCTTAACACTTCACATCTTCCCCTTTCCCAGACACTACCTATCATCTTCGAGAACACACACGGTCTCTCCCTCCTACCATCCACCCACCCACACGATATTAGCCCCTAAGTACTTCACTTTTCCCCTTTACCTTAGTTACTTAAATGAACCCTCCCCTCCCCCTCATGTCTACAAGAAGCACAGAACTTCTACCCTTCTAATACCTGTTGTCTACTACATCAAATGATCGCACATCAGCTGATTACATAACCAAATTGTGCTTTATACAGAGGGTAAGTACTGTGTATGCTCATAACACATTAACGTAACATCAATGACTAAAATTGTCAGCTGTTATCAGAGTTCATCGACTGGTCTACTTCCACCATCTTATCAAATCTTTCAGACTCGGGCGTTTGGGCAAGTTTATTGGCTTTCTGTAGTGTAGTTCGTCAGTGTTGGTGGTGTGTCACTGTATGTACGGGAAACATACAAAAAAGATGCATGTGTGATGTGTGAACGCAAGGTTTATAACGTCTCCCTTGTTTCTCCTTCTACCTTAAACCTTCTTCCACTCTCACTTACCCCCCCTACTCTCTCACTGTAAATAACCCTGATGGTATACCTGCTAGTACACATAGTGGACAGTTTAAATCATCTATGCTTAAAATAATCGACAGTGTGTGATGTCAATATCCCAACAATGCAGATTATTTATGTACTAAAAAATTATGTCAATACTGTAGATTCTACAGTATAGAACACAGATGACCTGCCATGCTCGCTCGCGCCCTTGAGAATGGAAGGTCAGTTTATTGAATACCAGTCAACAAATTCAAGCTAACTTAAAATTCACGAACCTCACTACAATACCTACAATCGTTTAAATGAATTATTATTTTATTTTCTCTCATTTGAGAACAAAAAAATATTACTATAAATATATTGCGGGACGATCCATATATCAGAGGTGGTTTCAGCCATTTTTGTTTACTCAACACCAACAGCCACAGTATCATCAAGTGTTCTAAGTCTTTAACAACATGAAGTTCAAGGATTCTAGAAACATGTAATCAACCCAGAGGATGAAACAGACGTGAGGCAGCCCCGGAGCCTTCTGATTATCACATCAATTGTGCTTAAGGACAACGCTTTTAAATATACACCGGTGTGAAATATGCTAGTTTTCTCAAGCAACTCCTTCCCTCTACATAAGAAACAACCTCCATGATTCAAGGAACTTCAAGGTTTACCAATACGAGTGATGACAGTTACTAATGTTATCCCTCAACATTTTTGGTGTAGTTGGGGGTCGGGGGACGCCTTTAGGAAAACTATTTAAACAAAATCACACCTACTGATATTACCCGAGTGTTTCTGGCACAAGGATTCTAGTAAGCAAAATTTCAACATTTAAAATTATAACTTGATTAACTTATCCGACGTTTTTGTTGTGAAAAGATGTATAATTTGCGTTGTGTTCTGGAAGTCATAATATATCGTATATTCACCATGGGTATAAATAAATGATTCAACATAACAAATAGTGACTTCTATTCAACTATTAACAGTTAAAAAAAAACAGATTTTGTAGCCATTTATTTCCATAACTGTGACTGTAAACAAAATGAAATAGACAGAAACCTAGAGTAAACGAGTGGTAAGAACTTCACTAACGTCACTGTACCTTAGAGCAGTGGGAGGTACCAATGGAAGGAAAGAATGGCCAAATCGGCTTAATCATAAATCATTTCTAATTTCTCTTGCTCTTTATAAGGTTAAAACACAAATTATATAACACATTTTGGTGTTAAGCGTGTTAGTGGGAGATTCAATATTTAATAAGTGTAATAACAAAATAAAGAGAAACTAGCTGCAACCAATAAAATAAATGTAAAACAAGGTAAGTCATGAGTCCCCAGTTAGCGCAGATACAGTAGTTACCCGTAAACTTGACAAAAGAAACTGAGAACGAGTGAGAGAAAATGGGTAATACCGTGACCTAGTGGTGCCGACACATTCCTTAACCTTTACAGAAACGAATACTCATTTATATGGTAGGAGTGTGTGTTTGTCATTGTTCTTTTTCTCACAGTAGTTATGACAAATGGATAGATATTAATACAGTCAAATCATTCCTATGGCAACAATTCCCTTTGTAAACATATCAGTTTCACAGTCAAGCCAGGCAAAATGGGAGACGGATATTTCACCAGGGAGGTGGCCCGGCAAGCAGCCTTGATCAGAAGTATTCTGGGTCACTCTCCACTCTTTAAATGTCCATCTGTTTCCTCACCCATTTGGGAAGACTGTACACACCATTTTAAAGGTAAGAAAAGGCTTTCATGACATACAGTACACGGAAAACACAAACCACTAAATTACCACGACAGAAAAATTCGCATGTCATCCTCGCCTTCTTTTTTTTTCTTCAAAACATTTCTGACTACCAGGAATTTACTTCACTAAAAGTAGAGACAATTTAGGTAATACTGTAATAGTCATTTCCATTAATTGTTGCCATTGATTATTACTCCCAACATCATCATCATCACCATCAACAGCTCCGTCATGATCAATATCACCACCACCACCGCAGCCTAAAACATAGCAACTTCAGTTCTTCCCCAACACTACAACCATCACCTCTAATGACCTACCATCATTTATTATTATTATTATTATTATTATTATTATTACCACACCAGAGAAGGGACCAGTAGTGACTCACCACACCAAAGAAATCACCAATAGGACTCACCACGCCAGAGAAATCACCAATAGTGACTCACCACACCAGAGGAATCACCAGTAGTGACTCACCACACCAGAAGTCACTCGTAGTGACTCACCACACCAGAGACCATCATCGAAAATGACTCACCATCATCGTCCCCGAAAGGTCCCGGAAGTACAGGTGTGAAGGTAACTTACCTGTAATACAAGGAAGAAAAATAATTAGTGGAGAAGTAAGTGAGTGGTCATGAGAAAACATCTGATAACAGTTCGGGGTTAAGGTCAGGGGCCGACTTTACATAAACAGCTGTAACAAAAACTGTCAACCCTGGGACACACAGATACAGGAAGAGAAGGTACTCAGTAAACACCTGATAGATGACTGATAAATCACATGGATTAAAGTGGACCTTTAAGTTCTAATACTTTACTGGTTCATTATATCAGAATGGAAATGTTGCACTATATTAGTTTATAAAATATCAATATAAGTCAGTTTACAAGACAAATACAGCTGACGTCCCTTTAATGAGGTTAATACACAGCAGTACTACATCAAACTACTGTTACAATACAAGAATAGTACCGGGTAATGTAAAAATACACACACATTTATACAATTGTACAAAATGGATTTTATTGTACACAAAAAATGTAATAATAGTACACAAAAATGTATAAAATAGTTGGCTCTACATGGTAGGCCAACACACAGATAGTGAACTACCAAACGGAGGCTACAACAACACTGAGGTTTACAATAATGATATACTTACTGACAATACAAATATTGTTCTATAAGAACAACAGTTCCCAGGCCAGTGTCACAAGTGATGTATATAAAATAGACCTAAGTAATTAAAATAAGTCATTTACATTTTTTTAATGATAAATTTGTTGCCATAAATATAATTAGAGAATCACCAGGATGCAGGTGATCACACAGCCACCAATAGACTGTACACCAAGATAAACAACATGTAAGAATACACAAGAGTAATGAAGGCGATCTACAGCACAATATGAAGTCCAATGAAAGTGAAAGTGGGGGATGCTGTACACTGAATAATAAGTCTCTGGTACACCAGGAGGCAGTGTGGCCGGTACTGAACTTGACAGCCTTCATGTCCCAACTGTAAAGTCAGGTACCCATTCACAGCTTGGTGAACTACCCTTAGAAAAGGCCAACCTTGTATACACTGCCGGTGTAACCCACTAATGGGAGACTTGGGAGTACCTTATCCTTTTAAGACGAAGTATAGCGTTACCACCCTGTTAAATTCTAAACAAACTTCTCTATAATATTTCAAATAGTTTTGTATTACATTCCAAAAATGACACGAGGATGGACGTACTGAAGGAGGGGCTAACATTGTACAGGACTGACGGAACACCTGTCTATATCCACCATTTTCCCGAGGGGGGGGGGGGGGGAGGGATATTATCTTAATAAGCAGATCCACACTAGCTATACGGATAACTCCTACGATCCCGAGGATTTAGAAATGGTAGTAAATTTCCAGTGTTTCTTTCATCTGGGAGGAATCATCATCAAGGAAATAAAGAAAGGTGACAGACGGAAGGAAAAAAACACACAGATGGTACAATACCCTTCCGGCCCTGGCAGCAGAGGGGTAAAAAATGTGACAAAAATATCTTAATTTTTATATTTTCTCTCCATTCATCTCAAGTGTGGAGTGAAGGCACTCTTATCTGCATCACCACAAGACCATTTCACACAACTACAGTACAACCATAAACACTTCACCTTAATACTTCTGGTTGTAAATGTATCCACAATACATTTCCTAGTTGTTTTTTTGCTCGTGTTATAAAAGGAAATAACTGTCACGGCGTCACGCATGAGGCACTTTAAAATGGATTACGCCGAAGACAAACAAAACTCTTAATTATAAGAGAAATACGGAATGATTCGAGTAAAAAAACTTGTCAAAAAAAAGTTTCCTTCTCCACCTTTAGAAAAAAATACACACAACTATATACATAAAATACTGGGTGTGTGAGTGGTACAAGGCCAGGCCGCCGCCCACACCCCGACAACGGTATGATGATGTGTCACGTGAGCCAGAAATATGCTTGTTAGTGACTAGGTCGAGGACAACACCCACTAGTTCCATCACACACCATCATCACATCGTTTACCCTACCCACCCATAGCCTGCTTCCTACCCCGACTGACAACATTTCATTTCACTCCCACTACCAATCCACAATCAGCAATACAAACAAAACTACAGATAATGACACAAATACAGGTTGGTAGATTTCAAAAGTTTACATAAACACAAGTCCGGATTAATGTGCACCCTCGTCATTTTATTCTCCACAGAACCAAAGTAAAAGTTCACATCACTTTCCCTCACATCAGAAATAGAGGAGGTGGAAACAACAAGCTATCCCGGCAAAACTTGTGTTCTCCTGAGATGCTGTTGTCTTGGAAACTGTACTAATAGAAATAGAACATTCTTGTGAAACCCAACAAGCTTACAAAGGAGCCAATACAATACTTTGGACATTACTAGACTACCTTATAAGCCACTGTACTACTGAGAGGCCAAATAGATTACTGTAAGAACCAATTTAACATCGAAGAGACCAAAATAATAAAGTGGAAACTATCTGACTACTGCAGAAAAAAGTCCCCAGGAATTAACACGCTACCTTGATAAACATCCCAATGACAACTAACATACTGCCACGAGGAAAAACAAATACCTCACTTCGATGATAAACAACACAAGGCCAAATTTGGGGTAAACAAACTACCGCGGTGATATATTTACAATAGGTCATCAACATACGCTGATTGACCTGGGAGAAACTGAAGCTATCACCAAAAGATCATATCATAACCACTGAAGATATTAGACTCCCTCACCAAAACTCCTGAGTGGTGCCGAAGCCATAGCTGTAAACCTTAGAACATTTTTAAATCAGAGTCGGCCCAGGTAGCAATGGTAGGCCTAATCTGTACATCGAAATTTCGTTTCAAAAAGAGACGCATTTTTCCCAAGGTAATGAATACGGGAAACGAATCAGCTGAGGTTAGGTTAGATATAGGTTTGGTTTGGTTTGGTTTGGTTAAGTTAGGTTAGGTTAGGTTAGATATAGGTTTGGTTTGGTTTGGTTTGGTTAAGTTAGGTTAGGTTAGGTTTAGGTTTGGTTTAGTTTGGTTTGGTTAAGTTAGGTTAGGTTAGATATAGGTTTGGTTTAGTTTGGTTAAGTTAGGTTAGATATAGGTTTGGTTTGGTTAAGTTAGGTTAGATATAGGTTTGGTTAAGTACCGTAAAAAAAAAATCTATCGCAGGAGACATTAGAATGCCGCAGGAAATTACGTATACTTGAGAAATGGCGAAGTATCGAAAATATTCACAGTCAGTAATGAGACACAGGTAATAGGAAACATGTTATATACGTCTTAAGACACAAGAGGACACTAACGGGAAACTATCACGGGAAACAAAATACTATCACGGGAAACAAAAGACTATCAGAAAGCAAAAAAAAAAAACGATCATGGTAAACAAAAACTATCATGGTAAACAAAAGACTATTATGAGAAACTAAATACTATCATGAGAAACAAAAGACTGTCATGGGAAACAAAAGACTGTCATGGGAAACAAAAGACCATGATGAGAAACAAAAGACTACCATGGGACACAAAAGACTATTATGAGAAACAAAAGACTATCATGGTAAACAAAAGACTATCATGGTAAACAAAAGACTATCATGGTAAACAAAAGACTATCATGGTAAACAAAAGACTATCAAGGTAAACAAGACTATCAAGGTAAACAAAAGACTATCATGGAAAACAAAAGACTATCAAGGTAAACAAAAGACTACAGTAACAAGACTATCAAGGTAAACAAAAGACTATCATGGGAAACAAAAGACTATCAAGGTAAACAAAAGACTATCAAGGTAAACAAAAGACTATCAAGGTAAACAAAAGACTATCATGGAAACAAAAGACTATCAAGGTAAACAAAAGACTATCATGGAAAACAAAAGACTATCATGGGAAACAAAAGACTATCAAGGTAAACAAAAGACTATCATGGTAAACAAAAGACTATCAAGGTAAACAAAAGACTATCATGGAAAACAAAAGACTATCATGGTAAACAAAAGACTATCAAGGTAAACAAAAGACTATCATGGAAAACAAAAGACTATCATGGGAAACAAAATACTGTCGTGGGGAACAAGAATCTAGCGTGGAAAATAAAAACGAACACAAAAACGATACCGGAAGAAATACGATTTCCGGTAAAATAAGACTTCACGAAATACAAACTATTGCCAGGTAACAAAGTGGAATCGATTCCCATCTTGTTCAGGAGTCAAGATACTTGAAGGTGGAAGTTTTTGAAATATTTTAAGTCAGGTTATATCAACAACATTATTAAAGCTGTTTGAGAGTTAGTCAGAGGTGTAAGTACAATAAATGTTGACGGGGTAGAGATCCTGCATAACGGAGTATATATTGACAGAAAATACACTGGCCCTCCTCGATGCCTTTGTAGGATGATAGCAATACCAAATGGCAGCCATCCAACTGGCCACTGGTAAAGTAGGACCCGACTCTGTGGCAGTTTTGGCCAGAAATCTGACAAAGACTCTCAAGGTAAGGTTTGAGGTAATAGTAATGTCTAAAAATCCAACCAAGTGTAATGATAGGTTGGTGGTGTTGTCCATATGCTGTACACGTCAAAACGACCAGCGTCACAACTCTTACTACTGTACATATTAAATATTTTGTTTTGGTGGCATTAAATATATATATAATCCTGTTAACTGCACCTCCTTCAACATAAATCTCAGTCACACAATCTTCTATCAACAGCTATGATTTCGAGCGACTCAATCCTCCTTCTTCCAGCTCAGATCTGCTGCCAAGGTACTATAACGGTACTGTACTTTTCGAAACCTGAAGCTTCATCTCCAAGGACTTCACTTTCAGGGTTATGTAAGGTTGAAAGAGGCTACTGAAGCGTGGTTTGAGGAGCAGACGGGAGACTTCTGTAAAACTGGTATAGTGTATTTGAAGAACAAGTGGAGTAAGTGTGTTGATGTCAGGGGAGACGACACTGAAGAAAAAAAATAGTTGTGGTTCTGCTTTTGTATGACATAACCTGTTAGTAAAACTTTTCCGACCACGTCTTGTATATACCAGTAGAGAGTGAACCACCCACCTATCCTCCTGCTGGGTTAAGAGGCTAAAATTCGAGAATATGAACCTTCTCTTGGGAATCTGAGATCTCTGAGCCATCATGAGATAAGCAGAAAGGGGAATAAGGTGAACTAACGATCGAAGTTGAAGCTGGACGCATTAAACGTGGACCGGGACAATTTTCTGTTACACGAGTTATTCAATAGTCTGGATCCTTAAAAAAAATTAATTTGAGTAACTTATAATTCAGACATTTATTGCAGGTTTGTAATTACATATTGTGTGGATTAATTATATTGTAATGTCTGAAGGCGTTTTCCTACTTCTTCAGAACTATGGCTATTATTACTGACCCCATTTACAGGAAAGACGACGACTGTGGAATAATTTATATTACCAGGTATGAGCAGATTCCTCCCAACCTTGACGATATTAACTTTGTTCAGCTGGAGAGCAAAAAATAACAGAAAAAGAGGACCAAGGAAACGATAAAGAGAATTCCAGAAGTCCACCCCAGTCTGCCTGATCACGCTGCCAATCATGTACTAGACAAGTTTTCGGTGGACAGGCTCTGAGAAAGAAAAGTGGTTGTGGAGACGAGATAATGGTCAGAAGAAACAACACGAGAGGAAACTTCGAGAGAATAAGAATTGTCTGTTGTTTCCTGCAGTATAAGAGAACCGTGTGGGAGCGCTAACTGGTTATGTAAGCAGAGTTAGTCAGCTACTCGACGTTCTGGTGTTGAAAACGTCCAGCACAATCAATATGGCAGTGGGATCAGGTCAAAAGTTATATTATCACCGAGTCAAATATAAATGAGAGAGAGAGAGAGAGAGAGAGAGAGAGAGAGAGAGAGAGAGAGAGAGAGAGAGAGAGAGAGAGAGAGAGAGAGAGAGAGAGAGAGAGTGTGTGTGTGTGTGCGTGGCCGGTGGCCAAGTAAAGAAGACAGAAAATACGAACAGTCGTGACAAGGAGGAGGAAAGAGGGATTCCGGCATCCTTAAACCCTCTAAGCCACAACGGTAGTATACACCCCACCCCACGACTGGCTCTCTACTACCCACACCTGACTCAAGAAGAAAAAATGAATAACAACAAATTACCTTGACAAACAAACACTAGAGGGTGTAAATAGATTAACGCTCGAGAAACTAACACTTATATACACAGACTCAGGTGAGACACAAACACTGGCAAGTTGGAAGAACATCATACTTCAATTAACACACACACACACACAGCTTCAATGCATTTAAAAGGGTTATTTTTTTTTTTACCTCTCAACATAGTGTATAAGGTCAGCTCGAGTGGAGACAATGGTTACCACAACACCTTTCGTCCATTCATCATCAAGAACTGAACAGGGAAGCAGGAACTTATGTTTTCCTGTTGGACACCTGCAAGCCCCTACGCTTCACCAGGCGTAAAAAAAAAAAAAAAAAAAAAAAAACGGGGGAGAGGGGGGGGGGGGGGGGGAAGGTGGCCCAATGCAAATTTGAACCTGATCCCATCACAAATTTTACGCGAGTCACTTTATGACCAATCAAGACCTACACAGACGTCAGGTTCTCGCGTCCATTTAATAAACTACCAACGGTGTGGCTAAAACAACACGAGGCAGCTTCTTTGGCCAAACTGTCTTCATGGCCGAGGTTATCCGTCATATATGCAATAATGGCTCCGGGCCTCTTACCTCACAATTAGGTACTGAAGTTATAAAACATACAAGATCTAATTTTTAGACTAGCTATAATCTGTAACCTCAAGAGCAAAAAACCAAAACTACTACAATATTTAGTGTTTTACTGGACAGCCATTGAATAAAGTGTCCATTACTTATTTGGTCTCTTATTACAAGTGGCCTCAATAGTGAGGCCCAGTGAAATTTATCAAACGAAGTCGTTCAGTGTTTGTCTACCATGCATCATGAAAATTACCGTAAGTGACACTACAACAGTCACACACGTGACCTGTAGGCGAGGGTACAGTATAGGTCTGTGTGTTTGAGTATCAAGTTGAGGTGCTACCAGACACCTACCATCCCAGTCCAGATCGGGTTATTGCCAATTTTCACCATTTTCCATCCTCTTCGTTCCAGTTCCAATTTCACTTCAGTGAGCGGTAAAATATCAGATGATAACCGACCACTAATGTACAGTGGCTTAACACGTTCCTGATCATGCATTACTGGGTGCCATGATACTGCCCCGAAATAACCATCACTTAGGAAGTATTAAGGATTACTCTGATATGCTGTAGATACACCACCGTGTAATAGCGTGAGGTAAACAGCACCTGCCGGGTTGCTATCATATCTGATAAGCATATGCCGTGGGACCGGGTCCTATAAATTGACTTCCCTGAAAACACTACCTTCTCGCTCTAATGAAATTTAGAGCATCTATAAATTTCAAGGTGTCGAATATCCGATGACAACATCTACATTCCAGCGTTTATCTTTCCGAACAACAAATTAAGCTTTTTTTTTACCATTTTTATCTTAACTCAGCCCGTTACACCAAGATGAGGAACCTGTTTGAACTACGGAAAATATGGCACAACTACCACCTCCAGAACTACCCAACTAAACACTTTACTCATAACACCGCCCCCCCCCCCCCCCCATCTTTTGATCATTGTGACCATTTTCCCTCGCAACTTGATAAGATTAATAGAACACTAAACCTCCCTAAGGCAGACACTTACAGTCATGGCCATGCTGTCTTTATGTTGTGGAAGCTGTTATATAATAATAATATCCTTCACATAACAAAGAGAGAAGGAAGAGGTGTACATAAAATAACCTGTTATTATCCCCACTACATCAACCCATCTGGCGTCAATGGTCACGTCGCTGTTACTGATAATTACAAACAACGGTAGTTCAAGATAACCCTCATGTGAGTAAGCCAGCTTATCTCTCAGTCAGTTGGCTCGTTAATGATATGATTAACCGACTCACTAAAATATATCTACAGTTCTAGTGTTAAATAAGTGCCACCATATTACACCTTTAATCTATAAATTTTTAAGGTCCATACGAAATTTTTTATAAGCCTCTATTTCCATAATGAGCAGACAAGGTCAACATTATCTCACTCAACTGGGCGTTATTTAGACCCACAACATTTACCGCGTTAACTGACTTAAGTGATATTCTAAGCAGTATTTTGTCCGTGATAAACGATTTCTCTTTTGCCTTCAGATCTCACTATGATCAAATAATATATATCTAAACAGTCGTGCTGTAAGTACAGCTTTAGCAACAATGTCCACCCAATATGTGCTGGGTGTAGACGCCAGTCCACGTGTAAAAAGTGTATGGTAAGAGATGTTGTATGAGTATGGGAAAACCTTGCATTATGAGTAATATAAGTCTACTATATGTATGCCAGTCATAACGCTGTGTGTTGAGTTTGTGAGGCCATGTTAATAATGCTAATGAACAAATTATATAAAACAAAGATCTGACTATTTTTTCAAATTGCCTTGATGGAGATGTGTGAAAACTTGTCATATACGGTACCTAGTCTCAATCTGCGAGGTCAGCAAGCTGTGTTGTCTTCTTTAAAAAGCATTATAACATTCACTCAGGCATAGAAGGCCTACAAGCCTACAATATTTCACAAAATTCTCAACTTGCCAGTCCAATCCAATATCTTTTCTAGAATACGGATCCTGACTTCAGTTTGATTCGATTCCGTCATTCGACCATCTGGGTGTTCCTGTATACGCTAGACCCATCTAAGGAAAGCTTGTTCAAAGAGGGATGGCCACCTGCTACCGTAAGCTACACCCACTCCGCTGAGAGAACAAACGGAGATTAAAATACTTACAACAAACCCTGAGAAAAGTGGGAGGGGGGGGGACAAGAACCAAAAGAGAGGGGTGAGACACGAAAGGAGGTGGTGGGGAGCGGAGTGAAGGGGGGAAGGATTGAGGAAGGTATTACAGTAGTGAGTGTCATCACTGGGGTCACACGGAGGCCACCACCACCACACAATAGAATCACTCCTGCTGGGGGGAGGTGGTGAGGGGTACAGGTCCCGGCCCCTATATCATCCCACCCCCACACCCGGAAAGTAACGCCCAGTCACACCCTCACAATGCCACCCACACTCCACACCCGCCCTCTTCCAGGATGTGTGTGTGTGTGTGGCATCAGTAGCACTACCCAACACCAGGGAACAATTTCAGTTACCAAGGGTTCCTCTATTCGTAATTATTACCTCTAACCCCGACCTTTGACCTTGAAAAATGTATCAGTCATGGCGCTTATGTTAAGTGTGTGACGCGTAATTAAGATAAGACTTGAGATATCTAATTCAGAGTTATTTTCGGGTATATATGACATATGGCCTTTAGCCTATAACGTTATATACACAACACGTTTACAACCTCCACATTCAGTGTGTATATAACCAGTGTGTTAGTGGTCAACAATTATTCCTCTATGAGTCTATCCTATCTCGTACACAAAAAAGTTCACCTCTGACGTTTCCACATAACCCTCAAAACATAGTCGGGCCAAAACTTCATGTGTCTCATACGTGTAGTGAATATTTAACCAGGAGTCTTGAGATATCCTGTACTGGCACCTAAAAATTTACAGGTAACCCTGACCTTTTCCTTCTACAGTTCACTTATTGCCTCCAAAACCTAAGAAGGTCTGAGTTGTACTGTGTACATATAGTCAATATTGAAGTACCCACTCTTGAGGTGCCCTGTACACAATGTTTAGGTCCTCATGACCATTACTCTTCCAGTTGACCCAGTGCCCAAACACTTATAAGGTCAAGAACTTAAGGTGCAGTGTTTGTGTACAGGGAGTTCCAGAAACAACTGAACAACTTCGATTTATAATAAAAAGTGAATAGTAGTACCCACACCAAACCACTTTATTCAAAACTATATACAAACTAAAAAGTTTTATTGGGAGCTGTTACGCAGCTCTGACAGTCACTTACCAGGCCGGTGGACAGGGCGTCCGGGACGGCCCATTACTGTGGCCGCCACGGTCTCACAACTCTCTGCCATTATTTCTTATGGGCGTTGTGAAGGATGTGGTGTACACTACCAAGGTCAACAACGCTGCACAATTGGAACCCTGTATTACAACATCATCATCATCAATAGTTAATGATGGACTGCTGCCACGCACGTGTACAGAACTTGAGTACAGTACTGCTGGGTGTTGTACTTAGTTGCCCAGAACACTTTTACGACCCCATCCATCCTTCAACCCGAGTGTGTTGTGTTGTATGTCCTACTCTTCACATTTTAATAAAATTCAGAGAGGTCAGATCCCCCTGGATCACCTTGTACTGTAGTAACTATCCACCAGACACTTGATATACAACTTCATACACCATACGACCAATGGTGACACAAGTTAACAGACACGAGACACGCACAGACGACAAGGGTGACAACACCCCTCCGGCCACTGATGGTCGTGTGGTAAAAACACTAAAATAAGGAACATCATAATAACGAACAACAACAAAAAGTATAAAAACGAGCATCAACGACAAACAATAATAAACAGAAAGGGATACAAAACATCATTAAGAAACACTGTGTATAAATTTATATTAATAATTTATACGAAAATAAAGGAAAACTGATAACGCAGAAGAATAAAATCATTCAAGCACAGTACTAATGTTCATATATAGGAGCGGTTCAGTTTAGGTCACCGTACTACAGGGTGGATAGATTCCATAGAAAACATTCAGAAAGGACGACAAAAGAAATCCAGGGCATTAGGAATATTAAGTATAAAGACAGATTAAGAAAACTGAACACAGTGTGCAATCCCTTGAGACGTAGTATGAGCGGCGACGTGATCGAACATTGTTTTGGAAAATAACGTTGAGGATGAGTGGAACAAGTTACCAAACACCATCATTAACTCCACCTGGTTGAGATGTTTCAAACACAGGTTAGACAGATACACGAGTGATATGGCCTGGGTGTAAACAGGACTGCCTAGTGCTGGACCAATAGGTTTACTGTAGTTTCTTTTATTCTTATACTCTTACTAAAGTACCAGCTATGATACCACAAAGAAATACAAACGACTTAAACGCATCAAATGAATAAGTCTCTTAAACTAAATAAAGATTATAATGTATCCTTGGGCCATTTTCTCACTGGCCGTGGTCCTGTGAGTAACAAAAAAATATAGCTTCCCGGGACACCTGTGATTATTCTGTTGCCTTCGCCGCCTTTCTAAATCTGTCCCTATAGAAAAAAAAATCCAGGTATGACTTGCACAACTTCCCATATAAGTAAGGTTTGTTGTTGAAGTCACATGTCTGGTACGTCATACCAAGAAAAATGTTACCGCGTGTTCGAATACTCAACCACACCTTGATAATATTAAACAAATATGTATACAGTACTGTACTCGTATACTTTACTAACGCTTTAACTGGCGAAGATTCGGCACAGACAAAGAGGAGTGAGGGTACGAGGCGGAAGACACGCGTATAGGAAGACGCGGGAGGGTAGGAGGTGAAGGTGAGATCATTCTCTCTCTCTCTGTGTGTGTGTGTGTGTGTGTTTATTTTCCTAGTGTTCAAGGAGCGAGGGAAAGCGTGGGCCTACAAGGGATGGGGGGGGGGGGGGGAGTTAGAGGGGATGAACTGTTAAAAGGTGGATGAAGGTGTTAAAAAAGGAGACGGTAAAGCGAGAGGTGGGATTGATCAGAAGTATATAAGTGGAGGAAGCAGGTGTGAATCAGCTACTACAGAGGACGACTCGGTTTAATGATAGGCAGACACAAGTAAGACTGCTGCTCGAGGTCACCACCGCCACCTCTGAGCTTCTTTAGGGGAACCCAAAAGTAAACAATGGGAGGCCGTGAGAAAAGTACAGCTTAGCCGTATTTACCAGAGTTCTTCTGATTCTCTCTCTCTCTCTCTCTCTCTCTCTCTCTTACAGATTATCTAATTATGAGCAATTTAGGAAGGCCATGAAGGTGAGGCAACACACCTGAAACAGTGATGACGATAGCCAAAGATCGTGTCGAGACAGTGAGGCGGTTGAGGTTACCATTCCGCCTCGCAGTTCCTTGTTTTTATCCTGAGGCATGAACTTACGACACAACAAGCAGTATGTCATCATCATAATTTCCCCAAGAACAATGGAATGGTATTGTCACCACACCATTATATCACACCCTCTAGTTACATGATAGAAGGTGTACTGTAGAAGAGGAGGAGTACCAGTAAGAATAGTAATCTGAGCCAAATGCCAAATGCACCTTAATTCTTTACAACTTTCACATTGCTGGCCAAACACTACAGTATACAGGTGTCTAGACGGCTAGGATACCGACATGGAAAAAGACTTCAACCTCATATACTGTAATCATCCTCTGTTAGTTGCTTACAATACCCACACAAGGACAGTTTTTTTTTTCATCGAGATTGTTAAAAATCTTGTCGAGACAAAGGTGTCGACCCTGATCACAGCCCATTAATGTGCGTCAGCAGTAATATTAAAATGGTGTGGTATTCTTGATGGCCGGTGACGACAGCTCTAAATATTGCTCCACTAGTAACTCTTCGTGACGCAGCACATACACTCCTGTTTTTCCCCGAGTTTACTCCGCCTCTGTGATATAAGGAGCCGTCTACGTCTATCTACTGTGACACTATATACTTATATATCAATGTGTAATACAAACTGGAAACACCAGCAGCAAGACGAACAGGATCTGTAAGAGCGGAGGAGGAAACGGGTAGTCTACCTGTGCCCGGTATCTGGTGGGGCGTCACTGTGCTTCTGCAGCCCACGCCTGCCCACGCCCACATCCAGTCTTACCACACTCCGCACCCCACGCCTACACTGCCACCTTTCACTTCCAAGACCACAATTTACGTTACAAGAGTCACCAATTCCAGAGTTACCTGAGAAAAAGTGTTAAGTTCTTTAATTACTTTCCAGTGAGGTCATAAGAAACGGGGTTAAAGGGTCACCAGGGCCTCCTATTAGTTACTTGTACCACATTACTTAGACGGTTTAGCAAAAGTATTATGTTCTTAGAGAAAACCATCCATGATTTATATTCTTATAACACTTTATATTTAATATCCGTACCGGTATGAGTCCTCTTGAAACTGTTGAATCATCACTCTTTAGGGGTGTCAATAACACGTAAATTCTAACTCGCAACAAAAAGGTGAGACTTGATTATTGTGTTATCCTCCTCAAACACATTTCCCTAGCGTGTTTGGTTCACATAGTGCTATACAGAGTGCTTTCCCTGACTGATAAAAGCTCTACAGTCCGAGTAGGAAATTTCTTCTCGTAGGAACATCTTCACCCAAGCCTTAGGGAACACCTTTGACCCCCCCCCCCCCCTCCCAAATCACCGTCACACTCTAATCAACCCTTCACAACTCCTTGACTTCGCTGTCAACCTGTCTTAATCGTTCAAAATCTATTTTGTTGACCTTCACTGTTTTATGCCCTCATCCATAATAGTGACTCAAACAAGAACATCCTGGCCTTCAGCTGCACAGTATTTATCCACGAGATGAACCAACCAATCACGGAAGAGTAATAACAGATTTTGACTAACCTTTCCTCTCCCACTTTTATCACATTGGATGAACAGTACTTGAACCCTCGTGTGCCAACTTTCCCCGTGTAAACATGTAAAATAAGAGCCACAGAAATATTAACACCCTAGCCTAGAATGACCTTGACCAAATTTAAGATCCAGTATGAGGAGAAGGTTTCCTTGTCACAAGTTACGAGCATCAGTGTCTGAGAAGTCACTTCATATTTAACTTGTTTTTTACTCTAATATTACAGGTCCTAAGAAACATAAGAATGAAGAAAACTGCAGCGGGTCCATTGGCCTACACTATGCAGCCCCGTTTACACCCAACTTTTATCACTCCGATATCTGTCCAACTTACCGGTATATTTGAAGTTTCCCTGCTAATTCCAGTTAATGATAGTGATTGGTAATTTGATCAACTCGTCCACAATTCTATTTCAAAACCTGTTTACTTCCTTTCCGCCTAAATTAAAACCGTTGCTACATTTTCGATCCTGGTTTGGTAGTTCAAGAGTGTCTTAGTTATATCACTTCTATGTAACCCATTTTATATTTACACTTCGATTATATCTCCCTTCACTCTACGTCTCTCAAAGGAATACAAATTTAGTTTTCTTAACCTGTTTCTATACTCAAGGTTCCTAATGCTAGGGATTAACCTTGTCATCCTCTTCAAGATTCTCTCTACGGAAACGATGGTACGGTGACACGCCATTGTTAAATAATAACATTCATAATAACGAAAATTGTCATGAAAATAATTATAATAATAATAATAAGGTATCAATTGTAATTCATAAAAGCAAGAAGCAATTCTCAGAGGTTCAATGTCTCTTGAAAGAACAGAGGATACACCATAAAAAGTGGCTACAAATTTAAAAGGTATGATTGCGAAACAAGTTACATGAATATACAATAGTTAAATGAGCAAATTAATAAGATTTCACAATTCATGTCATTCGAAAACACTTTTATGTTGAAAAAACACACAAACGAAAAGTCCTAAGAGGAGCATAGAGGACTGGCCCCGAGCCTCTCCACCCCACCCCAAAATCAATAAGGTTCGTCCTGTCTATATAGGAAACACTTGTACCTAATTTCGTGTATATTTTACCATGGTTGAGACATAATGCACAAACTAGAACCGTCCACCCATGCATCCGAGACCACTCAAAACCTCGTTACTGACATCATATGAAATGGGACCAAACGTCTTATTACAAATTCTAACTTAAATAAATAACACGATTTAATAATTAATACCAAATCACCGCCAAACTGTGGTCTTCCAAGCTCCATCAGCCTCCATTTCTCGCCTCAACAGCAACCAATACCGAGTACCCTTCTTGTTCCTACAAGAATCATGCGATCAACTTACAGGTTCTAAGATACTTGCAGCCCTCCATGATGGTACGTGAATCCAGCCTTACAGCACGAACCTTCAGCCCAAGTTAAAGGATCACAGCTTACAAACAAGGACGAATTGTCTGTTTATCCAAATTTAATGGGAACCATTTTTCACATCTTACAGTTCATTATTGTTTCACAATAAAGGGGCAATCACCAACAACTAACGACCAACTCACACACTCGTTTCGACAAGAATCATTACTTCTCATGCCAGAGTTGAGGAACCGGAGCCAGGTGCGGCCAATCCAGATAATGAGTCCCTTAGCTGGTGTGCGCTCTTACTCACTACTTGTGGCTTCAAGGGGAGCTGCCCCCCCCCCCCCTTCCCCTCCCCAATTACAGGTCAAATGTCACCATCTGCTGCTTATGTTTGTTGACGAATATATTAATTCTGGACAACGTATTTGCGTACCTTCGTGAAAGTATATGATATACCATAGTATAAAGTCAATCATAACACTGTCAGTTGTTGTGAGCCTAGGATGAGGCGGAAGTAATGAAGGTCGGAATTTCTATTAATAGCTTGCCTTGGCTGATGTAATAAATGGCGTGTTTCCGTACAGGTGAAGCGCCTATATCCTTGCGCTGCTATGGGATAGGAAAACTTGTTAGCAACCGCAATCCTGTTCAGTTATATGAACTACAGCGAACGAGAGAGAATATACTTACTGCGGGCATGGGTGACCTGACGACCGTCGTCTATGGAGGTCCTCCGCCGGCGGGTGATGCTGAGGGTGCGCCGCTTTATCTCGGGCTTCTTGAGCGGCGACCTTGACCTGCGATCCATGGTGGTGGGTGGGGCGCGAGGGTGAGCAACAGCAGCAGCAGCAGTTGCAGGAGTGTGGCCACGCCCCCGCGGCCCCACCACTACTGGGGTATTCCTACCCGTCGTGCACCTAGTAGCGTCACAACACCAAAGGCCACCCTGCGGGACCCATCTCTACAACAACTCGTGGTCGTACACAGGGGTCCACTCTGTATCTCCACGGTGTTAAAACGAATCACACGTATCTTTCCAGCATCAGTAAGAAGTAGCTCACACGAACACCGTAGACCACAACGTGTTACCCCATACAACACAATCACCTTACACAAATACCTTCAACTTTATCACTAGATTTACACAAGATGTTTTACTGGTGTGTTTATTAAACACCTTTTGTTAAGACCACATAACTTTCCAGAACCCAGTCAATAGGCCCAGCAGTATATCCTGTAAATAAAATATAAGACAATAACACAAGGTTTTCAGTTCTCAATACAGATCACTTAATCTTCATATGACAACAGCAAGGCAAGACACACTCAGGTGGCTAGTAACACCAAGAGCCCTGTGCCGTGGGTGAGGCAGCACACCAGTCAGCAGGTCGACAAGATTTTTTTTTTTTTAGATTGCCCCCGAGGGGGCTAATTTATTGGGCACACCCTTACATCCTTTGCAAGGTGAAGTGCAGAAGCGTTAACAGCGCCCATCTGGGAAGCATGCAGAGTTCATGCCTTTATTGACTCAGGACACAGATATCCCTCAATATAAGATAACCCCTGAACCTTTATTGTGTGTGTGTCCACCTCAGCTGTCAAGGTCAGAGTCCTGTCACTCTTGTTTACCAGCCTTCACACAACAAATGTTATCCCCCCCCCCCCCCCGCCCCAAGTACAATTTTCGTTACCCACAGCCAACATAAGTGTGATCCTATTTACCTCACCACCATCACCACAACACGTATACCGTCTTGTTTACCTCCATCACCACCACTACTGGAGCCAACTGAGCGTTGACCCGGCCAGAACACGAGCCCCCCCCTTCACACGTGTCATGAAGTGGGTGCACGTCATGACCTGGTTGTGGCTGACACACTTTAACTCTTGTGGTTATAACAACTCTCCCACGGGTACAGGTAACAATACCTTAGTATAAAGTTACTTAATAAGTCAGGGAGAAGTAACTACCACCCGACAGAATACACAACACCCCCGACCAAAGTAAGAAAACTAATATTGTTGGTTGTGTTAACAAATACACCCAGTCGAAAAGTTTCGCTTAAAAAGCAAAACGAAAAAAATTATCTTGGACAATATCAGAAAACACCGAGACAAGCTGTTATTCCAGCAGGATGTATGGAAGTGGAATATGTAATCACTAATTATTTATCTCGGGTAGTAAAGTAACTGTTAACATCTCTCATGTCAATCCTAGAAGTAGCATCTACCCCTTAGGGCACTCAAGCTTACATCACATCAGCTGTTACGTCACAGTCACGAACAATGTGGCCTTAACCCTGTGGCGGAGTAATAGGTCACTGCCAGACTCCATCAGGTACCAGGTCAGGGTGAGTGACACCTCTGCCACCTCTCACGGGCAAGCCACCCTCACCCATGACACCCGTTCTTCTCAGTCCCCGTCTTTATGCTCCCCCTCACCCCTCTATCACACACACACGAGTATATGGTGAGGGGGGCTTTAGTTACCTAGCTCTTTCTCACCACTACACATATATGCCCTATCACAACACTGGCTAAGATGACCAAACACAACAGTAAGTGTAATCCTCTCAAAGATGCAAAATCCTGGTTTTGATTACTCAGATGGCGCAGATCCTGACACGACTGTAAAGTATATAAGTTCAATAGTGCTCAGCAGAACCTGGTGGATGATCCACCAGCCAAACTCAGTGACGGTGTGTGATGGACAACAATCTTTCTCAGCCATGATAATCAAGCAAAAACTTGTATTACTTTCTGGGTCACAATGATCTAAGTATCTGACGTTATTATGAGGATACAATGTGTAGTATATAAGTTATCGTGTGGAAACCAAATCATTCTTAATACCCCTTCTCGGTGCGCTGGTCAAAACTTGCCGCCGGAGTAAAAATGGTTCATAACCTACACTACATCAGTAGTGTAGGTTATGAACCTAGAACCTCGGTCGACCTCTGACCCAGTTACCCCAAAATCAATCACGAGGAGCTTCTTCTCCCCGAGGTAAGGAATCTATGTAATGTCATGTAGATCGGTGTATGGAAACTCGTGTTACAGATCAGAAAGCACAACATTAATAGCTAGACAGACAAATAGACGACAAAGCGTATTATTACACGCCACGCTTTGCGGGTTGCCTAACACGTGTATTCAAATCAAGCTTAATTCTCGAAATGGCAAAAACTTGAGTAGTTTCTTTTTCGCCAATTTCACAATAAACCCACTCTTAAACCTCGAAAGAACAACCTAACTACGAAGTTAATAAGAACCATAATATCTACCAGGTGTACAGGCTAACACCTTACAACAAGTAAATGATCGTATACCGCAATATTGTCATCAACGAAGTCGACACCACGTCTAGTGTTTTACTGTTCCCAATATAAGCACTTGTGCTTTAATTAGAAAGCAGTGATAGCAGAGGGGGGCCCCATCCCCGCCACCTTCCAAGACCCTGGCTGCAGCAAGTCACACCGGGGCCACAGTCTGGCTCACTGTGCCGCAGGTTGTGGGGCAGGAAAGAGCCGCAGGTCATCAGAGAAACTGGTTGACCTGATTTATATGGCGACACCAGAAGCACACTACAACCCTCATACCGGCCTGGATAGTAAACATACGCACACATATATTCAAAAACACGAATTTATACCGTATACGCTTAAACCAATATATACACACATACACGTTCATAACATGCACACACATATCACAGCAAAACAACCAAACGATAAAAACTACAAGCAGGGTGTTATCTCCGCCATTGTTGTGCCAATCTGAGCAGCCACATGAATAATTCTACCTGTAATCCCTTTACAGTTAGTTAAGTCTATGTTTCCGAGGTAAGATTTATTCCTCAGTCTCAGTCTGAATAATAAATGTTCAACAAATATTTCAGTCTTAGTTCATACAGAAGCTGCACATCCTGAATAAACCTCAGGTTTAACATAAACCTCCAAAAGTCTCCATATTCTCGTAATTTCTAGATTTCCTTTTGTGCCGCAGGTGAGATATGAATGGACAGACAGATATACGATCTTAAAATCAATCCTTATAAACTCTAATCAGAATCTACTTTTCTCTCCGAAATAAATTTTGCTTGAAAGTGAGGTAAATAAGCCCGAGTTCAATAAAACCAGTCGTAACGTTAGAAACGAATCACCCAACTTGACGTAACGATACTGATTAGGTTACGATTATTACTGTTACGCTGCAGCTCACTGCGCATGAGTACTATGATCCACATCAGTATCGTGGGTGAGAAGGCAGCTTATGCATACCTGGCTCTAACAAATATAAAGTGAGAGCTGTACCCGGGTCGGTAAGACAAGCAGGTCATTTACCTGTAGCTTGTGAAGTACCGTAGTAGCGCCCGGAGGTTAACATCATATCTAGGAGTGGATAAGTAAGACAGCAGCTTATCACACTTACCATACAGCCCAGCCGGGTTTATTAATACCTGTATCTGGGTTTTACTGCCACGTTCCCATGTTATGCAACCAACCTTTCTCACCTCATTACGTAACACCCATCTAATGCTCAACTCTACACAGTACCGTTTACTTTCTGTATTCATTTTTGTTTTAATCACCAGTACTGTATTACAAAACAGACGCCGCGAAAGCTAAACAACACAAAATCGACGTCAACAACCTCTTACACTAACAGGGAACATAACTACAAGGTGCGTGCAGACAACCCTATTTCTTATCAGTCACGCTCCCGGGACTCACTCACTCACTCATGGCTGCCCTCGTACTTACATTACCCATTTAGTAGTCAAAGAAACATCCCCGTGTAAATACTTGCATTATTCTGTTCACCAAAAAATGTAATTGCCGAGTGGAAGAATACAACAAAATGCGCCAGCTCCTAAAATAGTACAAAATAACCCCAAGCAGCACTATTTCCGGCTAAGCGATCATGTCCTGTCCAACACCTCTTACACTTCCCACAACACCTCTTACACTCCCCACAACACCTCTTACACCCCCACAACACCTCTTACACCCCCACAACACCTCTTAAAACTCCACAACACCTCTTACACTCCCCAAAACACCTCTTACACCTCCACACCTCTTACACTCACCAAAACACCTCTTACACCTCCACAACACCTCTTACACTCCCCAAAACACCTCTTACACCACCACAACACCTCTTACACTTCCCACAACACTTCTTACACCCCCACAACACCTCTTACACCACCACAACACCTCTTACACTTCCCACAACACCTCTAACACCACCACAACACCTCTTACACTCCCCAAAACTATTACACCCTAAAACACCCTCACAACACCTCTTACACTCTCTGCAACACCTTACACTCCCCACAACACCTCTTACACTTCCCACAACACCTCTTACACTCACCACAACACCTCTTACACTCCCAACAGCTCTTACGCTTCCTACAACACATCTCACACACCCGCAACACAACTTACACCCCCACAACAACTTACACCCCTGACCACCACTAAACACACGAACACAATACTCAATATTTTGTATTAACAAGGTCTATTTCTGTTGAGTTTCCTTAATATTACGACTACAGTATATTCAACACAGCTCGAGTTTGCACCGTTCCATTCATCTTAGGTTCCACACATCATTGTTTAAGTAATTTTTCTCCAAGAATGTGTCACACTGTTACTTTGTTAATGTTTTATATTTTCTATGTCAGAACTCGTGGTTTTGATGACAGGCAAGGCAGGGCACGCCAAGAGGCAGATGGTGTGGGTCACCCCTTCAGCAATACATCACTTAGCGCATCTAAATACAAACTTGGTAACCGTCACATACAACTCTACGCACACAAAATCTTTCCATTATAAGCTTGCACTAATCACATAAAATATCCATTTATTGTAACTCTTGTTCAAGCTTGTGTGTATATCGTCGTAGACATGAACACAAAATTACTCAATATTATTCGATGGCTACAAGATGTTCATTTCAATCACTTTTTTCATAAATCCAGGGAGACAATGTTGATATTATATTATTTCCATTACTTCAGCATATCACTACTATCGGTGGGTCAACAACTACCACGTGAATATTTGTAACTTTTCAAAACAATCAAAGTCCTCAGATGACGTACGAGAGTAGCGACGTGATACTTCCTCCCACCTCCCTAGTCCAGACCACACTGAACGCCGGATTCAAAACAAAGGCCACTGTCACCACGATGCCAAGTTATCATTCAACAAATCAATTAATATAAACAATATGGGAAGATCAAACAAAATAGTCAATAAAACTATGGGGAAAGTTCATAAAATTCTTCAAAATTAGGTAAAAAGGATTAATTCATAACAGGCACAAAAGTCAATACAACGTGACAAACACGATATTGGGCAACACAAGATGCTACTAGTTGGCAACTCTTCGTCTTCCCACGACTCGCCGCCCACTTACGACTTAAACCGCAGTTCCACTTGTCCTCCAAATACTATCTACGGGTATCAGTTCTTAGGGGCTATAATCATATGGCACAAGACCGAACAGCAAAGCAGGTTCACCTTCAAACAAGTTTCCTTAGATGGACATGTGGTGATTGCTGATGGAAGAAATACGCGATTAAGGGTTCTATTCGTAGAAAAAAATCATATGGCGGGTTTATACCAACAGTGAGAGAATGATACAAAAACCTTAACTCTTCAATCGAATAAGGCAAACAGGAGAACATGTTGGGAGTACACTGTGTTGCAGGACTCGGATTTAAAGCTAAAAATTCAAGGTCTGGTTCAGAGCACCGGTTTCAACCACCCCGCCAATCACAGCTCGCACTGCAACACAACCTCAACCACCACCACCACCTCCAGCCAGTCCCCCCGCCCGCCGCCTCCTCCTCTTCCCCGTGTCATCAACTCTACAATTCTTCATATAAACTTCCTTCTCTCACCTCCCGCACCACAACCCACACCTCCAACACCACAACCCTCACCTCCAACACCACAACTACCCCCCCCCAACACCACAACCCTCACCTCCAACACCACAACTACCCCCCAACACCACAACCCTCACCTCCAACACCACAACCCTCACCTCCAACACCACAACTAACCCCCAACACCACAACCCTCACCTCCAACACCACAACTACCCCTAAAACCAAACCAAAAATACACAAATAAACATCTCCGCCACTATTATGGCCCCTGAACTGCATCACCGACACCTTTACCATTCCTCTTCTACACCACCATCACGATCACATCATACACCACCATCACTATCACATCCTCATAAACCACCATCACCTCACCACCACCACTATCAACATCCCACCACCACAACATTATCACACCCCCATACACCACCACTACCACCTTACATTACTACTAACCCTTCCTACACCACCACTACCATAATACCACACCGTCATACACCATCACCACCACCTCCCTCTACTACACCTACACCACCACAACACATCGGGGGGGGGGGGTGGAGGGAGAGGGGGGGGGGATTAGTCCCTGTATCATCATAATGGTGACAAAAATTGGTGTTTAATAATTACCTTTAATATCAACTATGTGTTCTCTTCCTTCTATTGCGTTTTATCGTTTTTCCTCCTTCTGTTACTCATTCTTACTATTTTTCGTTTATACTTCTTCTCGTTGCCTTTCTTTATTAAACAGGTTATGGTGAGGTGGTGTGACTGGTTTGGATGGGAGGGGGGGAGAGACCGAGGGGGTGTGGTTGCTGGAGGGCAGGTTGAGTAAGGGGTAGTAGCCGAGGGAGACGACGGCGCGGCGTGGTGGGGGGAGTGGCCATGAACCTCAATACACCAGGTAAACCTCACACCTGCCCGGTC
Source organism: Homarus gammarus (assembly GCA_958450375.1). Taxonomy (NCBI): domain Eukaryota; kingdom Metazoa; phylum Arthropoda; class Malacostraca; order Decapoda; family Nephropidae; genus Homarus; species Homarus gammarus. The sequence continues at coordinate 3,069,887 of CAUDMG010000187.1, read as the reverse complement.
ACGCTCCCTTCATTCTCACACTACTGGCCTGGTCCACCTTCATCATCAGCCCTAACCAAGAACACTTACACTCATGCACACCTACACCAAGCAACACCTGTACCACACACCACACGTGTACATTCACAAACACCTACAGCACACAACACCTGTGCCACAAAACACCTACACCACACCACCTGTGCCACACAACACCTGTACCATACAACATGTACACCACACAGCGCCTGTACCACACAACATGTACACCACACAGCGCCTGTACCACACAACACCTACACCACACAGCGCCTGTACCACACAACATGTACACCACACAGCACCTGTACCACACAACACCTACACCACACAGCGCCTGTACCACACAGCGCCTGTACCACACAACACCTACACCACACAGCGCCTGTACCACACAACATGTACACCACACAACACCTGTACCACACAGCGCCTGTACCACACAACACCTGTACCACACAGCGCCTGTACCACACAACACATGTACCACACAGCGCCTGTACCACAAAGCACCTACACCACACAACACATGCACCCAAACAACGTGTGCACTCACAAGCACCTACACCACATAACACGCCCACTCCCACAAGAATTGATAAGTCACCAACACATCAAATTAATTATTTGTTAGAACACTAAACACATCTGTATCTGTTATTTGGCGACCTGCTGATGGTGCACAATAAGAGAACGGGCGTGTGCACGAGGGGGATTCTGCATTCACTTAAAGCAAAAAAATAAGACAATGAAAGATGACTCTTCACATAAGCGATGTTAGAACACGGAAATAGTGACGATCTGTGGAGTAACAAACACTGAGGCGCTGTTCATATGGTCTAGGCTACTAACTTGAGTCTCCCACACAGTGTAAGTCTCGTAAAATAATAAAAAAGCAAATTTCGTTTTAGAAACAACTCACATGATACAAGGAGCCAACCACTCCGCCATCCCGGCCGCCTAACAACTCGTATCAGCCTCCGATGCGAGACAATGTTACTCCAGTAAAACGCCAAGATCCTGCCAGCCAAGAGTTGGCTGTCTATTGCGACACTTACTCAGTACCAACAAACCCAGCCTCTCCACTGCTCAGCTCTCCTGTTTAGTTATGTTTCTCCTGAAGCCAGGATATAAACAAGGATTTGTGGTGTTGGTGATATAATCCGCCAAACTTTAGGTCGTTTTAGAGCCTGACTACGCTCCCCTTCCCCTGTTGTATCTGAATCTCTAATAGTTATTTTCCTTCCTCTCCACTTCATCCCCTACCTTTCATCCTTCTTTCCTTGTCTTTCTTCCTATTTCGCTCTTTGCGTCATTCATCACCTTCCCCCCAACCCCATTACTGGGTGTAGCGAGGTCCTACAAGGTACCCAACACCTGGTAGTCGGAGCAGATAATGACAGGAAGCAGCAGCGGCAGCAGTTAATAACAGGAGGTCCTGCCTACTCTACATGCCCGACGCCCAATCGACGCCGCTTGTGAAGCTTCTACTGACAGTTGTGTTCGCCGTGATGTAACACAGCTGTGCCGACTCCCACCTAGGTCTGTGGTATTAGAGGTAACCCCCCTCCCCCACAGTACCAGGTGTGAACGCCACCCTTCCTCGTACTAGCGAAACAGATGTTTACCTTTTCCACTCTCCCTCCCCCACCACCCCCTAGCCTAGCGTTTACATCCTCTGCTCCTTGACACGCCCCCTTCCCCATCTCCCCCCCACCCCACCACCTGTCCTGGTGACCTTGGTTCGTCTTTGAGACTTCCTTTCGCAGGCTTTCTCTATAGTACACACGAGTGACTCGCCAGTAGTCCGTCCTCAAGTGGCCTTAATGTTGCACCTCCCGTCACACTCCGCTGCTCCACCCTCGACGCACACCTGTCCTTGCTCACACTTGATTATCACCCCTCAGTGTTCAGCGCTGCCCACTACGTGAACTATGCGACAATTCAGAATACTACAGAATTATCTGGATCACTTTTGGGTCACTAATTACTTTTGGCTCACTATAAATACCTTTAAAACACTATATTTTTTTTGGCTCACTATAAATACTTTTGAATCACTATAAAAAACTTTGGGATCACTATAAGTACTTTCGAGTTCACTATAAACAATTTTTGGATCACTATAGGAAACTTTTGTATCACTATAAATACTTTTGAATCACTATAAAAAAAACTTTGGATCACTATAAGAACTTTTGGATCACAAAAAGTACTTTTGAAATAGGCCTAAGTTAATATGATCACTGTAGGCCCAAGTTAATATAGCTCACTATAGACCTAAGTTAATATGGCACTATAGGCCTAAGTTAATATGGCACACTATAGGCCTAAGTTAATATGATCACTATAGACTTAGGAAAATATGATTAGTTAATGTCAATATCTAATATACGAGAGGACTAGGGGTCTGTCTGTCTGTCTGTTTGGGGCAGCCGAAACGGCACAATCGTTTTTCATCAAACTTGGTGGAAAAATCGCAAAAAATTCGTTGAGTGGAACAAACCTGGTTCCATGTCGATGGTTTCTCTAGTAAGGCATTAATCAACCATTTTATTTACGATGGAAAACGATGCAAGTCTACGGACTTTGCGCACCATAATTAACCATGCAAGTCTACAGACTTGGCGCGCCTTCATTCGCTGTACACTAGCCAAGCACGAGCGTTCAAACTGTCTCTGGGCATGAACGTGCCCGCGATCACTTGTGATTACTATTAGGCCCAGGATAATATAGTTTAAAGTTAATTTTAATCGGTGTTCCTCCGCACACCTTCTCACTATGTTGCTTCTTCCCGCAAAATTTTTTATTGCAATTCGTCCGCGGGTTTTACCTTGACGTTTGACCTTACTACAATCCTGACGTCTGACGTTCATCCCCCAAATTGCAGTGGCATCTTAATCTGGTCGTTCTGATATGCTTACCACCCTGTAAACTGACACCTAAAACTCGATATGACCTCAAAAAATTAGGTCAAGGTTACAAAAGGATCCGATGTCATTTGTTCCAAGTCATCGATTCGTGAGCACAATGTGAAGACGGTCACCCGCAGAGGGGAGCAAAAGTGGTCATTTATTAGTAAGTCTTCCAAACAACGACATCATCCAAAGGTCCACACAGGTCGAGATACCGTGTGTGTTCATAAGTCGGACACACGGAGGACATCGTATCCCACTACATTCACTCATCGCTTGTCTGATCCAGTATATAAAGGCAAGGAAGACGATGTTACTAGCAGAAGCGCACAAAAACACCCGCACAACACACACACTTTCTCCATTAGCTACTAAAACTTCCTGGAGACAACAAATACACGAAAGAAACCAGCAGCCAACCCAAACTAACCTAACCCACAGTCTGAAGTTATATATCTGTATACTTTGACCTAACCTAACACAATATGGGTTTAGTGTTAACAAAACATATTTCACATTATCTTTTGTTAATATTAAATACAACACAGGAGAAAAACAACCCATCAACTCTTTTCAGCGACATAATAATTCCCAGCTGGAGTGAAACAAGCCAGATGGTGGTACTGGGTAAGTCTCCCCGGTGTGGTTTCAATTGTAACGCTCGCTGATACAGACAGACACTGTCCACACACCACTGTATCATCACTCCTGTCAATGGTGTCACCTGACCACACACTGATCTCTTCCAATGGTGTCACTTGACCACACACTGATCTCTTCCAATGGTGTCACCTAACCACACACTGATCTCTTCCAATGGTGTCACCTAACCACACACTGATCTCTTCCAATGGTGTCACCTGACCACACACTGATCTCTTTCAATGGTGTCACTTGACCACACACACTGATCTCTTCCAATGGTGTCACTTGACCACACACACTGATATCTTTCAATGGTGTCACTTGACCACACACACTGATCTCTTCCAATGGTGTCACTTGACCACACACTGATCTCTTCCAATGGTGTCACTTGACCACACACTGATCTCTTCCAATGGTGTCACTTGACCACACACTGATCTCTTCCAATGGTGTCACCCGACCACACACTGATCTCTTCCAATGGTGTCACCCGACCACACACTGATCTCTTCCAATGGTGTCACTTGACCACACACTGATCTCTTCCAATGGTGTCACTTGACCACACACACTGATCTCTTCCAATGGTGTCACTTGACCACATGCTGATCTCTTCCAATGGTGTCACTTGACCACACACTGATCTCTTCCAATGGTGTGACCTGACCACACACCGATCTCTTCCAATGGTGTCACTTGACCACACACAAAAGTCTTATACTTAACACATAATAACAGTTGCAACCAAAATGAACTAAAACAGGATTCACTTGTAACGGGGCTAAACTAAACCACCAACAATATGTGAAGGTTAACGTAATAGGCACAGCTTATTTCTTATGCGGTTTATGGCAGTTCTATACATCATTAAGTTATTCGTAAATATAAACCAAATACTTTCTTAGCGTAATTTTTCTTTCCACTGCAATACCCAAAGGAGTACACTAACTCCAAATTACTTATTTCAACATACAACAGATTCTCCATAAACTTACATAAGGTGTAAAATTAAAGTTGACTTACTGTATATTAAGTTCTCATCTCCACGACTCACAACTATTGCCCACTCCGTGTTGACAAGCCAGATGAGAGCTGGGCGGCCGAGTCAACACTCACGTTTACTCGGTACAATAAACTTACCTTACAGACACAAGTACAGGTCATGCGGCATCTCAGATATCACACGCACCCACAAGAACACTTCATTCATAACTCACCTGGAAAGAAAAATTAACATTATTTTCACTGTGAACAAATACATCACATACAAGTTGTTGCATTTAAGCTTACAAAAACAACCCACTGGTTTCTTTTACGGGATATGAGTCATAACACTGCAAGCCTTTCCGTTTCACTACATAAAATGACAAGAAACGAATTGTTCACTCCAAGGCTCGAGCGCCGACAAGAGGCAACCTACTCCGTCAATAACTGTTTGTTTCGCATATAATGAGCGTCCAGAACGGTCTTCAGTAAATTGCAGGAGTTACCGATATTTTATTCACTTCATATAAATTCGTGTCCTTCCTGTGGAATTAAGAATGCACATTTATTTACTAATTGACGTGAAATGTGTTTGATTTGTCGAATAAATATCAAATGTTGCAAATGAGATTAACTATACTTTTCTCCCGGATATAAATTATAGACTATTGCTTCTTAAAAATACACGAAAATCGATGGAATTTTTGTGATTTCCAGGCATTCCAGAGGGCACAGACATCACCATTTTATATACACTGTACATAACAATTTAAATTTTTTACCGAAATTTAGGAAACTGCACACTTGACACACCTATGGTCAATAAGTACAAAGTTAATCAACACCTTTTTCAGTGTGACTTAAACTGATCACAAATCCTAAAGTGGACAGTGATTGTATACGTAACTTGACTAAATTAAATACATCATCTGACTAACCAAATGATCAAAGAATGTCAACAGACTTTGTGGATAATATAACCAATATATTAATGTTTCATTTCCTAGAAAAAAAAAAGATATCTTACATTACTTTGGACACCGCTCTACACTGACTGAATACAACCGTATATGAAACACTTCATCATCATGCTAAATAAAACACAATGAGTTTTTCAACAACACGAACTATAACCAAAATTACTTAAAACGGTTAATATAACATATTTTTCAGAAGTTAATTTTAGGAAGTTTTGGCCCCAAGTGGACGGTCGCTATAACCTGACGTCATATAAAAATCAGCGATCAGGAAACCCACAAAATCAATGCTTGGTGTTGTCAACGTTTGGGCAAGTTAAACGCATCATGTAGAAAAAAAATTAACAAAAGTTTGAGTTCAGAGACCATTAAACCCCATAATTCAAATTAAAACATAATTAAACTTCATATTCCAACTGTCGTCATAAAAAAAGCCAGTGTGCACGGAAGTCAATGTTCCTTCTGCCTGACTTACTGTAATTTGTAAGCTCGTTCGCAGTTGGTCATTATTCCTCACTTGTGGCCTATCAACAAATGGCGTGTCATCTAATGAACGTGTCCCTGATATACTTGTTCACTTCCGACAGTTTAATCAATCAAAACACCAACAGTCCAACGCCTCGAGATATTTCTATGGAGACGACTTTTATTTATTTATTTATTTATTTATTTATTTATTTTATTTGTTATTTTCATTTATTTTTGGGGTATTGCATTGCAGCCTAGATCAATCCCTCGTGTTGAAGTTAAGGCTCTGATCCACCACTTGCCCGTGAGCGTGTTGCAACAATAACAAGGATTCAGTGGTGCACGTCACGGCCACTGCGGCAGTAAGGAGAGTGTAACATGACGTGACTTCAAGAAGGTACAGCGGAATACATAACTTTTTTTAAGCGGGAGGGAACAGCAGAACGCAACACCTTAAGCGGGAGGGAACAGCAGAATACAACACCTTAAGCCGGAGGGAACATCAGAATACAACACCAAGCCGGAGGGAACAGCAGAATACAACACCTTAAGCCGGAGGGAACAGCAGAATACAACACCTTAAGCCGGAGGGAACAGCAGAATACAACACCTTAAACCGGAGGGAGCAGCAGAATACAACACCTTAAACCGGAGGGAACAGCAGAATACAACACCTTAAGCGGGAGGGAACAGCAGAATACAACACCTTAAACCGGAGGGAACAGCAGAATACAACACCTTAAGCGGGAGGGAACAACAGAACGTAACACCTTAAGCGGGAGGGAACAGCAGAACGCAACACCTTAAGCGGGAGGGAACAGCAGAATACAACACCTTAAGCCGGAGGGAACAGCAGAATACAACACCTTAAACCGGAGGGAACAGCAGAATACAACACCTTAAGCGGGAGGGAACAACAGAACGTAACACCTTAAGCGGGAGGGAACAGCAGAATACAACACCTTAAGCCGGAGGGAACAGCAGAATACAACACCTTAAGCGGGAGGGAACAGCAAAATACAACACCTTAAGCGGGAGGGAACAGCAGAATACAACACCTTAAGCGGGAGGGAACAGCAGAATACAACACCTTAAGCGGGAGGGAACAGCAGAATACAACACCTTAAGCGGGAGGGAACAGCAGAATGCAACACCTTAAGCGGGAGGGAACAGCAGAACGCAACACCTTAAGCGGGAGGGAACAGCAGAATACAACACCTTAAGCCGGAGGGAACAGCAGAATACAACACCTTAAGCCAGAGGGAACAGCAGAATACAACATCTTAAGCCGGAGGGAACAGCAGAATACAACACCTTAAGCCGGAGGGAACAGCAGAATACAACACCTTAAGCCGGAGGGAACAGCAGAATACAACACCTTAAGCCGGAGGGAACAGCAGAATACAACACCTTAAGCCGGAGGGAACAGCAGAATACAACACCTTAAGCCGGAGGGAACAGCAGAATACAACACCTTAAGCCGGAGGGAACAGCAGAATACAACACCTTCAGCCGGAGGGAACAGCAGAATACAACACCTTAAGCCGGAGGGAACAGCAGAATACAACACCTTAAGCCGGAGGGAACATCAGAATACAACACCTTAAGCCGGAGGGAACAGCAGAATACAACACCTTAAGCCGGAGGGAACAGCAGAATACAACACCTTAAGCGGGAGGGAACAGCAGAATACAACACCTTAAGCGGGAAGTGTGTGAGACAAGTACCGACAAGGTCACGTCTGCATCAATACAAATACTACTGACTGTCGCTCCAAATAAACATTACGCCGGGAGTAAACACTGCGGCAACACACACTTGTGCTCGGTAAACAGCACACGGGACGGTGAGGTTGAAGCAAGCAAATGAGGGGTAGGAGGCTTGAGTGGGAGGGCGTGGGGGTGAAGTAGAGTTAAAAGAGGGTAGAAAGAGAGGGGAACAGGGAAGGGTATGAGGCAGGCTTTGGAAGGAGGAGGACAAGATACCACGAGTGTGTCACGCACCTCACAGCAGGACACACATTATACCACATTCCTGCTTTACTATTCAATACTGGTGTGTTATTCATCGCGCTGTGACGTCATGTTACCTTGGTCAATGACCTTGATCGACCCAGACAAAGTTGTCGTCACCAAAGACATCCGTCATCATGTTGTGTTTAGACAAAGCTTATCGGAGAGCTAGGCTGGCATTATATTGTTTGCTGGCGTGGCTGAAGGTAAGGAAACAAGAAATATCAATGAGAAGTTCATCTAGTTACGTTCTACTTATAACAATTGGGTACTGTCATATTTACCCTTAGGAAGGACTTATCACGTATATAAGCCTAAGGCACTGGAGGAAAATATTTACTTCACCACAATAGAGCTAATTCCCGAAAAAAAAATTATATATATACATATATATATATATATATATGCAAGTAAATCACTGTAGGTGCGCGTGATCTAGGTATATGCTGATAACCACCAGGAAAGAAGAAAACACGAAGTGTTTTCTTCTTTCCTGGTGGTTATCAGCATATATATATATATATATATATATATATATATATATATATATATATATATATATATATATATATATACTGTAAATAACAGACTGTATTTCAATATTAAGGAGAGATATGGTTCCAGAAAACATGTGGGCACTTTAGACACCTACACCTAAAGCATGATCAAAAATTATATTTAGAAAAATACAAAAACAGTTTAATAAAACTGAGTGAAAATACATGTAACACATACTGTATGTTTAAACCTGTCCTGTCTGCGGCTCCTAGCCAGGACAACACCTCACGCTCCACGGATCAGGAGAGGACCTCCAGGGACAACCCTGATACTCCCACGTCGGGGCTGCTGGTGTCATAAACATGATTCCGTTCACACCAAGAAAAAAAAAATACATAAACTTTGGCAGATACAAGTTCCTTGTGAAATGGCGGAACGTTATCAAGACTATGTAACAAATGTTTCGTGTTATGACAGAAATGTTGTGAACAATATTGCAATACATTTAAATAACATATATACTGACCTTCTGTAATAACATATAAGAGACAAGGAATGACTTTGCAATAACACACATTTGGCCGAGGAAACTGGAAATCGTCATACAAGGCTGCTGCAATCATGGCAGAGAGAGAGAGAGAGAGAGTAAAAAGCGGTGACGCGGTAAAATTAATAGAATTACCGATAACAGTGAGGCAAACGGAGAGAGGGAAATATAGAGTAAGAAAGACGGGAAACGGGGAAGGAGTGAAAAAGGGGGGGGAGCAAAAAGATGACCCCCAAGAGAAACTGAAGGATAAGAGTAAAGTAAAGTGAAGGAAACAAAGAAGGAAGGAAGACACGTAAAAGAAAAGGAAGGAAGGAAGACAAACATGAGGACAAACTGTGGGGAGGATGATCACCAGACACGGGGGGAATGATACTTCCGGAAACACGTTGGCGGCCAGCGGTGGAAGAGGGGGAGAAGGTGGGGGAGAAGGAAGGAAAGGGAGAAGGAAGGAAAAGAGGGGGAAGGAAAGGAGGGGGAAGGAAAGGAGGGGGAAGGAAAGGAGGGGGAAGGGAGAAGGAAAGGAGGGGGAAGGGAGAAGGAAAGGAGGGGGAAGGAAAAGAAGGGGAGAAGGAAGGAAAGGAGGGAGAAGGAAAGGAAAGAGGAGGGGTAGCGGAGGGGTGGGGGAGGAGGAGGAAGTAAAAGGGGGAAAGAAGGAAAGGAAAGAGTGGCGGAGGAGGAGGGGGAAAGAAAGTAAAGGAGGGGGAAGGAAGTACAGGAGAGAAAGAAGGAAAGAGAAGAGGAGGGGTAAAGAAGGAGGATGGGAGAAGGAAGTACAGGAGAGGAAGGAAAGTGAAGAGGAGGCGGTGGCGCGAGGAAAGGCGAGGGAGATGGGAGAGGAAAGGTGGGGGAGGTGGGGGAGAGGAAAGGTGAGGGAGATAGGGGAGAGGAAAGGTGAGGGAAGTGGGGTGAGGAAAGGTGAGGGAGATGGGGGAGAGCAAAGGTGAGGGAAGTGGGGTGAGGAAAGGTGAGGGAGATGGGGGAGAGCAAAGGTGAGGGAGATGGGGGAGAGGAAAGGTGAGGGAGATGGGGGAGAGCAAAGGTGAGGGAGATAGGAGAGCAAAGGTGAGGGAGATGGGGGAGAGGAAAGGTGAGGGAAGTGGGGTGAGGAAAGGTGAGGGAAGTGGGGTGAGGAAAGGTGAGGGAGGTAGGAGAGGAAAGGTGAGGGAGATGGGGGAGAGCAAAGGTGAGGGAGATAGGAGAGGAAAGGTGAGGGAGATGGGGGAGAGGAAAGGTGAGGGAGATGGGGGAGAGGAAAGGTGAGGGAAGTGGGGTGAGGAAAGGTGAGGGAGATGGGGGAGAGCAAAGGTGAGGGAAGTGGGGTGAGGAAAGGTGAGGGAGATGGGGGAGAGGAAAGGTGAGGGAGATGGGGGAGAGGAAAGGTGAGGGAGATGGGGGAGAGGAAAGGTGAGGGAAGTGGGGTGAGGAAAGGTGAGGGAAGTGGGGTGAGGAAAGGTGAGGGAGGTAGGAGAGGAAAGGTGAGGGAGATGGGGGAGAGCAAAGGTGAGGGAGATAGGAGAGGAAAGGTGAGGGAGATGGGGGAGAGGAAAGGTGAGGGAGATGGGGGAGAGCAAAGGTGAGGGAAGTGGGGTGAGGAAAGGTGAGGGAAGTGGGGTGAGGAAAGGTGAGGGAGGTAGGAGAGGAAAGGTGAGGGAGATGGGGGAGAGGAAAGGTGAGGGAAGTGGGGTGAGGAAAGGTGAGGGAGATGGGGGAGAGCAAAGGTGAGGGAGATAGGAGAGGAAAGGTGAGGGAGATGGGAGAGGAAAGGCGAGGGAAGTGGGGTGAGGAAAAGTGAGGGGGGGGGGGGGGAAGGTGAGGGGTCTTCATTAAAACATTTTTATTCAGAATTGTACTTAACCTCACATTACCATAATCTTTTTTTCTCGTTTACACTCCTTCCTGGTCTCCTTCCTCTTCCTTTATTCACATCCTTGTCATTCCTTGGGTGGAGGGGGGGGGGGGGCAGCTCCTTGATAAGTGACCACGCCTGAGGCATTCTGACTCCGTAACTCATCACACTCACGCTTCACACATGTACACGAACACTGTATTTCTCTCACCCACCCACCCACCCCCCCCCCCCCCCCCCCCACACACACACACCCACACACACACACAGAGGACTAGCGTAGAGGCAAGGTAGGTTGTGTAGGCTGATTTATGGCAGGTTAAAGGTGGTGGAGCAGGCGGGTGAGGGAGTATTGCCTCCTCCTCAAGACATTGTATACCGTCACGGGCTTCTGCATCACGTTCCTGGTGAGTAACTATGACCCTCTACCATAACATCCCCTCGTTAGCACCACCATAATAAATCTCAAAGCATTTTATCATTTGCCCATACAAGGAGAAGCATCATTTCAGACAGCTGTAGTTACCTGAGGAAGGAAGGGGAAGACACCTGTCCCCCTCCAATTAACCCATATTCTACCATACCTTCCTCCCCCCCAGGCACTATAATGAACACACTCACATAAACATCACCACCCTTAATAATGATGATAATAATAATAATAATAATAATAATAATAAATAACTTAAGCCAAACATTTAATTCTAGTGGTGGATGTGTACCAGTTGTTTGTCACCTGTCTTGTGGTTTACTACTGCAGTACTATTAGGGACGACGCAGGTTACAGTACCACCAAATATATACCTGTAGCTATACAGAGGAAGCTATACAGAGGAAGCCACACAAGAGTTAGCCCCTTCCACCACAGTCACTAGGTCGACGGCTGCACTCCCTTTTATTTATTTATTCATTTATTTACCGAGTCTTCTATTATTTCATATTTATTGCCTAACTCGTCTAGCTTTTTTTTTTCTTTCAAATAACATATAAAGCAGCATCAAATTTACCTTTGTGGCTATCATTAATAAGTATAAACCCTATTAATTTCCAACACAAAAACACTCGAGTTATCTGTCTATCCACACTATAATCACGACACTTACGATCTCTACGTCAACACTGGGGGTATGGAGACGTCTTACTGTTACAACCAAACAATACACAGAGAGCTTGGTGATAATATGGTCACGATTCTCCACACTTCTCACGAATCTTGGATAATAAATTCACTTACTTTTCCTCACTCTGTTCATTTATTTTCATTATTATTCACGGTGTCGACAAACTCCGACCATGTTATACACATCCCTATACATCTTATCCTCTCACATTATAAATTTTAAATATTAATTCACTTTTAATGAGAATCGATAATTTCCACTATGTTTAATGTTATGCGGCTACTACACCAACTGTTTGTGTACGCTATGCCAGCAAAAGACATTCTAATAGCATATATGTAAATAATATTCTAAGTGTAACACATATGTAACTAGTATTCTAAGTATAGCACATATGTAGCTAGTATTCTAAATACAGCATATATGTAGCTAGTATTCTAAGTATAGCATATATGTAGCTAGTATTCTAAGTATAGCATATATGTAGCTAGTATTCTAAGTATTGCATATATGTAGCTAGTATTCTAAGTACAGCATATATGTAGCTAGTATTCTAAGTATAGCACCCAGAGTTCAATTAAAATTCTATAACAGTAAAGACACCATACCCACACACCTGCAATCCTCAGTTGTTTATCAATTTACGTGTGCTAGCTGTAGGGCAGCATATACTGTATAGGTAAAACAGAGACATTTGATGACTCGCATCCATGAACACTTGGGCCGTTCCGTTCGAACAGGCCATTTAATAACACAACCACCACATTCAGCTATTCGTAATCACGCCCATGACCACCCGTTTTCGCCGTCTGATTTCTCAGCTCTTGGCAGGAGCGACTGTGATACAGACCTCCTCATTGTGGAGGCATTACACCAGTATAAAGCAAATCCATCCCTTTGTGATATAGCCACTAGTGAATTATTGTTTTTTCTCACTAAGGCTCGTCTGAATTAAGGTAATACCCCCCCCCCCCCCTGTATATTTTATTTCATACTTTTTATTCCTGATTTTAGCTTTGTATGTAGGTCTCTCGTCATTTTTGTCGGTTTTGAATTGGATTGCTCTTTGTTAAATTTGTAAAGATTATCGAAGGTAAATTTTAGTATAATATGTTTTTATTGTATATCACCTGTATTTTTTTAAACTTTTTCAAAACTTTTGTGTTTTTAGACTCTGATGATGGAAAACGATTATTTCCGAAACGTTAGCGATTAAAAGAAGCCCACATGGTCAAGATGTTTGTGTTTACCCTGGTTCTCTTCGTTATAAAACTACGCTTTCCACGTAACAAGTCTATTGCTGAAGTATAGCACATATGTAGCTAGTATTCTAAGTATAGCATATATGTAGCTAGTATTCTATGTATAGCATATATGTAGCTAGTATTCTAAGTATAGCATATATGTAGCTAGTATTCTAAGTATAGCATATATGTAGCTAGTATTCTAAGTGTAGCACATATGTAGCTAGTATTCTAAGTGTAGCATATATGTAGCTAGTATTCTAAGTATAGCACACATGTTCCTAAAATAACCAAGAAATTCATATATAACTGTTTAATAAGACTATCCGTGACCACTGTACGATGAGCACGTCTTTACCGCGAAGGCCACAAGTATGACGACTCTTCTTGCCGTTTTCTGTCTTGGGTCGTTCAGAATATACCATAAAAAAAACCCACAATTATCAAACCAAAAACTAAATAACCCATAACATATTTTTTTGTCCTAGCTTCCCTTAATCACCCGGTGTCAGTAAGTAGAATACACGATCACCACTATGTTTTTTTTCATTTCTTTATTTTTTCTTCCTTACTACATCATGTTGTCCCTCTACCCTCAAGTGGAAGCGGAAAAAAAGGTTGTAATTATTGGTAGAATCTCATCTCACCAAAGGAGTTCATCGTATCCTACCTCATTATCCTACGGTATTATTTTCTGTAGTACATAAATAAGAATCCTCAGGGGAATGGTCACCGAGAACTGAATCACCTGTTCCCGAAGCCTTGAGCAAGATAACGTTACAAGGATAAAGAGGTGAGGTCATAACACTTACAAATTCGAAGACAAGGTTACCAGTCAAGGTTGACCTCAAATCTCTACATTTAGTTAATACACATTGATCGTTTATGTGCGGGTAAAGAAAAAACTTACAAACATACATCATCAAATACTAACTGGTTTAATCTATTGTGTATACAGTACAGCTAAAACAATTTACCATGAGAGAGATTCTTGTATGAAGTGACAGTATAGTTAGTTCCCGTACCACCTGTCGGAGTCATTAAGTTTGATGGGTTACTTGTACAAATCGCCTTTAAGTCCCCCAGATTACCAACAGATCCTTTAGTGTTTGATAAGAGCATAATGTACTGTATATTGGTATTCTGGTAAAAAATTGGTAATACTCAGTACATTGTGGCTATCAGTACAAATTGTACTACGGCGGTACAACTGTCAATAATAATTACGGAATTTCAGTGTCACAGGTGTTCTTATCAACCGATAGCAAAGGTCTTGTGACAATATACTCCGCCAAGTCATGATTCATACAGCTGAAAGATAATCAGGGTTAAACCTTGAGTCTATCTGTTGAGTGTCGACTTAGAGAACAAGACACCTGCAGCAGCATAATGCAGTTATATATATAAATATACAGTATACAACAAGTGTACGTTTAATGTTTGTCCTTGAGCACCAGGAGGGGGGGGGGGGGGCTTCACAGTTCTTATTAATTTTCCCCATGCTCGTATTTACCCGCTCTGAATCTCCTTGTTCTTAAATATTAAACCATTATTTAAATATTAATAAAACATAATATTTACTCGTATTCAATAAGAGGAAGCTTCACATATTAAGTTCCAAACCAATATCGACAGAGTTCAACAACTGTATATACTGTAAAACAACTTGGGTGTGAAAAATGGTTGTCCTGTGACCAACACAACTCGTGGAAAACTATTTATCTTGAGACGGAAGGACAAAAATAGTGTATCAACTACACGTAAAGAACTTGTGTATGATGTTTGGTTCGTTTCTGTCAAACAGGAAGAGAGTAGTGGATAGAGGGCTGGATGGATGGATAAATAGATAGATAGATAGCAGGGTGCAAGGATGGATGGATGGATAGATAGATAGCAGGGTGGAAGGATGGATGGATAGATGAACAACAGCATGAGAGTTCCTAAACTTGTCCACATGAATTCATTGTAGAAAACAATTAGGTTAAATTCTTGAAGGGTTAATTATTTACATGTTATAAGGCTGATATTCAAGTCACAGTGATCCTGATACTTTACGTTGCGAGACTACAATCAACTGAGATCATCAACTGTGTATCAAGATCTACATGTAGCGAGTTTGGCTGTCAGACGGCTAACAACACTAAGTTACATGTATGTTTATAAAGCCCCTTGTCTATCAGCTACCTACCAGGCCCACTCCACACTACACCTGCTGCCTCATCAAACAAGTGACCAGCTAAATGTATTGCTATTAGCCATATTTAAATTATTAGAACTGCAATAACCTTCACTAATTGCCTTTTCTTTGTCGAATGATCTTACTAATTATTATTCATAGCGAATTATATTTCGTTCACAATTTACTCAATGTAAAATTTTATATAACTAAATAACACATTTCCTGCACTAGTTCGTTCCCTCCCCACCTGACTTAAGACGTGACACAGCATCAGTCATGTCCCTTTCAACACGTAAACAAGGGAGGAACAAAGCCCTGCAAGTGGGGAGGCGAGAGGGCACTGCTAACCCTCACTCTCAGGATTAAATGATTTATGAAACAGTTGGTCTTCCTATAACACACAACCCTCTTTGGACTGGTCTATCTACACTTTGTCTTCTGTGTATTTATTTACTTACTTATTTGTTAGTTAAATTAAATCAATTCACGCCCATTGTATATGTTACTGATAGAAAAGGCCCCAAAAAGCATAGATAACTTAAATTCAAAATACTAATCGAATGGAAATATATTTACTTAACAAATTATAATGCTACGGCAGTCACCAAAAATGACAAGTAAACTGATATTAATTCAATTCTTCTACATAAAATAATTATTTAAAAAGGTAACTCCAAACTTGATTTCAATGTTTTCATTCTGTTTCCTCCAGCTTTTCCAGTCTCGAATTTGTATTTGTCATGTCCCCCGTGTCGTGAGAACCTTACACAAGCTTTACACGTGTGAAAGCAATTTGGTGAAACCTACAACTCACTGTAATATAAAATAAAAATTTCTGGTGAAAACTTCATATTTTCCTGACTTCATGAAATCACATGACTTTCCGTGACGTCAAGAACTTTTCCCCCGCCACTAGCAACTCCACTGATTATTCCGTCATATATCAAGCTATCTGGAGGTGGTGGATAAGAGACCACGAGACTGGCTGTAAAAGCGGAGATAATACTGATTGTGTTATTCCCCTGGGTGTGGCACACGCCAGAGACGAGGCGCCCTCTACCTCACCCACCAATCTTATCTTTATTGTTGTTTATTATTATTATTATTATTATTATTATTATTATTATTATTATCATCACCATCATCCCCATCATTCTTTGAAATACACGTTTTTCTATTAAGTCAGTTGTTTTATATAAATCCAGTTTTTACTTCCAACCTAAAAATTAAATAAACACATTCAAGTGTCTACATTCACCAGGAATACACAAAAATTAGCACAAACAATCCTTCATGCCCAGTGACTTTCAAGAGGTAACACAAGGTGTACATTACTGCCTCTTGTGTTATGGAGTGAGTGTGAGGAACACATCAGACGACGGCACACAATACGGTCACTTTAAGGACGTGTGCACGGGAACTATTGTAGTACTGTACTGAACTGTGGCTCTTAAACGCTTTAGTACTCGTGGCACTGACCTGTCACCAGTTGATACTAAAATCAATATGTTTCTCTCTTAACCAAAGGATAAAATGCTGCTGATATTTTATGAGAAACAGCCTAGTTTAGAGAAAAAAGCATTACAGTATTATAGGAAAAATTAAACTCTACTTTTAGCACAAATGACCTTGATATTTGGCTCTAAATTTAACGGGAAATTCCACTCCCCAGGGTAAAGCTCTATAGAAAACCACGTTCACTGTAACATCAACACCCAGAGTAAAGAAACCAAAATTATCGTAAACAAAGGTGATCACTACCTTAGATCAGTGTACCTCGGCAGGAACATGATCGTAGCAACAGGTTACAGCCCAAAAACCTAAATTCTAGTCTAAGTACAAATAGCCTTAACCTTAGGCCCAGTAACCCTCAAACACAATAAGGTCCCCACCCCGGCTTAGTGACAAAATACTTATTAAACATAACGTTTCGTAGTGCACAAACATTCATATTATGGTTCAGAAGCCGACAATCGTATTCTTGTAACAATGACCCTGACTCTGACCCAATGGTTACAGTATTAATAGAGATCTTTGTTCTAAGAAAAAAAAAAGGTGCAATATCAAGTTCGTTTGTGTGCGGAGACTTTAGTTACGGCCAAGGAAACCAGTTTACTGTCTTACCAGCCTTTGTTCCAGTGACCCCAGAACAACTAGACGTCTTACTTTCTTTATCGAAATTGAACTTATGGTACGAAAACCATTAAGTTATTTGACGAACGGGAAGACAACACAATATGCTGTACAAGATTTAATAATAATATATCCTTAATCAGATAAACCATTAAATCTAGTTATTACAGACAGGTTTGAGTCTGTTCAACGTCACAAAAAGGAATAAATAACTGTTGAGGCGGACGACTGAGTGACTCCTCAGGCTGTTTGCTCAGTCATTCATCAACAAAGGCAGCGTCTTAGTCGAGATATGAAGATATACCTATTTTATCCATCTTGTTTATAAAGCACAACGTTACATCAACATCCCCCAAAACAAAATCTTTATCTGACAACTAGTTATTTAACTCATGGCATTACCTCGAGCAGGCTTCCTGGTCTTCCTCGGCGCACTGATTACAACACAACAGCTATCAATCGGCAAAATAATATACATCCTCAGTATATACTAATAATTCTCACAAATATAAAATGATTTGTAAAGGGGAAGGCTTCAACGCTAGGCTGAGGCTCATAACTGGATCATGACCACCTTTGTCACCAACACTCACTTCCTGAAAAATATTCAGGTATTACTGGTATTTTCTTTGTAAGAACAATTATCTGCATCAATCAACAAATATGTCAAATATCATAATTATTATTGGTAGACTGAGAAGACTGAGGCTACGACTAAAACAGACAAGGCAATAATAACTACACAGCTTCGTTTGGTTCGATTCCGGGTTCACCACACTGAGGACTTTCTGTGGCAAGAGACCACAGCTTTAATTACCGAACAACACGACATAAACTAAAAAAAAATGAAAAAATATGAATAGTTTAAAATAATAACCGTGAGTAACATATGAGAGTAACAGCTGGCCTGTACTGGCTGCACATTGTAACAACACGTTTACTAATATTATATAAGATCCGTGTGCATGTTTCCCGAGTCCACCAAGAGAGACACCTGTGTATAAGCAACATGTGGCTGCCGATGTGTAACGTGACTCCTTCCACCAACACCACATCTCGTTAAGCTGTTCCCTTGAAAACATTCTCACTGCCAAACCACTATACTGTATACAGTATATTCACGAACAGTAAAGCAAGTACCAATTACTGACAAAATATTTACATTAGCATGAAGACTGCCGCTGAATGCAATTATCATTTCTTTAATTATTTCCAACATTATTCTAAGTGAAGGATCTTGAGGAACTGTTGCCCAAGTCACATGTAAACCTGTATCTCAACATGCGCTCACCAGCGCACGCTCAAGAGGCACCTGACAATGTCGCCTTCACTAAGGATCAAATTACAAGACCTTGTAAAATGTCATGAAAATATCTGTCTGTTAAGTTACTTGACGTAAAAGTGACTATACGGTATATTATTACCTGATGTATAACTCAACCCTCAAGTATTCTGAGGATACATTAAAACAATAACCTACAATTTCAGCTGTAAGACAATACATTATTTACCCAAAAGATTATATATACTGTACTGTATACATATGTTGAGCTCAAAGATCGAAAACTACCACAACGCGTTGTGGATGTTTTCAAAAGAACCAGAAACGAAATTTTGCGTCTTGGGTTTTACCCAACAGAAACAAACTAACCTAACCTTAAAAAAACTAATTTAACCAAACCTAATCAAACTCAACCCAAACAAACGTAACCAAACCTGTAGCAAAATTTCGCTTTCTGGTTATTTTCCAAACTACCATAACGCGTTGTGGTTAGTTTTCGTTCTTTGAGCCCAACATATACACAAAACTAAATCAATTTTCTTGATCCCACACTTAGAATTTTTGTTACTGTCTAAAGCTAAGTATAATACAACTAATGAAAGATTTTCAAGTAAAACGAGAAATTAAAATTACTTCAGTAACTAACAAAAGAAGAAAGCTGTCCTGTGGCACCACGCACTTTGTTCCCTCAGGTGAAACAAAACTTCTCGCTCCGTCACTTACGCCTTTTACTCACGTATACAGTATACTATTAATATACATTATATACTAATATTTTCTTGTTATGAAAATAGTTAACTTTGGTTAAGTGAGACGAAACACTTTATGTAAAGACTTTAATTATAGGTTATTTACATTTAATGAGCAATTTGCGCCATTTTTTGGATTTTATAAAATATAAAATTCTTTGGCTAATCATTATATGTTAAAACATTGTGTATTAATGTCTGAGACGTGCTTATTGTTTAACCAGGCCAATTTCACGTGTAACGTTTTATAAAGAAAGATCAGTAGGTATTAAAGGTAATATTCAAAGCTATTGATACGCGTTAACTGAACGGCAATGCTTTATGTACTGTACACTATCAATTGTAAGCATGCGCATCGAAATAAGATAAAAAAAATCCAAATGTTTATACACGTGCTGATAGCAGCACTTTATGTAAATATACATACTGTCCATACAAATAAAAGAGAAATCCTGAGACAAAGTGTGGAAATGCTGGACAACTCCAGACAAGGGAGGTTGGGAGCACACCAACAGGATGTGGTCACACACGCGTACGTCAGGATGGTCACCCTCCTGGGAACACCTTACCAAGGGTGCCCGTCACCGCAACACCAACATGATGTATCAAAACACGGGTCACAATGTCACAAGTCAAAAAACTCCTCAATATTTTTACAAATTTTGATCATCTCTGAAGCTGTCTCGCGCCTGACTAAGCTAGTGACAACTTTACACCGAGCAATCTTCAGAGTAATGTTAATACATTTAACTTGTCTTTTTATGGCGACTTCTTAAATACTCTCCCCCATGTTCACCGATAAGCTCTAACCAAAAATACCGATACCGTCCCCCATACAAGTCAAACACATGACCGTCGACATGACTATGTGCAGTTGGGTAGTCCTGTTAGTTGAGGGAACAGAGCGGTGTGGCCCAGGCCGTCAACACACGCACGGAGCACCAGTCCTCAGTAATTAGTGAATACCGTGGGCCTCCACTTAACGAGAACCAGCCTGTCATTACCACGTTATAACCACGCCCTCATCCTCCCTACCCTGACTAAAGGATCCACTCAACCTGTAAGGACAGGGACTCACCATGCAAGTCTCTCTCTCTCTGGTGTTATAAGCTCGGCTGAGAAGAGAGGTAGTGCCAGCTTCTTGTGTTAGTGCATGGATAATTGAGGGGGTTTAGTCAACATAGTTACCTTTAACTGCACTCAAAAACGATGTTAAACCATCAAGTCCAGTAACTCAATTCATGGTAACTAGTGGGGAAAGGGATGTAACCGCCCAACGTTACAAGTTACTGAATATCAAATATCTTGTCTTGATTAGTGGTAAAGGTAACAAATTGGATGAGCCCGCTTAACTAACCCCTCATACTAGTAGAGCCTATAAAGAGAGAGAGAGAGAGAGAGAGAGAGAGAGAGAGAGAGAGAGAGAGAGAGAGAGAGAGAGAGAGAGAGAACATAATCTAGTGTTATCAGAGGATGTCCGCCGTTCGTCACCCAAACCACACTGACTCATGCTGAACGAGATAACAACGGGGCATCACACACACACACACACACACACACACACACACACACACACACACACCTGGTAACGTTTCATCATAATATCATTACTTGACCCACCAACCTTATCTGGTGACGAAACTCAGAGTAAGTCCTGAACTGTGGGACCTGACACCACGCCCACCACACCCTTGTCCCCCACCTACTTCACCCTTGTCCACTCACCCACCACACCCTTGTTCCTCCACCTACCTCACCCTTGTCCACCCACCTCCCATACCCTGTCCACCTAACCCACCACACCCTAGTCCACCCACCCCCCCCACACTTTGTCTACCAACCTACCACACCTTGTCTACCAACCTACCACACCCTGTCTACCCACCCCACCCATCACATCCTTTCCACCCACCCATCACACCCTTTCCACCTACACACGCACAGCTATCTGTAGCACAGTGACATTATCAGCCCCCAAATAATGCACCGCGACCCTGATACAACTGAAATTCTTACCTAGAGACTAAACCTTAAGTAACTGGTCACACCACTCCATATTTCACTGCAATCATTATTATTTAACTCACTCAGTGTTCATATTTGATTATATATCTGATACTAGTTGAGGATGTCATCTGGATACGACTCTGATGGTTCCCTTTTCCTTCCTTGAACCTGTCATAATAAGCTTCCAGGGTAACTGTGTTTCCAGTTTAATTTTTTTAACTACTAGCAGACCACAAGACTAGAATAAGCACTACAGTGTGATCAGGAGCCCGCTGAAGAACGTTAGCACATTCTCCCTTCAAGACCTCCATCGATCGATCTCCAAGTCAGAATTCGTATTTCCTAGTAACAATGTGAACAGTCTTGGATATCAAGTGTGTCCTGTAAGTGTGTTTATAATAACTAAATTTTTATCTGGTTTTACCTTACATATTGTACAGTTTGTCTCACATCAATAAGTCACTATTATTTATGTGTAAAAACACTCAAGACAATAAAACTCGAGAAGCGTATTTATGTACGAGAGCTGTAAGGCTTTCCCAGGTAAGATGAGTCGCTTCAAGCTGTGTCTTTTTTCTGTACCTTTACCAGTTTGGAAATATTGTTTCATCGACCATAAAGGTAGTGTGAGTATACAACAGGTTCCCCCCTCACTCCTTCCTCCTCACGCTACCACCACAACAGGAAGTATTCAAGTGTATGTAAATTACCAGTAACGAGAACACGTACACATACAATTAGTATATTCAAATGAGCTCAAGTAACAGAGCTTGATGGATTATGTTGCCTCGAGGGACAACAACACATTAATCTCGAAATAAAACTCATAACTATTGTTTTCTCCAGCAGAATTCTTAATAAATGGGTAGTGTAATTGTGTAACATGAAATAAAGATAACAGGTACACATAATACTCCACGTCGAGACAAACCATAACCTTTTCTCATTACTGTGTTTTCTTTTCTTTAAACTATCGTCAAATCCGAAAACTGTGTAGAGTTGTGAGGACACGACACTACATTACTACTACTAGAACTTTACGGTATCTGGCGACCAGTCCTAATTTGTACATGACGTCAGACACCACTTACTCACGCCCTCACATTCACATACCCTCACCGAATGATAATAATAATTTTCAATTTCTTCAGTTACGATACTAGTTTTTCTGTTAAGCAAATCACCAGCCATTGACGCTAAATCCGTCTGACATCACGAGACTGACCAATAAACATCGCCAACACGCAAGATAAGAGCCTGGCCTATAAAATTCGCCAGTGGTTAATGTTGAATGTCAAGCGGTAGTATGGTGATTGACTAACATTAACAGGGGTTAATGCCTATAATACAACCAGCAGAAGGAAGTAAAGATACCGTGTGAGAGGGGTGGTAGGATAAGGGAGAGAGGAAGGGGATGGTGGAGTGTGAGAGAGAGAAGAGAGAGGTGGAGTGGAGAGGGATGATGGAGTGTGACAGGGAGAGGAGAGAGATGATTCGGTGGGAGAGGAGAGGGATGGTAGAGTGTGAGGGGAGGTGTGAAAGAGGGGGATGGTGGGGTGAGGGCGGTATATGAGGGGAGTGAGGAGGGATGTGAGAACTACACACACACAGGCATTAATTAGTTAACAGATTAAGAAATGCTCAGGAAATTTTTTTTTAAAACACTGTAGCCGAGTTGGATACAGGGAGACCAAACCCTGATACAGGATAGTACAGTACTGGTCTGGGTGGACATGAACGGCAGCTTACAGTATTTAACCAGCATGTGTGATAACAGTGGAGCGCGAAAGTTTAACAAGTTTAAGTGATACGACCAGAGATGGGAGTTTAAAAATCGATAATTTATGAGACAGGGAGGACCATGGGAATTTAATACAGGACAAGTCTATGTAATATGCAGGGACCGTCACGACGGGTGATTAAAGTGTGGCCACGAAATGTGATATGAGCGACGAGTGTTAATAAGCGGGATGTTTGTCATACAATACGCAGTGGTGAATTTTTAAATAAATGAACGTGAATGTTAAAAGCAAACAGTATTGGTTATTTGTTTTCTTATTTTACTGGGTACATATTACAGTGTATAGCTTATATATATATATATATATATATATATATATATATATATATATATATATATATATATATATATATATATATATATATATATATATATATATATATATATATAATGATTAACTATTATTCATTTCAAAATATACACTAATATTAAGAATTACATTTCTTTAATAAGAAAAACATGCCGTAATTTAACGCACTTAAACACAACAGTATTTGTTGTATTTGGGATAAATTTTGTCAGGCAACAAGTAGCTGTGTGTGTGTGTGTGGAACAGTCACTTCATTAGTGCCAAATGCTAGGCATTTGTAAAACCACAAAAGTGAGAAGCGTTGTGAACCTCAAACAATACGACATTTTTCATGATTTTGTATTAAATTTTAATGTCATGCCATAAAAAGCCACTTAGCAAGTTGCTTAAGTCAGACATTGTAATACCAACTACTATAGGTTGTTGTGTCTTCATAACAAGAATCATTCAATTTGCTTTGTTACGGCTGACACAACACTAAACTGTCATTAAAACTGTTGTATGTGAGGATGAGAACTTATGGCAGATTATGATAACCAGTTTTCGGGTCAACGAAACTAAAAATAAATAAATCAATAAATATATAAATAAAATAAATAAAAGGCAAGTCCAAACGGGGAGTTGAAACATGTACTTACAAGATTGGAGACGTTCTATTGTAAGTACATATTGTTCACTAAAAAGGAGAAAACAATAATTCATGTGTAATATAAAAAAAAATAGGGACCAATAACAATGTGTGAAGTGCAGTGTGTGGGGTGAGAATTACTGTGAAGTGTGCCATAATACAGGTGGCTTTCTCATTGGGCCATAATACAGGTGGCTTTCTCAGTGGGCCATGATACAGGTGGCTTTCTCAGTGGGCCATGATACAGGTGGCTTTCTCAGTGGGCCATGATACAGGTGGCTTTCTCAGTGGGCCATGATACAGGTGGCTTTCTCAGTGGGCCATGATACAGGTGGCTTTCTCAGTGGGCCATGATACAGATGGCTTTCTCAGTGGGCCATAATACAGGTGGCTTTCTCAGTGGGCCAAATACAGGTGGCTTTCTCAGTGGGCCATAATACAGGTGGCTTTCTCAGTGGGCCATGATACAGGTGGCTTTCTCAGTGGGCCATGATACAGGTGGCTTTCTCAGTGGGCCATGATACAGGTGGCTTTCTCAGTGGGCCATAATACAGGTGGCTTTCTCAGTGGGCCATGATACAGGTGGCTTTCTCAGTGGGCCATGATACAGGTGGCTTTCTCAGTGGGCCATGATACAGGTGGCTTTCTCAGTGGGCCATGATACAGGTGGCTTTCTCAGTGGGCCATGATACAGGTGGCTTTCTCAGTGGGCCATAATACAGGTGGCTTTCTCAGTGGGCCATGATACAGGTGGCTTTCTCAGTGTGCCATAATACAGGTGGCTTTCTCAGTGGGCCATGATACAGGTGGCTTTCTCAGTGGGCCATGATACAGGTGGATTTCTAAGTGAGTCATAATACATGTAGCTTTCTCAGTGGGCCATAATACAGGTGGCTTTCTCAGTTGGCCATGATACAGGTGGCTTTCTCAGTGGGCCATGATACAGGTGGCTTTCTCAGTGGGCCATAATACAGGTGGCTTTCTCAGTGGGCCATAATACAGGTGGCTTTCTCAGTGGGCCATGATACAGGTGGCTTTCTAAGTGAGTCATAATACAGGTGGCTTTCTCAGTGGGCCATAATACAGGTGGCTTTCTCAGTGGGCCATAATACAGGTGGCTTTCTCAGTGGGCCAAATACAGGTGGCTTTCTCAGTGGGCCATTATACAGGTGGCTTCCTCAGTGGGCCATAATACAGATGGATTTCCCAGTGTGCCATAATACAGGTGGCTTTTCCAGTGTGCCATGATACAGGTGGATTTCTCAATGGGCCATGATACAGGTGACTTTTCCAGTGTGCCATAATACAGGTGGATTTCTCAGTGGGCCATAATACAGGTGGCTTTCTCAGTGTGCCATAATACAGGTGGATTTCTCAGTGTGCCATAATACAGGTGGATTTCTGTGGGCCATGATACAGGTGGCTTTCTCAGTGTGCCATGATACAGGTGGATTTCTCAGTGGGCCATGATACAGGTGGATTTCTCAGTGGGCCATGATACAGGTGGATTTCTCAGTGTGCCATAATACAGGTGGATTTCTGTGGGCCATGATACAGGTGGCTTTCTCAGTGTGCCATGATACAGGTGGATTTCTCAGTGGGCCATGATACAGGTGGATGATACAGGTGGATTTCTCAGTGGGCCATGATACAGGTGGATTTCTCAGTGGGCCATAATACAGGTGGATTTCTCAGTGTGCCATAATACAGGTGGATTTCTGTGGGCCATGATACAGGTGGATTTCTCAGTGGGCCATGATACAGGTGGATTTCTCAGTGGGCCATAATACAGGTGGATTTCTCAGTGGGCCATGATGCATGTGGCTTTCCCAGTGCCATAATACAGGTGGCTTTCTCAGTGGGTCATAATACAGGTCACTTCCCAGTGTGCCATAATACAGGTGGCTTTCCCAGTGGGCCATAATACAGGTGGCTTTTCCAGTGTGCCATAATACAGATGGCTTTTCCAGTGTGCCATAATACAGGTGGCTTTTCCAGTGTGCCATAATACAGATGGCTTTTCCAGTGTGCCATAATATAGATGGCTTTCTCAGTGTGCCATAATACAGGTGGCGTTCCCAGTGTGCCATAATACAGGTGGCGTTCCCAGTGTGCCATAATACAGGTGGCGTTCCCAGTGTGCCTTAATACAGGTGGCCTTCCCAGTGTGCCTTAATACAGGTGGCCTTCCCAGTGTGCCTTAATACATGTGGCTTTCTTAATGTATTATATTCCTCGGTGTCTCAAACTACAGATGGCTCTCTTAAGTTAATTCCTCAATAGGTCATACAACAGGCGATTACGTTATACCTTCATGCAACTTTTACTGCGTCATACTTCACCTCTCCAGCTGTAAATGTGAGCAGGTTCTTGTTGCCTTCCATCTCACACGTGGCCACCAGTACTGACAAAACAATCCACTTCTGTTTTGTGTCAACTGTAAATCGAATGAATTTCTGGGTTTGAGTTTACAATTCAGGTCTCTCTCTCTCTCTCTCTCTCTCTCTCTCTCTCTCTCTCTCTCTCTCTCTCTCTCGTCTGGATATGTGAGAATCCATCGAACTATTTCACTTAAGCTGCGGCAAAAAGCTTGCTGCTATAATTTCGCCGTAAAACATCCGAGCCCCAATCTCATTTCCCCGGTAAAGGAGCTCACCTCCACCATAATGATCAAGAGCTCACCTCCACCATAATGATCAAGAGCTCACCTCCACCATAATGATCAAGAGCTCACCTCCACCATAATGATCAAGAGCTCACCTCCACCACAATGATCAAGTGCTCACCTCCACCATTATGGTCAAGAGCTCACCTCCACCATTATGGTCAAGAGCTCACCTCCACCATAATGATCAAGAGTTCCCCTCCACCATAATGATCAAGCGTTCCCCTCCATCGGCCTGGTCTCACCATCTCCGTCACTTCAGTGCGTGAGGTACTAAGGATCACCACCATGATGTATACAATAAATATTGATCAACAGAAATATTGCACAATTTTCATTGTTGTTTCCAGTGTTGTTTTATACTTTACCAATATTGGTACTATTACTATTAGAATATATTAATTACTAATGTTATCAATTATTTAACATATTCATCAAAGCTATTTCTTCTCGGGCAGGAGAGAAAACTGCTGGACAAGTCCTCCTGATTATATATATATATATATATATATATATATATATATATATATATATATATATATATATATATATATATATATATATATAAAACAGCTATGCTTCTAGTCCAAAGGTTAAAGTTCAAGGCCATAACTTACAAAAGCGACATCTGGCGAGAGTCCGCACCTACAGTATATCTTCGTCTAGCGCTGCTTTTATAATTTTCATCATGCCGACGACAACTACTACTTCTGTTGTTGTTGTTATTGTTTACAGTATCACCAATACTGTAGACACAACATACATTGTCCTAAGGCTGGGTACAGGTAGAGATAAGTTGTACATATTTGGTTGCAGCGCGAGTGACTCAGAGGAGCCAGTGACGGATCACCCGTCTCCTGCGGTGGTCGACACACACACACACATACGTCTATGGCCTCTCCATACTCGTTTTAAAATAACATTACGGCAAACATTATATGGTGGTGAACAAGAAGAATGTCAAGTGAGTGTGTGTGTGTGTGCGTGCGTGTGACATGTGCTGAACAGTGCGGTGTTGTATTATGCAGTGCAGTGTTATGTTGTCATGTGGGATGTGTTGCGCAGTTCGGCGTTGTGCTGTACAGTGCAGTTGTGTGCGCAGACTCTTCACAGGTCCCCACCCTTCATGGTCACAATGGGTTCGGTAATTGGTTGGTGCCTATTAATAATGGGACCACTTGATCGAAAACACCTGATTTGTTTCTCAAGTGACTCAAATTTGTTACATAAAACTTTAACTTTAGAAGACGAAATAATAAACAGGTAAAATAAAGGTGTTCTTAGAAACACCAAAGGAAATATTTTAACCTTCCTCTCTTAAGAGTGAATAGGAGTTATCAGGTACAAGGCAGTGAAGTGCAGTTATATGGTGTTCGTATTGTGACGTGTTGTGTGATGAGTTTATTTAGTGACTAGTGTATGTTGTGTTCATATCATGACATACATACTATTGTAAATAACTAATATACCAACACCAACTGGTTTCCGTGATAGATGATCAACACTATTACCTTACCGTTGAAGACGAGAGTTTACCTGAAGACTCAATAAGTTCACGTGATCTACTGAGTCTGTAAAACACAGTTCAACATGGGTGGTCTGCTGACCTACAGTGGCCAGATGAAAAACCTTCACGTTTCTGTGAGTTTGGGATCAGGTTCACCAATATGGCTTCCTCGCAAAGCTTGGCAAGGGCTTGGTGAATTTGGCGCTAAAGATTGCAACGTGTACACACACACACACAAACGTGTGAGTGTGTTCAAACAAGAGAGTAAGGAAGAAGGTGGTGTTGGGGAGGTGGTCTTTAAAAGTGTTGAAGGGGTGAGAGCAGGGCAGTGAGGAGAGCGGGTCCCTCAAGAGAAACTTCAGGCCCAGCCTCCGGAGGGGCCAGCCGAGACTCACACCAATAACACTCCACCTCTCTCCTTCCCTCCTTTATCACCAATACATCTCTTTTCTTATTCCGATACGTTGGAGTTCGCTAGTATTTGCTTTTCATTTACCGTGTGTGTGTTTGTGTGTGTGTGTGTGTGTGTGTGTACGCGCGCGCGTTAAAAGGTGAAAACAATCCACACTGAGTGCACAGAACCTACAACCAAGAAGTGGGAAGGAGTCGGAGGAGCAGCAGAAAGAGGAAGACGAGGAGGAATATGAAGAAACAGTGTACAAGTACTTGAAAAGGGGGGTGGAGGGGGAGGGGTAGCAAGTGTGTACAGTCGGCCACAAGAGTAAGTATACACCAACGGTTCGTGTTGGAGACGAAATATCTGGTAACAGACAAAATTACAAAATGACCTGTAATTTATGTTTTATTCCTACATACCTGTATATGTTATAAGTACATTTGTTGTGAATGTTTTAAAAGTGTCTTGTGTTTATATTACAAGTAATATATTGTATCCAATATTAGTAAACTTGTTGCTGAATGGGATTGCAGTTATCGTACAGCTCCCTCCTCCTCTCCCACTTTTTCTCTTACCCTTCTTTTTTTTACTAATGTTTGGATTAGTAAAGGAAGGAAGAGGAGTTAATAGAAGAATAAAGAAGGGGGATGGAAAATAGTTAGAGATAACAGGTGGGGGGAGCTGGGTTTCATCATGCATCTGGATGCGCAGTTTCAACGTTACCAGACCATTTTTTGGACCTTACAGCTAGTGTGTATATTTATTCCTGTGACCGACTGTACATATCGAGTAGGAGGCCGCCTCCTTCACACCCCAGGATGAGTCGCCCCCTTCCCAGTGAAAGGTAACTAAGAGTTTATACAGCTAACTTTACATAACCTAACTTGACCTTCCTTGACCTTCTATAACCTTCCAAAACCTAATATGACCTTCTTTCACCTTATATAATCTTCCATAACCTAACCTGACCCCCTTTCACCTTATCTAACCTCCCATAACCTAACCTGACCTTCCTTAACTTTATCTAACCCGGCCTTCCATAACCTTCCATAGCCTAACCTGACCTTACTTAACTTTATCTAACCCGGCCTTCCATAACCTGACCTTACTTAACTTTATCTAACCTGACCTTCATAAACCTTCCACAACATAACCCGACCTTCCATTACCTTATCTAACCCTTCATAACCTAACCTGATCTTCCTTCACCTTATCTAACCTTCCATAACATAACCTAACTTGACCATCCTTCACTTTATCTAATCTCCCATAACCTAACCTAACCCTCCTTAGCCCTTCCTAACATAACCTAAATTGATCTTCCCTAACCTAGCCTTATCTAACCTGGTAAAATCTACTGGAACTGGAAGGGTGGCGGGGAGGTTAAAGTAATTAGGTTACAGAGGTCACACATCTTGGCTGGTTTTCGTGGCGGCGTCGGGTGGGGGGGGGGGGGGGGGGGGGTCTGGCCTGGCATTCTGCATGGAAACAAATTTCGTCCCCAGAAATTTTATGCAAATGTCGAACCCAACAAGATTTCATGGTGAAGCACACGTTCGTATCCCCGCCCTCCTGAGTGCACACATACCGGTACGCACGCGCGCGCACACACACACACCAAAATAAAACAGGTACTTAAATTGTGGGCGGATCAAGGCGAGAGTCATTCGCCCGCCATGGTGAGAGCTCAGAATTTTACGACTAGGTTTGCCATCCTGTGCCAGACAGCGTCGACAAGCACAAATACTCCTTGAATAATATCCTTCAGGACGCAGTGAGCCAAGACGGTTAGTGGACTAAGACAACCAGTAATACAATTGTCATACCTTTAAAGGTGTCCATTTTTCTTCCTATTTCAACTCGTGTCCTACTAGTTAAGTACCCATTACATTCATAAATTACAAGCCACAATGGTTTTAACACTTATCAAGTTTGTGTGTGTGTATGTAAATCATTCACTGTACATAACAGAAGGAAAGCAAGACAAAACTTTCAGGCGCTAAAATAAAATGTTCTGTGAAACTTAACAAAATCTCAATCCCTAAAACTTTAGTAAATCATACTGGTTCATTAACGTGATCACTATATCTTTACTACAAATTCTTAGTTTTTTCCAAGACCATTTATCTCTTTAATCAACTTATTATTATAATTCTCTTCTCCATCCACTTAAAAAACTCCCCAACCATTTCCACAGCACAAGACACACTTCAACACAAGGAGCATCTTCCTGCGAGGTACTTAATACCCCAAGTTCTTAGGCAGTGTTCTAGGTCCACTCACTCTCATTGTTCCTTGATATTTTCGCTTACGTAATTTATATTTATTATTCTACATCGTAACGTGAGACCCAAGCCAGTAAGTTATTATAATATGTGGCTGAATGTGCCGCCCCAACCTGGTTACTCGTGAAGCGGCGCACGGACTAGTCTCCATCATGGCTGTACACGTCCTACAATCTGGTTTCTATTATTACATAAACGATTTGGTATACCTGTGGAAGACGGCGGCTGAGTGGCCGATTCGCTAAACAATCAGTCGATCAGTCACTTACGCAAGATAAATAACCTAGGAGAGCGAAAGATATGATTTTGTGACAAACATAACGCCGACTTGGTACATGATGCTTTGTCACTGCAGAGATAATTGCAAACCAACTAAATGACCTTGAGAATATGTACAATGGAAATGAAAATCAAATCAGTATGTTAAATGTAGCAGCAGCAGCAATAATAATAATAATAATAATAATAATAATAATAATAATAATAACAGCCTACTTAGTCTATTAATTCAAAGCTGGTGCGGAAAACACAGTTTTTCCTGGCCTTGCAATATTTCAGTGCATTCTTTAATTATATATATATATATATATATATATATAATATATATATATATATATATATATATATATATATATATATATATATATTATCATTCAAATGCCAACTCTTCAATAAAATGACGATTTGGATCATCACGTAAGTCGATCTTTTTGGTAATACATAAACCAGGTGAGTCACGTATCTACATACATAAAGCAATAAGTCAACACACGGGGCGAAAGTAATAGGTGCCACACTAATTAAATTAATCTATCGCACAACAATGTCCCGACACGGGCGGCCTTGTTTTATATTTTTGTATGCATCTGTGCTTGGTGCTCTAATTTGCCTGCAACTGTACTGCACGCTGATGTAACATAGGACACCATCTCCATATACATGTATGCTCTCAAACTGAAAGGCAAAGAGCTAACCAATACCTTACAATTAGTTTAGACAAAATATTTAGAGCATGAAAAGCAAACAAGCCTACAAAGAATATACGTCTTACGGAATTAAATTTTTGTGTATGTATATGTATACAGGTACTGTATAATGCTAAAAGGCTCAATTTACAAAGAAATACGGAGTATTTCATCAGCGTGTTTACACCTTTCCATCAATAAACCTGCGCTCATGAGGCTGTTAAATAATGAAGGAAAATCAAACTCAATAAGCCTTGAGGGAAGTGGTGGGAGAGAACACGTCCCACAAACCCCAAGGAACACATTCAGTCGGAAGACAAGAGGCGTAACCTAGTAAAGATCTACACCTTCCGACAGAACGGGATAAAAATGAGCTATCAAATGTGGGTTCAACTTTACCTATATGTAACAAACTTATTGACCTTATTAGCACATAAATTACTTTATTTTGTTAAAAGCACAATTAAAACATAACATCAAACACTGTATACCACCCTGGGAAAGCAAATTACCCGCGAGTGTTTTTCTATGTTCTTGTGTCGCGGAAGAGGAAAATAATTAATCTATATTAACCTTGTAAACTTGTGGCTCTAGAGAACATCCCTTCTTTGAGATAACAAAGTGTATTGGTGTTACCTCTCACTCCACCAAGCATATATTCCTATGCGAGTTGCTCCCTACTCCATGCCAACATATAGCTACATAATATCGTTGTTTTTCTATGTCGTTCGTAGTTGTTGTAAAGTAAGCCTTGGAGTTGTATAATATTGCTAGGGACAGAGTAGCTAAGGTATCTTTCAATATGTATACAAATGTTGTTTCACTGTATACAACAATGGATGAAGCGGTCAGAAAGAGATTTGGCTCCATTACTGCTACTTACTAAAGGAACCGCGCTTATTGTGGAATCGATATATATTGT
The DNA here is from genome assembly GCA_958450375.1 of Homarus gammarus. Taxonomy (NCBI): domain Eukaryota; kingdom Metazoa; phylum Arthropoda; class Malacostraca; order Decapoda; family Nephropidae; genus Homarus; species Homarus gammarus. The sequence continues at coordinate 3,036,776 of CAUDMG010000187.1, read as the reverse complement.
ACAGTATATTAATCACCGACTGCATGCATCCCATGCTTAGACAATGATACATTCCTGACTGCCAAGTTCAACTTTGTTATGTTATCGTGTATTAGGGCTACAGAAATGATCCCAGGATGAAGTTTTATATGTTATCCATCTCCTCAAGGTGTGTGTGTGTGTGTGTGTTTCTCTCATCTAGCTCCTTCACAAAACGTACGCGTGTGCGTGATAACAGATCAGGTGTAGCTTGGTCATGGACAGGACAAGCCACACTATCAGGTGTCAGGTGAGTGAACCAGTGTAGCACATTGAGGTTAGTGATAGTGGGCGTGAAGGGCAGCGAGTGGAGACGTGGGCGAGGTGCCGCGAAGAAGCCAGGGTCAGGATTCAGGGCGAGACAAGGCTCTTAACTTTCCGCACACTTGGTATATTTCACGGCTGGGGGTGACGCTTACCTCTCCCGCTCAAGTTGACAAACTGATGGAAGGAAGGTGACTTCTTAGTGGCGTGTCATTACCTGCTGGGCTGTAATGAACCACGTGTGTGTGTGTGTACGTACGTACGTATACGTGTGCATAAGTCTGCACGTACATGTACGTGTTTGCATGTCTGCGTACGTGTATGTATACATGTGTGTATGTACGTGTGTGTGCATCTACGTACGTGTACGTGTGTATGTATACAGTACATGTGTGTGCACGTACGTGTAGGTGTCTGTACATACGTGTACGTGTGTGCAAGTGTCTGCATACGTGTACGCGTGTGAATGTGTCTGTACCTACGTGTAGGTGTTTGCATGTGTCTGTAGCTGTGTATGTATACATGTGTATGTGTTACAAACTTATCTTTCTCGAGGAAGTGAAGCCCTACAAGTTATATTATCTTATACACCCACAAAGCGTGGAGGCGTGACCTGGAACTCCCCACACTACTACAACATTAATGACAATAAATATGACCAGTAATTTTCTCAGTAGAGAGTCCTGTTACGCTCTTGCTGCTGATAATTAACTGCCTTGTCGCACTTATTCTACAATAAAACTTGAGGAAACAATCATAAAATAATTTATATTTTCTAATACTGTATGTTGTATATAACTATTCTGGATAAGCTTCCCATTATATAAAAAGTGACGCAACTGTTGAAACAACACAAAAACATTTGCCGACACACACAAAATAAGTTTTAATTCGTTTAAAAAGGGATAAAAGCGTAAGCAGTCCTGAGAGCGCACTTGATATTCTTCCAAGCACCAGCGTGCAGATCTTGAGCTCACTGGGTGTGTTCACGTGACTGCAACTGTTAGCTACGGTATGTGTTCTTTGATTTTCTGGGTGGATTTGGGGTGATCTTTTTTTTTTGGGGGGGGGGGGTGTTAAAGTGATCCTCCAGGGAATGGTTAATGAATGGTACAGTCTCACGCCCAAAAGTTCGTTAACTCTCCCAACCAGCTAGTGCTGCATTGCCTGTTTCAGATGTATGAACTTGAGTCTGCTACTTCGAACCTTTAGATTCATTCGTATCGGTTTCATGTTATGGTTGGTACCGAGACAGTTTCAAATATCTGAAGCAGGCAGTGCAGCAATAGCTGGCTGGGAAAGTTACCGAACTTTTGGGTGAGACTACAATGAAAATGACTAAACTCCTCTAAGCCGTCAGGACTCTAAGCAAGGTAATAAAAAACAAGGTGCTTTTTCACCATAAATTAGGTCGTTTTGGCGGAACGGCTAACATCTTTGCCCTTTAATAATTATAGCAGACCTTGACACAATATGCAAACTAGGATCCCGCAATATACCGCACTGCAGACGGGTAATATCATATATAATTTCATGTAGGTATGGTCTATCAGAATATTGATGATCACGATTTATCACTTAATTTCCTGATCAATGACATATTGCACGTTCACAAATCCTCATGGAAAGTTTCACGTACTGTACAGTAGTTTTATATTATGCATCAAAGAAACTTGTAAGTCTTCTATTTTCTAAACAGAATTCAATAAATTCAAGCATTTATTATTAAGGAGGGCAGACTTAAAAGAACAAACTGGTGTATAATTAAATCTATTGAGGACTCCGAAAAATTACAGGAAAAGCTAAACAAACTTTCAGTACTGTATAGACTGAAAAAGTTGAGTTGCAATTTAATATGTAAAATTTTAAGTTCTAAGGCGAGGGAATGTAAACAAGGGAACAAGTTATCAGCTGCACAACGCAGATATGTTAAAGAAATCCAACTGTGACAGATTTAAGGGTAACGATAAGAGGGAACCTAAAACCAAGTCAGCAATACGTTTATGTTAAAAACAAGGTCAACAAAGTACCAGGGACCGCTGGTAACAAGACAAGCAAGGTTAAACTATATATAACATGCGTGAGACCTCACTTGGAGTATGTGGTTCAGTTCTGGTTACCAAACTGTAAAATGGATGTCGATTCTCTAGAAAACATCACGGAAAGGATGACATAGCTAATCCCGGGAATTAGGAACCTTGAGTATGGAGACGGACTAGAAAACTGAATTTTCGGTAATATTGCAGATTACAGCAACCAAAGAATCTGATAACAAAAAATGTTACCTAACCTAATGTATATCAGAAAATGATCATAGAAAATATAGTTCTATCGATTGCGTGTAGCGAATTTTCGGAATTCTGCGGTTGCAACCCCACCCCCTCCCCCCTTTAAGGGGATTAGCTTTGTCAATGACCCACATTAAGGCCGGTGGGGGGGGGGGGGGGGGGGGGCGAATATATATATATATATATATATATATATATATATATATATATATATATATATATATATATATATATATATATATAATAAATGCAAAAAAAAAGATCAATAATGAGAAACGACAGATATAAGTTGTGATGTCAAGTAAGAGAAACGCTTGAGATCCTGCAATTGTGTGTAAATGAGGCAGAAAGTCAGATCAGTATCCTGGGACTTGGTCACAATTTTTGTGATGCCAAATGGCAGTGGGATCCAGCATAAGACAATATTACCGAATTTTCATTCTCTTGAGAGACGTAGAGTGAGGGGCGATATGATCTCATCTGAAGTGTATGAATGAAAGATGTGGTAAATCAAAGTGATATAACTAAGGTAATTAAACTATCAAGCGAGGAACGAAAACGTAGCAACGGTCTTAAATAAGACAAATTTAGATTGAGGCGGGAAATAGGTAAACATTGGTCTGGAAATGGAATTGTTGATGAATGGAACAAATTACCAAACTTCATCATTACCTCGAACTAGCAGGGAAGTTTAAAATATAGAATGGTATATCAAGTACAATATTATTTACATATTATACTTGCTGAAATCAGGACACTTGGTAGCCTCTGGCATGTAACTACTTGATGATCATTAGATGAAGGGGATTGAAATTTTAACATCATTTCTCAGATTTTTCTTTGTACTTAGTGTTTTGTTTTGGTTTGTTTTTGGTTCCAATATAATGTATGGTGAAAAGCAGCGTTATCAGCTATAAACCAATCATACCCAAAAGTAAATGTCAGATACTGCCAAATGTTCAGGGAATTTTGTCCGCAACTGTACATGGAGGTGTCTTTCAGTCATACTGTACAATAGAGCCCTTATGCATGTTTTTTTTCTCTCCTGGAAAATTTATGATGGTTTTGTTATTAGGATACCGAGATTTGTTCACCCCTGAGAATGTATGACCTAACTTGTCATACTGTAGAGCCACATGAAACACTGGAGTCACTCATAAGTTTTACAGATACACTTACGAGAACCACATACAATTATGAACAGTGATCCTTCTATCAGTGTTCTCCTCCCTGGTTATTACGTATACTACACTGTTGTTAGTCGGAAGAAGTTCAGGACATACTAACACAAATCATAAGGTATTCGTTACCTCTAATCTTACCTAATTCCAAGCACAAGGTCAACTCCCCCCCCCCCAGCTATTTTTCAGTTGATGATCATATTATTGGCAACACCGTTATCAATACTCGAAAGCTAAGTGGTGTATATACTACAAATGGCAAACACTTTTTCAACTATAATACGAGATTTAAAAACTTCACCTAGTGCTTGACATACACTTTTTTACACTTAGACATGACCAAAACTAACTCCATGGTTAACATCATAAAAAAAATGTGCAAGACAACAACACAAATATTAAAAACAGTAATCCTTTTCAGAGTTCAAGTAAAATTTCTAAACTCCTTCACAAAGCATCCCAAACGTCCCGATGGCTGGTGACGTCACGCTACCATTGGTGGTTTACGGCAGCCACAAACACCCATTAAACCCCATGAAACCGAAGGAGTTGGTAAACAAGGGAGACATTGCTTATTAAAGACGCCTTACAATTACGCCAAATCATCCCCAGAGTGGATATAAGGGGGCGAGGAGGAGGGTGAAGGTGTCGCTAGTCCAGACACCCAGCAAATTGGATTATAGCTTAGCATGCAAGGCCCCCCAACACTCAATACCGTATTTCCTTTTCCTGCTTCAGCGTGACCCAGGTCAAGTGATACACAGTCTGCCCCCATTAATACCACCCCCCTCCCCCGGCTACTCCACACATCAATATTTAACACACACACAATAACCTCTTATACTAACCATCACAACCATAACAGCCATAATTTCCACCACAACCTCCATAACCTTTTATAATTACAACTATCAAAATATAACCAGTGCCTCCAAAGCGCACGTGACCAAACCCCACACCCACCCTACAACCTCTTCAAAATCGGCGAAAAAAAAACAACCACTTTCTCATTCACGCTCCTCTCAGCCCTAAAAAGATCCTTCCTCCACAACCTTCTTATAAACTCTCTACACTTCCAAGTCCTTAAAAAAATCATAATAATAATAATAATAATAATATAAATAATAACACAGTCCCCGAAAGGAGTCGCTTGTTTGTTTGGTTTCTTTTCAAATTACCTCGACAAGAAATCTTATCACTCGACAAGTGTCCGACAGTTGAATGGAAGGCGGTTCCTATTAGCGAAAAAGAAAACCATGGTAGTGTTGATACAGTCTGCTTTTTTTTCTGCTTGTCTTTCTAAGTTTCTACAGCTTTCCTTTAATGGGAGGGGGGGGGGGGAGGGGGTGTTTACAGTACAGTATATGTGAGGCAGTCAGGCGGAACACATATACGTAGAGTTGGGGTCAAAATTTCGCTCCCTCCCAAAATTAAGCAGCATCGACCCCAAAATGAGATACAACAGTCAGGGTAAGTCAGTTCGGAGACTCAGCTTCACGACGGGGAGCGAACTTGTGTCCCCGACTGTATCACCCACTAATTAATTATAGACTGTAACTTTCTTAGCTGTGACACCCATGAAAATTCTTTAAGTGATTAATACCACTAAGATTGCATATGTTTAATTCCCACTGCTATGTCTGTTTGTGTAATTACTGTACTGACATGGGATGGAAGTCTGTTTTACGAGATGCTCCATATAGTTCTCCCATGTATAGAAGTAATACCAAATAAAAATTTTAAGCTGAAAACATGTTTAAACCTTTTAATTACAGCTAACAAAACCTCAACGTAACTCATAAATAGTTATTTTTTAGATTCACACACACACACACACACACATCCTTAACTCCCCTTCCAATCACTATTATCCTCCGATTAATTACGTGACGTTCTTCCTTCTTCAACTATACCCACCCTACAGTACCCATGATCCCCCACAGCACCACAGGTCTTACTCACCAGGTCTCTGCTCTACCAACAACTTCCTCCAATGGACAACTTACCTGAAACAAAAAGGACACGGTACATGAGGTAATCTTCCACAATAAGTCAACACATAAAACACTAACCGGGACATAACGTAGCATGTAACAAGGGTGATCATGTCAAGAAAAATTAAAATATGAAAACATGAAATTCAACATAAAATCATTTCCAGTTTTTATTTGTTTCTTAATTTATGCGTCTGTCTGTTTACTTGTCTCTCAGCCTTACTCCTCTCTCAGTTACACCATGGGAGCTTCCCAGACCTTCATAAAATATCATGGTGTTAAGGTGTGAAATAATATACTCTCACCCAGTTAAGGAAAGACTAAATTCTTTTCTTTTAATTTTTTCTTAAAATACAACTAATGTACAAATATTTAAAGGTTTAAAACGTTTACCCTATTGGTAATCAGGTAAAGTCATAAGAACAGTACAGTATGACATTTACTGATACGGTATGCTGATAACATCACCACTACTCTTATAACTCAATGCATGACCCTGACTGATATTGTTTAATTGTCTCCCTTTAACATTACTGTACCCAGGTTGTATTACTGTCATTCACCCATCAGCTTCCTGTATATCAATAACCATATTAAACAATACAAAATAAAATAAATTATAAACCAATTAAAATATAAAATACAAAAAAGTGAAATACAGTAACAGTTTATGTATTTGCTAATGCCATGCAACACATTGTAATCCAGATGATTCTGTAAGTTAAATTATATATTTTTATTCAAGTGCCACCAAGAGTGACCTAGTGCTCACTAGGCTCAGCTATGTAAATATTTTGTTGTTACTCATTTCTCAGGCTGAATAAACAGTGTCAATTACAGTGAGTGGAGGAGGTGTTCCAATCAGGCCTCACAGCATTATAATAACTCCGTAAGTCCCACCAGTAAAACTTAAACGTCATTCACAGGATCTAGAAGTTCCCTCTCCTGGCACAGACTACCTCGACTACCAACAGGCATGAAATCACACAACTTCCAAGTTTTATCTTCCTTAATTCAGGCCATACGGCTTTCCCCTCTTTAACTCTCGTGTGTGTGTGTGTGTGTGTGTGTGTAAATATATTCCAACACGCCTCTCAACATCGTAGGGCCAATGTCTAGTATAAATAAACCACAGGACCGGAGAGCGTTCAGGGAAGAGGACTGGGGCGGGCAGTTTACTGCTCTCAGCTGCAGCCACGGGTTACCTCCCAGCTGTGAACAAGAAGGCCAGCGTGTAAGCACTTATGCACTGTCTCCCGGTGACGCATCACGGTAAATTGAGCTCATGCAAACCCAGCTAAACTGCTGAGGATCTCGAGGAAGGTTAAGAGATCCGGAGGTACAGACCAGCGATAAGATACCCCCTAATACTCACCAATCCAACCCAGCAGGAAAGGAAGGTAAGGCTTGACGGCAGCCCACCTAGCAGAGGGCAACTCAGACGTCAATACCCACCGCTGCCTTGTGGGTACCCACTTAAGGTGGAAATACTACCTTGAGGGAAGGAAACCCCGTAACACAACCAATTACATGGGTCAGCGCCATCTTGGAAGATTGAACGTTCAGACATGACACTGCACAGACAAGGTCGAACGCTGTCTGGGATGGGGACTCCACCCTGAAAGCGAAACAAAGAGGAGGACGCTCTCAGAAATACGTCGTCAATTGTCACCCATGCCAGGACACACGGGTGTTATCTATTGTATCACGCAGCGCGCAGTAGATGATCAAAGTGAATGCTTTAATGAGGGTAGCGTGGCTGTTAGATACAGTGAGCGATAAAAGGAATATTAAGGCTCAAATCTATTATCTTTAGTACAATGCACTTTAAAGTCTGCACTAGATTAACACACTGCATTGGTCAAGTTAACAGTGTGGTGTCAACAGTACCAGTCAACGTATACACATACAACGTCACGTCAAAACAAATACTAAACAGAATATTAGTTCTAATTAAGTCTGTATGATTAGGTCAAAGCAGATAAACAGTGTAACGTCAACAGCATACTAGACAAGATATGTAAACAAACTGTCAGTCCAAAACGGACGAATATAGTGCATGACCAACTGAGTTCAGTGGTCAAGACTGGTCAAACAGCGAGGTCGACAAAGAAGGGAAGCATGAGGTTATGGTCAAAAGAGTACTTGGTAAACGGAACAAAAGGTCAAGCTCATGCCAAAATACGTGCATACAGTAACAGATCAATGGACACCACCAGCACGTGTCAACGGGCGGCAGAGGTCATTCAACTCCGGTAAGAATGTCCCAAGACACACTGGTGGCAGCAACAAGTGATCAATGGTGCATGACACTTTACACCTCCAGGTACCGATACTGCCCCGGGGAAGGTGGGGAGGGGAAGGTAGGGAGCGAGAGGCGAACGGAGAGGGATATAAGAAATGAATGAAGGGGACGATGACCATCATCTAGTGAAGATGCAGTAGCTGGAGTGAGAGAAGGCAAGATGGGGAGTAGGAGGAAAAAGAAAAAATATATATATTAATTACTAAACAAGTCTACTTATTTTGACGACATAAAAAAACAAATATATACAATACTTAAAGTGACGACATAACATATGTATTAGTAAAACTTGTGTGCCTCCACCAAGGTCCAGAGATGGTAAAAAAAAAAAAAAAAAAAAAAAAAAAAAAAAAAAAAAATTGCAGACCCACTATCCCTCCAGAACATGTGAGTCAAGTTCAGTCTTTCAAGGAGGAATTAATTTCACACAGTAAGAACCAATGTTGGGACGGGGCAGGCAGACGACCGGGCGGGACAGACAGACGGACGGGAAGACAAAGAAAGGAACAGGGCAATACACTGCTAATGGCCTTGGTGGGGGTAAAGACATGCGATAAAGAATTATGAATAAACGCCATGGGGTAAAGTGAGAGGACATTGACACTTATTACAGAGGTGTGGGCGGTGGTGGCAGGAGGGGGAGGAGTGTCAGCGACAATGAGCTAGAACCCGCCCGCCCCCCACCCACCGCTGCCCCAGCTCACATCACACGGACACGCCGGACAGCCCGCCACAAAATCAATGGTGTGGGTAAGGGAGCTAGCGACCGCCACACCAGTAGCAACACCCAGTCCACCGTCGACCAGGGCGTCTCCCAAACAACCACGGGGAAACATTTTGCATGAAGTGTACACACACACACACACACACACACACACATTCTCCCTAATTACTGAACAAAACAGAGCATGACTAACCTTCCCTGAATACCATCACCTCCTACCACCCACCACAAACTTCATTCACAGCTACAACTCTCGTCACTTACAACTGCTCGTCCAACCAAGCTACTGGACTGGACGCTACAAGATATATACCAACAATCACTTATGTAAGGTGCCGTAACTTCTGGGGCAGTTGATCCTTGTTACAACTTTTTTCCTAATGGTACTCCACCAACTTCATGAGTGTTACTATGTTTTCTTAGTCACATCATGATGAACATACAATATCCTAACCACATATTCATATTATACTGTTATATGTACACAATATAAATAAACTACAAAATATTATTAATATTATTAGTAGTACTGTTATCTTATTACTATCATTATTATTACCAGGTAAATGTAAACCAACAGGCATATATATCTATATATATATATATATATATATATATATATATATATATATGCACACGTACAAGGCAATACACACACACCGAACAACGCACAAAAACACAAATCTAACCCCTTATGTAATTAAGGCCGCACACACGCACATATCTACCCACAACACAAACACTTTCATAAGCTTACACACACAGGTGCATACACAAACACACTTGCATAAGCTGACACACACAAACACACTTACATAAGCTTCCACACACAGGTGCATATACGAACACACTTACATAAGCTCACTCACACACACACACACACACTTATACAGGGTGTCCCATAAATTTCCATACATAGGAAAAATAAATTTTATATGAAAATACATTTTTATTTATATAATATGCTCTACATGACTACCATTCTGTTGAAAACACTCTTCAATGCGTGTCCTCCACTGCTGAAGAACACGTTCAAGCACAGCTGGAGTTATGCTTGTAATGGCGTTGGTGATACGTTGTATGGAAACTTATGGGACACCCTGTATAAGCTTACACACACACTTTACACACTTACCTAAGCTCATACACAGTCATACATGATTCACCTAATAACACACACACACACTATCACGTCTATCATGTGTGTCATCATTCACATGTCGTGTTCTCGCTATAAAAAAGTAACAATAAACAGAGAGAAGAGGTAGAAAAAGTTATATACACGACAGGAAGAAGCTGGATGTACACATGAGGCGCAGCAGCAACAATACCAAGCAAAAGGAATGTTCATCCTCCTCTTAATTCCATCTAAACTTTTCCTCCCTTCCTTTCCCTTATCTTATCATTTCTTGACAGTGGTAATTATACTGAAGAACAGATGAATAACTGTGCTGACATATTATACGGTACTCTCTCTCTCTCACTCACGTAACAGCAAATAACCTCAACACCATTAATTGTATTTCTGAATCAGTTTCCCTCCTGTCAAATATAGAATTCCCGAGAGAGAGAGAGAGAGAGAGAGAGAGAGAGAGAGAGAGAGAGAGAGAGACAATCGCTGCTCCAGGTATCAACAAGTGCCAGGCTCCACATCTGTGATCAGCCCGAGGAGCGACTTTACCCCATGACGAGGTACAAGCATTAACTCATACACCTTCCATGACTGGTATTATTATTATTATTATTATTATTATTATTATTATTATTATTACACTCAACACGCACATCCATTGAAGAATAGAAAAAAATCCTACCAGACTCAACAAAACTGCAAGTGAAAATTCCGACCTTGTTTTACTAATTAGTGTTTTAAGTTCGTTTGAAAAAATTAGTGACAACCGCAAAAATTTAATACTTGTTGGGTGATACAGTAAGATACACAGTTAAACCTCTGTGACTTGAGACACTCATCTGGACTACAGGTCAAGAGGCAAAAGAAAGTTAAAAGAAAACGTAAGGTATGATATCACAAACTCTCTAATGTTTATGTACCAACAACTTACGAACTTCACTTCAAATATTTAAAGTCATGATATATAAATGAGATAAATTAATGGTATAATTCTTCTTCCTTACGTACCAAAGAAGGAAAATAAACCACATACGAACGAAACAAAACAAACAGAGGAACATCAAAACAAGGCAGCCATAACTCAAGAAGAATATAAATGCTTCCACCACAAGAGGTCAGCACACCATAATACACTCACTCACTTCACAACACCCCTCTATGATATCAACACAAAAATGAAGAAGAAAAAACATTAAGTGGGAGCGCAGCAATAATTTAATACAACTTGTTTTCATTGTTTTGTTAAATAAATGAATTTATTGATGTTACTATAACAAAGGAATTAAACTAACATATTCAAATTTACAATCACCACAGTAGTTAATGTAATCCAGAGAATGAATATCAATAAAATGGCAAGACTCTCTGGTGTACGTCCCGTGTGTGACTGTATACCTATATTAACGTTAGTGACATCATCTGGGGGTACGAGGGCAACTCTGAAAAACATTACTCCAATTAAGTCAACTTTTCTTTTTTATTATTTCTGCAAAAGGCATAAAATATTTATTTGAAGATGTAATAAATATGATCTGGAACTTGGACCTCATATTTCCTGCATTAATAATTAATTAATACATACAGGTAAGTATTTAGCTACGTTAACATCACCACACGTACACATTGTGTGTGTGTCATACCCCGTGAACCATCCCATATCATCAGTTAAGTGACACACTAAGTATATAAACACCAGACCCATAACCTGCTGTCAAAATTTTTTTATCCATCAGGTTGTTGCGCCAGGCAGCCTCCAGGCTCAGCGACACCCAGATAAAGTCAACCTGAAGAGACCAGTTCTTATCTCGACACTTGATAAGATATAACTTAATAATTATGTGAAATGATCACATGGGCTTATGATGTGCACAATGTAATGGAGAACGGTAGCATGGACATATGGTCATGAATTATTATCTAACAGATCCATAAGTGATTATAGAAAAGTACTGGCATACAAAATTTCATTCCTAATATTTCATGTACATTCATTTTTTGTACGATCTGTTGGCTACCTTTATCTTTACACTGGCACTGAAACAGGAGCAAATTACTTCAACATCACAAGCGTCTGGAGCATTACACAAACATGTAGGGTAAGAGGTACGCTCTCAAGAAACTGTAGACACGTGCAAGAAAGACCAACCTCAACCCCTCCCCCCTAAAGCGTGAGGACACCTTGAAGGGTAAAGTGTAGATATGTTTACCAATTATCACCATATCAGCTCCTGTGGTCGGGGATATATAACAACGCACATGATATCCGATATAACAGTGAAAACATGGACGAATACACAGTACAACCTGGTGTACTATCTCAGAACCATTACAGGACACTTGTACGGTATATATCCTGAAGTAATTTACAATCGGCATGAACATCACCTAAGGGTAAGGCGATTAAAACAAAGAAAATCTTCAAAAAATTATACAGACAAGCGGACACACAAGGGGATACAAAATTATCAAGGTACATCTACCATACGTTTTATATCTTAAAATAAACAGCATACTAAATTTCACACCAATATATATATATATATATAAAAGTGATTATAAAAATGTTAGCAGAATAAGTTGTGGACAAGTGGACAAACAAAAATATGATTATATATAATTTTAGTATTTACAGTACACAGGCACAACGGACAGCAACATACCTAAGCAATGACGCTTCCCACTCAACAATGATGAATTACAAAGAAACTTACGTCATGGTGATGATGATGTAGGTCATTCACTATCCTCACCACTGTGATAAAACACTAACAATTACTATTACTCACAAACAAAAACAAGAGCAACACCACGTCGGGGAGCCCACCCATCTTGACCTGCCCTTTATAACCTAATTACTTAAGATGTATTAAGCTCCAGTAGGGCGCAGCTGAGTCAGGGTCAGGAAGGGCGACGTAAGAGAAATTGAGAAGAGGTGTGACAGGCTGGAAGGGAAAGGTGAAGTAAGGGAGAGGGTAGAAGGAGATCACGAAGATAAATAGGCTAAGGAGAGGTAAGAGATAAGTAGGGAAAGGGTGAAGCCCAGGAAACGAGAGAGACAAGGAAGGGGAAGAACCATGAGAGAACGGGGGGAGCGTGGAGCGAGGAAAGGGGGGGGAAGGAGTAATGCCAGCCAGCCACTCCCACCTACAACAACCAGCGGCACTCTCAACCTCGTATAACCCTTGAGCACACACAAGTCTCCTCCAGGCAACTAATCATGTGCATGAGCCAATCAGCAGCCAGGTGACAGCAGAGCAGCCAATCACGCAACCTCTCGTGCCAGCATTGGATGACGTCATTGAATAGCCTACTCGTGACGCCCTTAATTAAACCCTTAATAACAAACCTTTGACGAGTACATGAACCTTGACTCCCCCTAACAAATTTAAAGTCAACAGCGTCGTCATCCGTGGATATTTACAACGCAACATAAGATTTTTTCCAAGTTTAGCAAACAATCACAATTAACAAGTGAAAATAATCAATTCGTCCAATAATTTTCAGTTAAAAGCAGAAGTCGAACCTGAAAAAAATTATCAGGTCACAACTGAGAGGCAGTGTAAGATATTCTTTGGAGTCGAGCAGAATAAGGAACCACAGCACATGTTCTTTACAACTAATTCAACAGAATATGCAACCAAACCTAACAGATACATTATATTCTGTGTGAAGGAAGTTCAAATTCTACAGGGGGAGGGGGGGGGGTAAATTTTCATCTTTCACACTGTCCATTAACGCTGTAACACTAAACTTTAAAATGTCCTCACTAAAATATAATCACAAAATTGAAAGGTAAAATCTCAACAGATGGAGGTAAAGAACAATAATGACATCCATAACCGTGAGTCTGACACTCGCCCATCTGAAAATTCTGGCAACAACTGTAAATGCGACGCTAAATTCTCGAGATGAGGTTTAAAATATTTAATATTTATTCTAGTTTTGCGTGAGAGTCCCCTTCACCATTATCGACTGACCTCAACCGATAAACACCGAGTCCCCAAAGAGGGTCCCATGATACCCCGTCTTAATGTTTAAATAAGACAAACACACCACAACCCACATATTACGAAAAAACCTCCGATAGAAACTACTCACACTCTGTAAACTTTAAAGAAACTCAGATCTTAATGCCACCTTAAAAAAAGTAAAGTTTTGACACACTGTATGAGAGCAGTCCTCAAGCTCTCACTAGAGAAGGGTGGATACTGGTCGATGCATCTATGAGTCATTATAACTTCCCCGCCGACAGTGCATCATCGTACATTACACTCACTATCAGGCTGTGCAAGAGCCGCCCCAAGGTCCGACCGACACTACACTCAAACTTAGTAATTGCGCCATCTGCTTTGTTTGTTTGTTCATTTACTGGTCATTTCTGAAGACAGGTCAGTTCATATAAAAAGAGCTCTGGTTTGCTGCAGATGTTTTGCAGATGTATTCAGTCTGAAGTTTCTAGCATGAGCCCCAAAATTAATTCCATTGTTTTTGTAACGAATATTTTTTGAGATGCAGTCACGAGGAGGGACCTGGGGGCTCGGGTCCACCCTCTACTGAGAAATCGGTATACCGTATACGACAGGGCGAGTCCGAATATAATCAGGTATATACTACAGCCGCAAAACAGTACAGAAAACAGGGGGTCAAGCACTGTCTGGCACCCTCCCTCACGAGGTCATGGCCCTCGCGTGTTTACCAACCCTATTAGGTTGTTTGTCAATTTGATCTTACTGGCTCTCCCTAAAAAAGATCCTGGTTGCGCCGCTGACTTTAAAATTTGAGAAATAAAAAAACAATAAACAGAGCATGATAAGTGACATAACAGTACACCTCAGTAAAAACAAGCATTATTCAGCCAAGCGAAGTTAACTCACATATTTTTTAAACCAGGTTATCACCAGGTGATGGTACCAACCAACTATTACTACAGTTATACAATGAATGTAAAGTGCAGGAGAACAAGAGACCAGACCCCCTTTAGCCGGGCATTATATGCAATTTTGAATCTGCCAAGTCTTTCTGTAGGACTTAAAACTTTATGTACAAAAAACCCAGACCAGTCCCAGTCCACAATAAAATTCAGACCTACACGCGATACAATTAGGAATCAGGAAAATTGAGTGTTGTTCTCCCATGTTACATAAACCTTGTGTCATATTTTGAAGTACAGTAATCTGTTCAACCAGTTTTAAATGACGTCAAGCCATCGGTCACGGACGGACAGAAGAATAGCCGACCGGAAGTCGGTGCTCAAGTCTCCTCCTCAAGGCTACTTATGTTTATGATGGCTCATGACTAACCATCAGAGGGGTGATTTAGGTGCACCATCCCAACACTGTGATCCCGGGCTATGGATGTAAACTTAGAGACACTTTTATATAATAAATCTAAAATAATCAACATGCCACTCGACATGTTACTGTGCCCCTAAAACACAAAACCTGCAACTCTCGCGTGAGTACACAGCATAAATCCACGTCATATACTCCTGGATATTTTTATATTCGTTCAAGATACCTGGAGCAGTCCGGGGCCAACAACCTCACAACACACCACACATGACAAACTGCCTCCTACACCAGCTTTATCACTGACTGAAATACTCTACCAAAACTCATCACTAAAGAAAGAAATGGGTCCACCCAGCGAACAACTCTCGTTAACCTTATGAGAAGAAATAAGTTGAGAACATCCAAGGTAAAAAGCACCACAATGGCCTCCAGCCAAACCACATTATTACTACACCACACCTGTAAATATACCTGCCTACCTCTACCCCATCTCTCTCTCTCCTATCATCAAAGATATAAATCACATAATTACTTGTGACACACTGAATTATTATCCCCTTCCTCTCAAGCCCCACTCCCTCGTCCCTTACCCACCACAATTTCTCCCTTAACCCTCTCCTACATTCCCTCACCCCTCCCTCTCACTTCCCCCTACCCTTGCCCTCACAATCTCTCCTCCTCGACACTCAATGCTCCTATCCCCGCCCTCATCCCTTGCTCTCCCAACACCCTTCCACCACCCTCCCTCACCCCTGCAGTTCTCTCTCCCTGGGGGTGTGGGGAGGGGTTGCTCAAGTCAACATCAACACCACAAGTAAGACGGACACCACCACCACTACACTCGTTTATCCCTCACTACTCACAACACGCCAGGGAGGAGGGTGAATGTGAGGAGAGAGCGAGGGTGTGTGAGGGTGAGGAAGAAAGTCAGGGTGATAGAAGGAAAGCAAGAGAGAGTAAGGGTGTGTGAGGGAGAGAGTGAGGGTGTGTGAGGGAGAGAGCGAGGGTGTGTGAGGGTGAGGAAGAAAGTCAGGGTGATAGAAGGAAAGCAAGAGAGAGTAAGGGTGTGTGAGGGAGAGAGTGAGGGTGTGTGAGGGAGAGGAGGAAAGTGAGGGTGTGTGAGGGAGAGGAGGAAAGTGAGGGTGTGTGAAGGAGAGGAGAGAGTGAGGGTGTATGAGGGGAAGAGAGAGAGCAGGGGTTGATATATGAGAGTGAGGGTACAAGAGAGAGGAGAGTGAGGGTGTATGAGGGGAAATGAAGATAAGTGAGGGAGAGCAAAAGGAAGAGTGCATGCAGGAGAGGAGTGGATGGAGGAGAACAGAGGGAGGGGTGTCCGAGGGTGAGAGAGCAAGGGAGGATGTGAGGGAGAGAAGAATGAGGACGGAGTGAGAGTGTATGAAGGACAGTGAGACTACACGGTGAAGGAGGGACGGAGAGGACGGTGGAGGAAGAGAGGAGGGGAGGGACGGACACAACACCATCAACACGTCGCAGTATTACCTCACCACCAGACCCAAAGTACTCACCTTCTTTGAAAATGATCTAAACTGAAATACCAATGAGCGAGTGTGATTAGTAATTGAGTGTGAGTGTAATTGAGCATGTGAGTGAGAGAATGTATGTACTTTATTTGTGCCTGTATATGTGCGCGTGTGTGAGTGCGTGTGTGCGCGCGTGTGCACGAGCGTGAGCCAGAGGGTGACCGTGCGTGTGCAATCAGCCTAGAGGTCAGGAGCTGGAAACATAGCTGACGTCACGCTGACATCTGAGCCCAGCAGGAAAAATTATTTGTTACGAGAAAGTAATTTTCTAGACTACGATAAGATGATGACCAGTGACCTTAAGAAGTCCATTTATATTTACTTATTATTTGTATACAAGCAATGGCTGTCTCAAACCTGATATCTTAGTTTTTTAAACAATTTGAGTGTTATCACCGGCACCACTCTTTTAATGTGAATCGATACGACATACACTGTGTGTTTACGTGTGATTGGTATTAGTTCTTTTTTTTATGAAAAAGTAACGGTGATAAAGTTCACCATCAGAATTAGTGTAGTTACGTTCCGGTATGTTTATAATAACACATTAATTCTTTAAAGAGCACATTACTATAACAACACGTGGAAAATAACAACAACAACATTGCAACACAATCACAGCTAGATGGCCGCCACTCTGAGCTACTGTACTGTATGTTGTTGAGCTGGGAACAATACTATTTTCAACAAATCAGAATAAAAGTAACATCTCCGAGATCGTCACCAAAACCTTCATGTATATATACTTCAGGTCCTGCACCAACGACCCCCCCCCCCCCCACCCAAAAAAAAGTTTCACCGTGGCAGGGCCGCCGGGAAGATTGGGAAGCCGGGATACCTGTACAGTAATTAATCGATTTAAATGGAAAATTAAAAAAAATGGTACGCAAAATATGTGTTATATACATAAGATGAAGAGAGATGGTGGAGGTAATGAAGCACCTCAAGGCTATCCACAAAGCCAACTTTGGTGATACTACGCTAAAACCATGTGATCCTTTAAATGAACTACGAGTTTACAGACTCACAAGGTACATCCACTTTTCCTAAATGGTTATGTAGCTCTTGGAATATTCTGCACTATCTCAGTGACAGTTGCAGAAGGTGAAAGTTCATTTAGCAAACTGGAGCAGGTTAAAAATTATTTGTGGTCTACCATTTCCCAGGAAAGACTGACAGATATAGGAACACTTGCAATAGAAAGTCAGTCAGTTCCTTCTTTGGATTTTAGAAAAACAAATATTATAGTTTTGCCAGACAAGAGGCAAAGAAAGTTATTTTTTTTTTATCGTGAGAATTATAAAAACTAAGCTATTGTTTATTTTTGTCTAGGTTGATGGGCTAATGATTTAGTTAAAGTTATTTCTATTTTAATATAAATGAAAACTTACCCTGATTTATAAAGTGTATCGTATTTTTTAAATAAACATTAATCTTTTAGTTTATTTTAATCATTTGATTAATTCATCTTATAAGCAAAATTGTATATGTCCAAGTTCATTTGAAGACACTATAGTTCCACAATTGGATAACTTACAATAACTATATAATTTGTATTTTGCTCTAATAATTGTTAAATTGATCAGTTAAATATGTAATTTGATTTATATAAAATGTCTTAATATCATCTATGGAAACCTGATATGACTGATGGTACCAGCCAGCGTTCCTCTGCAACCACCAACGACCAGAGCTAAGAAAACTCAAGATACCCTGCCAGTGTGTTAGCTGCGGTGGTGCTGAGGAACAGGAACGTCCTGGTAATGATGCACAGTAATATTTCCCTGTTGTGCTAAGGAAATCGTACGGTAGAATGTTTATTATAATATACAATTAAAAGTAAAACTTTGTTTATTTTATACAATATGTACAGTACACACAACAGTTACGCAACTTACGGTCATCACGATCTAAATTAATGTTCTCTGTACCTTTTTTATTTTAAATTACATCCAACTATTGAGATCTGAATAGTAGAAGATGGTAGTTGGTGAATATAGTTTTATATACCTTTAAGGCTACATAGCAGTTTAATCTATTGTACGGTATATGATGAGGAACAACTGTTGTCTGCGTGTGTACTTTATATGAGCACCATCTGCCTTGTTTTATTTATAATTTATTGTTCACATTGGCTTATGGTTTACAGGGGTTGACTGCAGATTATGGTTCAAAACCGGTCAAAGGCCAAAAGAGGTCCATAATTATCTATCCCCCGGGCCCTGGCCAACTCTCGGCGGCCCTTGTTGTAAGGTTAGGCTATTGGAAAAAAATCAACATTTGCCAGTGGCTCGGGAGACTAATGATGTCACTAAAAATAACAAGGTATTCAACAGACCAGTGGAGAAAGGTCCGCCCACCCTTGGAAAATGACAGCGAAATGCAACGCTCAGTTTTCAGATATCTACTACCACTACTATACTATTACTACTTGTTACCATAACTATTGCTTTTAATATTAGTTCCACTTCATTTCAAAGCACTGTACAACAAATTTCTGCACGTGTGTGTGTGTGTGTGTGTCATCCCCCAATATAAGGAAGGGTCAGGTTCCATAAAATCTTGCCGTAAATCGAAATTCCGTATATTGAATCCAATTTTCCCCAAATCCCTCATTACACTATGTAGTGGAGATAGGTTCCTACTCAGCAAAATCTTGACTATATAATGTAAAAAATGCCTGCACACAAAGATTTCAATTCTATCCTTCACATACACACCTAACAATGTTGCAATTAAACCAATGTCTGTGAGTGCGTGAGTAATACTACCGTAGAAATTCCCATGACAATGATGCCATTGTTACACGTACTAAAACTATAAAAAAAATTAAAAATAATTTCAATACTCTATTATGACTTAGAATTAAAAAATAATAATATAAAACTACAAAATAATAAAAATGAAGAGATGGGAGTGTATTTGAGCTAAGTGAACGTACGTGTGGAGGCAGTCACTGGGTTGCGCGAGCCATCGAGCTGCCTCCCTTATGTGACGTCGCGGAATGGACACACTAGCACGGCAACAACTGCACGTCTCCTGAGTCAGTTCAGTTGAGTAACTCACGAAAGGCGTTTATTAGCGTGTGTCAGCTGAGTAACGCCGCCAAAATTGTAATTTGTACGTCACTAAATCTTAATCAAACGAGGATCATAATTTGGTGTAGAGGCAAGGCCAGGCGGCGTTTCTCTTCACATGCAATTATTTTCTGGGTAGACTTTTTTCCCTGAGTGAACACATAGGAAGGACTTTTAATTGTTGTGCGTGAGTGTGAGGTCTGTGGAAGGTCCAATACAACGACGGATATTTAGGTAACGTTAAGAGAACAACACTGAGAATGCAGTTATTATGGTCCATTCTGCAGTAATGTTTTTTTTTTCATATGAGGTTTGTAACGTAGCCAAAAGTATTGACGGTACATGCTTGAGTGTGTCGATGTTGTGGCAGGTTAGATTTTGTTCAGGTAACTGTGGCGGCATGTACACTCCTGCTTAATTCAGAAATGTAATAACTGTGTTGCTTTAGATAATACAGGTAAGAATGATTTAAGTTACAGGTGAGATTATTATTTACGATACAGGTAAGATTCTTATCTATGTTACAAGTAAAACTCTTATCTAAGTAACAGGTAAGACTCTTATCTAAGTTACAGCTAAGACTATCTAATTTACAGCTCTCTTATCTGAGTTACAGGTAAGACTCTTACCTAAGTTACAGGTAAGACTTTTATCTGAGTTACAGCCCTCTTATCGAAGTTACAGCTAAGACTCTTATCTAAGTTATCGAAGTCAGAGGTAAGAATTTTATCTACAGTATGTTACAGGTAAGACTCTTATCTAAGCTACATGCAAGACAATTCCCTAAGCTAAAAAAAAGGGGAGGGGCTTGGAAATCATTACAGGTGGTTACAGTAAATTTTACCATAAGCTGCTTAAGTCAACAGGTAACTATCGAGATTAATTTAGTATTAAAGCCTGCCGAAGGAGAGGAAGGAGGAGGGGGAGGAGGAAGATGATGATGATAAGGAAATAGGAGGAGGAAGACGAGGAAGAAGAAATAGGAGGAGGCAAAACGAAAGGGAGAAGGAAGAACGAGAGGAAATACAATGAAAATTCAGAGGTTGATCATAATTAAGGAAAAAAAAAACACGCGAGAGGGAATGAACAAGGGAGATGATATGAAAGTAAAGAAGAGGATCAGCATTCACATGTATGATCCACACGTTCACCAGTTGTAAACCATTCACATGTATGATCCACACGTTCACCAGTTGTAAACCATTCACATGTATGATCCACACGTTCACCAGTTGTAAACCATTCACATGTATGATCCACACGTTCACCAGTTATAAACCATTCACATGTATGATCCACACGTTCATCAGTTGTAAACCATTCACATGTATGATCCACACGTTCACCAGTTGTAAACCATTCACATGTATGATCCACACGTTCACCAGTTGTAAACCATTCACATGTATGATCCACACGTTCACCAGTTGTAAACCATTCACATGTATGATCCACACGTTCACCAGTTGTAAACCATTCACATGTATGATCCACACGTTCACCAGTTGTAAACCATTCACATGTATGATCCACACGTTCACCAGTTGTAAACCATTCACATGTATGATCCACACGTTCACCAGTTGTAAACCATTCACATGTATGATCCACACGTTCACCAGTTGTAAACCATTCACATGTATGATCCACACGTTCACCAGTTGTAAACCATTCACATGTATGATCCACACGTTCACCAGTTGTAAACCATTCACATGTATGATCCACACGTTCATCAGTTGTAAACCATTCACATGTATGATCCACACGTTCACCAGTTGTAAACCATTCACATGTATGATCCACACGTTCACCAGTTGTAAACCATTCACATGTATGATCCACACCTTCATCAGTTGTAAACCATTCACATGTATGATCCACACGTTCACCAGTTGTAAACCATTCACATGTATGATCCACACGTTCATCAGTTGTAAACCATTCACATGTATGATCCACACGTTCATCAGTTGTAAACCATTCACATGTATGATCCACACGTTCACCAGTTGTAAACCATTCACATGTATGATCCACACGTTCACCAGTTGTAAACCATTCACATGTATGATCCACACGTTCATCAGTTGTAAACCATTCACATGTATGATCCACACGTTCATCAGTTGTAAACCATTCATATGTATGATCCACACGTTCATCAGTTGTAAACCATTCACATGTATGATCCACACGTTCATCAGTTGTAAACCATTCACATGTATGATCCACACGTTCATCAGTTGTAAACCATTCACATGTATGATCCACACGTTCACCAGTTGTAAACCATTCACATGTATGATCCACACGTTCACCAGTTGTAAACCATTCACATGTATGATCCACACCTTCATCAGTTGTAAACCATTCACATGTATGATCCACACGTTCACCAGTTGTAAACCATTCACATGTATGATCCACACGTTCATCAGTTGTAAACCATTCACATGTATGATCCACACGTTCATCAGTTGTAAACCATTCACATGTATGATCCACACGTTCATCAGTTGTAAACCATTCACATGTATGATCCACACGTTCATCAGTTGTAAACCATTCACATGTATGATCCACACGTTCATCAGTTGTAAACCATTCACATGTATGATCCACACGTTCACCAGTTGTAAACCATTCACATGTATGATCCACACGTTCACCAGTTGTAAACCATTCACATGTATGATCCACACCTTCATCAGTTGCAAACCATTCACATGTATGATCCACACGTTCACCAGTTATAAACCATTCACATGTATGATCCACACGTTCATCAGTTGTAAACCATTCACATGTATGATCCACACGTTCATCAGTTGTAAACCATTCACATGTATGATCCACACGTTCATCAGTTGTAAACCATTCACATGTATGATCCACACGTTCACCAGTTGTAAACCATTCACATGTATGATCCACACGTTCATCAGTTGTAAACCATTCACATGTATGATCCACACGTTCATCAGTTGTAAACCATTCACATGTATGATCCACACGTTCATCAGTTGTAAACCATTCACATGCATGATCCACACGTTCATCAGTTGTAAACCATTCACATGTATGATCCACAAGTAGATATCAAGCGCCCACGGAATTATGGCGGCACCAAAACATCTGTGAACTTTTCAAATATTATAAAACCTGAATAAACCACAATGAAAAGTGTTCATAAATGCTAATAATAAATAAATCCAGCACCAAACATCAATATACTGTATAAATAAAGCGTAACAAGACCTTCAGTTCTTAAGAACTGAACGATACCTAGCCTACTTTAATTATATAATAATTATAATACTACTGCTGCTGTAAACGAGAGAACACGGGACAACACAGGAAGAAACTCAACGGTGATCATTAAAAAAAATCAGATGAGAATACTCCCCTAGGCAAGACACGCCGAGGAAATTTATTAAAGAGACGCAAATATAATCATAAAAAAGGTTTAGAATAATACAGGCAGTTAGATGAGAGCCTCGGTACAAAGGACAGGAAATGCAGGCATGTGGAGGAAAGAGAGACGTTAGCGCCGGGAGCAAGACAACCCCACAATGGGTATACACCAAGATGTGTTTGTTGATGTTTTGTCTACAACCTCTTCTTATGCCCAGACTGGAAAGATTGTGCTTAATCATTACACATAGACATAGACATACACGATACATAATACAATTTAATTTTGTAACATAAGTGTTATCAACAGGAGCTCGAATTTTGCGACAAAATTAAACATTCATGCCACACCTGTCAATTAGGTTAATAAGGTTAAAGTTGCCGTATAAGGCACGAGCGTTTATCACTTTACAGGTATCTAAAACAAACCAAAAAAATGTCATGAACGCTTGAAGACAAAATTACCTGCGGGGATAAACTGTCCCTCAGTACTGTACTTGCATAACTTGGAAATAATTACTCAGGGAATTATGAAGAGTATTTATACAAGTACAGAGAAAGAGAAACTGTACAAGTACTTACAAATACATATATTAAATTGCGGTGGACTTACATGATCAAGAAAGACACGTCTTGAAAGGTTTGAAAATAAAGTCGCGTGAAATACAAGAATAGTTAAATCCATAAATAAGCGGGAAAAAAATCACACTATAGACAGCGGTATGAGACCTGACTAACTACTTGTTATCTTTTTCACTCACGCGTTCCATCTAAGATGGAAATTAGATGGTGGTATAGCAAACATAGACCATCCTTGTTGGGTGTTGTCTTCGTGACCAAAGATACATTATTCAGATATATGGAATGACAAATAAAATAATAAGACAAAGTAAACAGCCCAGGATGAAGAGCCTTCTTCAACCATTTCAGGCATGCTGTATTAAGCCACGGGACCTATTTCTACTACTCACTTCCAACCACTTAGTCCTTCCACTGAACCATTTTCACCTGTGTCACTTGGGATTTATGTATGTATGTTTTCAACCTTTTCGTGAGAAATGGCGCTGCTCACACAGTCAACTGTCAAGTTGGCCTCATTGACCAGAGTGGCATCAGCCATTTACCCTCTTCCTGAGATCCTCGTGGAGAAAAGGACACGAAATATGTGTTACGTCCGGCCCAGGACCTGTTATTGTTGCTCCTCCCGCCCACTACTACTGCTCTACACTCACATGTACGTACACACGCACCAACAAATATTCACCCATACAAACTGTTAACGCTCATTGGAGCGTTATTGGTTTGTTGCTGGAGAAATAAACCCTCAACGTTGACGCGTACCATATAATTCGGTCAAAACCTGTTAACGAACAATTCACATATAACAAATGCTGTCATCTCAGGACACAGAATGAATAATACAATCAATATACAGTACATAGCCTGTTAACATCTTAAGTATAACTCACATGTTACATCTGTTGATACATCAGGAGACAAGTTGTATAATATGATCAAATTACAGTACATAAATATACTTATTAAAGTTAGAGTTTATATTTACGTTTTAGGGTCTTGGGTTCGACCAGTGTGTTGTTTCTTCTGCAAGAATTGGTAGACTACTGAGCAATCGCCATCCAATCGCAGCCCTAGGCGAGGGCATCTGTTTTATATTAGACGACCTACAAACACGTTGTCAGCACTGCCCCCCCTTCTCACCCTCTCTCTCTCATGTTTATCTTACTGTGGCGGTAACACAAACCACCATACACACACACACCTACAACCCAACAAAAGTGCACACGCATGCATGCACGCGCGCACATACATATGATCCACCAGACCACCGCACAACAAAATGCAGTCACATTACCACACAACACATGTACACACTCCACCAAACATGTGCACACTCTACCACACAATGCATGTACAGTACACACTCCACACTTATACACACTCACCCAAACATGACACTCCACCAATCCAAACAACACCTGCATAAACATTCCACCACACATGCACACACTCCACCACACAATGCATGTACACACCACCACACAATGCATGTACAGTACACACTCAACCAAACATGTTCACACACACACTACCACACATGCAGCTACACGCACTCCACACACAAAGAACAAGAAGCGTGAATCATGCCCACTTAAACAGCATAAACTCAGCTTTGCCATCATGATAATATTCACAACAAACCTCACCCAGCAGTTTCTTCACGCACCCTCACCTCTACATCACACACGTGCGACACTAAGTACACAGAAAACACTTCTATACGTATCGCCAAAAAAAAAATCAACATCATCAGCAATCTATTTGTATAACTGACCGGTAGTATTCGTATACTGTATTCGGATAACAAACTGAAATTTACGGAGCAGTTAATCTTTGATTCCGCTATAGTCCGTTTCCAACAAAACCCACTCCGCTGTACTTTTTGGCTAACTTTAAAAAGAATGTTTGGGCTAAAATAGGTGTCGATAGCGTCAGCCTACACATTCTCTCGCCACGTACAGACACCTCGTCCGCACAATATACTGTACATACTAAGGACACACGACATACGTACACAGCATATCTAAATATCCAGTACATATCACTTTCACACAAACTTTGTATGCACCATGTTCTGTACACTCGGTAAAAAAAGGTATTTTTCTTGAGGTGTCCCAACTGTCCCATGAACTTCTCTAAACAATCCTGTTGTCTTGTTAGGATTGGTATGCATGACTGCGAGACATTTCCTACCTACTGTATTATGGAAAGCCTAATTTAATTACTGCATTTCATTAGGAATATAAAAGTAGTTCGTTGCACTATGAATCGTGAATAACAGTATGCCCCATGG
This sequence comes from Homarus gammarus, assembly GCA_958450375.1. Lineage (NCBI taxonomy): Eukaryota > Metazoa > Arthropoda > Malacostraca > Decapoda > Nephropidae > Homarus > Homarus gammarus. Next base: position 3,010,672 of record CAUDMG010000187.1, on the reverse strand, counting down.
GCTTTATATAAAACCGTCGTTCGTGGTGTCATTTTGTTTCGCACAAGAATTGTAAGAGAAATTTGTTACCATCTGGTCATAAGATCAGAAGCGAAATTTCAAAACATGTACACACCTTTAAACGAATCATACAAGACGAAAAGTTAATATATAACAAACTCCAGCAATAACTACAAAACTGATACAGTACAGGTATATGTACAGTACTCACCTCGACCAAACAACAAACAAACACCTCGTTCACAAACTACACTACACCACCCCACATGCGGACAAACACTCATCCAACAACTAGGCAACAATCCGGAGTACGCCCCCCTCCACCATGTTTGTATCTTGGAAGGCTTTAGTACAACAGTACCTCTTGATGATTTACAAATTGTTTGCCCAGGTGCGGGCACGACTTAGTAACATTTGTCTTCATTACAAGTCCTCACTAGTTACAGAAAAATACATACGGTACTGTAATAATTAGGATAATTTAGACTGCACCCATGTTGATAACTCGCGCATCACTTTCATCTGAACACAAGCTAATGAAATTAAATACCTGTATTAACAAAAATACCACTAACTGATACTAATTTCGACAGAAAGCTACCACTCTTTATTTAAAATTAATAAAGCGATAGAAAGCAAACCGTCCCCAAACATGCTTGAACATTATAAGGTTGACAACAGGTGCAACTGGACGAAAACTAATACAGTAGTGTGTACTGTACAATAATGTTACCCCCAGTTATGACTATGAAATTGGCCTACTCTAAAATGGTTGAATGACATCTGTGTATGTGCAGTATTAAGGTACAGTACCACTAAAAATTGTCTTTGAAATGCTGTAAAGTCATCCAGTTGAGGAAATATAAATTGGAAAAGTGAATTCCATCGAAGAGTTATGTCGAAAAACGGAAAAGGGGGCACTATGAATTTTAATCCTTCATATTTGTATGCATTATTGATAAGCTCAGAAGATTCTTCCAAAGCAGAAAAAAAGGGGAAGGAAGGAGTAACTGGGATGTTTAAATACCCAGCGTATCTACCCCTCGGCTCTAGAGGGCATCAAGGTCACAAAACTCACATGACTCATAATTACACACTTGAGCCGCCGTCCACCACAACCTTAGTACAGCCTTGGCACACATCACCAGCCAGTTATCCTTTACCCTCTCAATGGTGTTGACACTTTACTAGCCTCGTGAGCCACTCTCCCCCTCCAGCCTCCACCTCCCCGCATCACTAACTACGGGAGATAAATCAACACCTGGGTCTTCTTACCAATAAATGCCTTCATCTTAGCCATGACCACCTTAATCTTTTCCTTAGCCTTGACCACCTCTGTCCAATCCTACTTTGCTTTAAAAATTATTCTTCAAAACCTAATTTTTCAGTCTCTGTTTCTTTCCTGGCCGCTACAGCATTAAAATACTAATCACTTAACACATGAAACTATGCCTATCAGTTGGCACCTTCCCCATAAGTGTTGCATGTGCACCTTCCACGAGGACTTAAAACATTTCCTTATGGTGGCAGCCCTAGTTATCTGAGATGGCAATTAAGGTGAAAAGTCATCATGGCAGAAAATAGTTCCACATCCTAGTATCTTAAGACATCCTACCTGCAACCATATTCTCCAGAATGAAAAAAAGTAAGAAGAACTTAATTTGACCCATCACCGACTGCCAACCCTTAATTAACATTACTCAAGACCAGTCAGAATCAGAAGTCCCATATCCTGGTTACTTCCACCCCCTCAAGTATGGGTACAGTTGGTGGGTCAAATAGGCCCAAATCTGAAATGGGACACAAATACCCTCACTTGAAGCAACTGGAGCAGTCTGGTCAAGCCAGCCTCATGGACCAGGAATGACCAATCAGCTGAAGTTTGCTTACCTCTTAACATTTTTCATTGGTTATTTGAACCATATCTACAACTAAGGAGACTATGTCTCCTGCCTCTAGTAACAGGGGAGGCAAACCAATTCCCTCAAATACTGTATATTCCTTAGGATCAATTTACCAAAAGAGACCAATGGGCAGTTGAGACCATGCATTAGATATTATCATTAATGTCTTTAATAAAGAGCAAACTATCAAACACCAAAACTGTACAGTACTTGAATGTCTACTTCGCTCATCACAAAAACACTTCATGAAAGTCCAAGACAACACTATCCATGTGTTATTAATGCGTGAATTATATTCATTAAATCTATCATTAGCTAAATACAGTAAAGAAAAGTTATGATACAAGCACAAGTACAGTTCGTCCCCGAGTTACGTACATCCGACTTACGTACAAACGGCCGATACGTACATCGTTTCTGAAGTCTTTAATTGCAAAAATATTGTCTTAAAAGGGGCGAGCAATTTTTAAATTTGGCGGGCGAGCGTATAGTTTGCGTGCCAGCTGCACCGCGCCGCCACTATCACTGACCATGCAGACGACACGCTAGACGCACCAAAGCAACACGTGTGGTCATTGTGCGAACACGTGTGGTCATTGTGCATACTTCTCCTGTGAATTTCTGCCCTATTTTGTACACTTTACTCTGTGTGCAATGACTGGTGTAAAGCGTAAGAGTGGTGAAGCCAGTGGGAGTGCTACGAAACGTCAAGCAATCTCACTAGAGGTAAAAATGGACATAATAAAACTGCTTGACAGTGGTGAAAAGTTGACCAATGTTGCCCGCAAATTTAACCTGAGTCGGTAAACTGTTAATACAATTGATAAGGGCAAAGAAAAGATCAAGGAACATGTGAAATCTGCAGTGCCAATGCAATCTACGATTATAACTAAAAGAAGAGGGAAGGTTCTGGAAGGAATGGAAAAATATCTTGCGCTGTGGATCGAGGACTGCACACAAAAACGTAAGCCTCTGTGTCTCAGTATGATTCAGGAGAAAGCCCTAAGTCTTTTCAACGACCTAAAGAAAGATCACCCTGATGATACTGTGACATTCAATGCTAGCAATGGGTGGTTTAACCGATTCAAGGTGCGAAATAAGCTGCATAATGTTCGAGTGACTGGTGAGGCGGCGAGTGCTGATTGGAAAAGAGCACAGGATTTTCGAGTTACGTACATTTCGAGTTACGTACAACCTTTTGGTCCCCATTATGTACGTAACTTGGGGACTTACTGTACTGTATATCAATTATATCATTTATGACAACACAAGCCATAAATAAACAATAAGTTATTCAACCTTTATAGCTTACTCCTGGGATGAAAGACCTGGGATCAAAGTGATGAAACAACTACCTTTTGTGTGGGAATCCCACTCAGTATGAGCACAAGTACTGTATTGAGGGTTGTAATCCAAGTTTAGGCATTAGGCCAGACAACCTAATTGCTTACACTTGCATGTATCAACCAAGTTCTTAAATATAGCAAAGATGAGCACCTAATATCCCCTCAATAAAAAATATTAGCGAAATGCAGACCCATGAACTTCTGATGGAGAAATAGTAGAAATCCATGTAATTCCATTTCAATAAACAATAGAAAATTTCCTCCTAAACATCAGGTTTGACCCCCCAGTAAACCAAAAATCTAAAATGCTAAAAACAGGCCGAATTGTTCAGTGTAACATCAGATGCCAGTCAGCTCGGCAGCTGAATCCAACCTGAACCATTAACCCCGTCAATAGAGGGACGTCACTTTTAACACTTTATTTGGCTATCACAGGCAATTTTATTCAGCTCAGAGGGGGAGCCGATACAGGGTATAGAAAAATGTTTAGCCCCTACCCTGCCGCCACATATGCTTCTAAGAGTGGCTTTGTATGACGTCAATGAAATACTAAAGAATCAAAGAATGGAATGCAAAACAAGCAATACTCAGCCAATGAGAAATAGAGTACAGCTACTCCTCGACTTACGACATACTCGACCTGCGACCACCTCAGTCGTACCAAATTTTTTTAAAATTACGTATTTTCAAGTCCCAACGTTAGTGATTGCGCTGTGTACTGACAAAATTTTCGTTTGTAAGTCACTTAAAAATGGCTGGCAAGCTTAAAAGTGAGAGTTTTGTGGTGCTGAGAAGAAAAAGAGACACCCATTTTAGATTTTCTATGTATTATTTAAGCATTTTCGACTTACGACCTGGATTTGGGTCCCTAACCCCGTCATAAGTTGTGGAGCGGCTGTATATGATGTAATGCATAAACATGTAGAGTGCGGCCAGTATACTTCATATACTGGCTCATCGTCCTCACGCAGCAGACCCATCCACCCTAGAAGGACAATTATTGTTACCGGGTATTTATTGTGAAACATTTCTCTCGTCATGGTCATACCACCCCCCCCATAAATTTTTCTCAACTGATCTATGCAATTCATGTGGGTAGCCTAAAACAATGGGAAAAAAAACAAAGGAGAAATCACATCCCTGTGTATGTATTGGGATCCCATTTGTTAGTGCGGGTGTTCGTAAGTCGGGTGTTTCTAACTCGGGGACTGCCTTTTATATGTCACTACATATTGTATACAGTAATTCTAAGGGTACGCTGCACTGCCCAATACCAGTCTTAAGTAAAACCCTTTTACTGTACTGTACTGTATATACTGTACAATACTGTATAATGAATTGGGTTACAATACATTTTGAAAAAAAAAAAATAAATAAATAAATAAATAAATAAATATTGTACAATACACTTGAGTTGCCTAGAGAAAGCTCGCTGACCAAGAGGGTAAATAAATAGACTGTATAATAAATCTGAAGGTTTAATAATACAGTACTGCACAGTACAGTACTGTTGTTTGATTTCTTAAGTATACTCATTAATTTATCCTTGTGGTGCTATTATCGACCTGGGGTGATATTCCCTTTTCCATCAAGGTTTGAATTATCCTCTCCTGCACCACAGCCAAAATCACCCTTTATAAGCTTCCCACACTCATCACACATGTTCTGTATAACATGTCTACCTCTATGTTACACTGCAGCCATGATGAAGGACAATAGTATAGTACAGCAATGTACTGTACTATACTGTACAGCACTCTAATACCTACAGTGCAGTACAGTAATATCCTGTATATGGTATGATGAGCTACAGGTAAACATTTGCACTTAAACATTAGACAATATACTGCCTTGTAGACATGTTAAGGTGAGATTTCTCTTTTTATATACAGCTCCTCCCCGACTTACGACCACCCGCACTTACGACCTGCCTCAGTCGTACCAAAATTTGGTCAAATTACGTATTTTCGAGTCCCAAAGACAGTACAGACAAAATTTTCGTTTGTAATTCACTTTAAAATGGCTGGTAAGCTTATAAGTGAGTGTTTTGTGGTGCTGAGAAGAAAAAGAGACACCCATTTTAGATTTTCTATGTACCTGTACTATTATTTAAGCATTTCTGACTTACGACCTGGATATCGGTCCCTAACCCCGTCGTAAGTCTGGGAGGAGCTACTGGGTACTGTACAGTACTAAATACAGTATTGTATATACCCCCCTGTATTGTATATAGTATACCAGTACATTTTACTGGTTAGTTTTACATACCTAGCTATTATTTCAAAGCATATTTTACCTGATTATTTCTCACTCTTTTTTTTGTGCACTGTAAAGGTTGAATACACCATTGAATTGGGCTAAAGGGTATGTATAATTTTAGTTGGCACAAACCCCTGAGTACTGTACCTGTACAGTACAGTAATGTGCCTGTACAATAATGCAAGTGAAATCATAAAAATATTGTTCAAGAGTTTTAAGACATTATGGTACTTCTGTATACCTGTACGTACAGTGTAGTATATACTACAGTAGCTACAGTAGAAACTGAACCAACTCCAAGAAAAAAAGACAAACAGAAATTATAATTTTCTTCAAGAATACTGAAATACAAGATACTGTAGCTGATCTATTCTATGTTAGGTTAAATTGGTAAGGTTTCGTAGTTTAGTGTGGTTCTTCTAAAAGAATACTGTATAGGCATTCCCCCGGGTTACGTAATTTTACCCTTACGGAACTTTGAAATTAGGGCCATAATTTCAGGTTATGGAAAAAATCACTCTTATGGAATTTTGAAAATACTGTATTAAAAATAAATAATTTATTTTTTAATATAATTTATTTATTTTTCATTTTCTAACATTATTTCACATGGGTGACCAGTGGTAGCAAAAGGGTGCCAGCAGTCCCACAACAACAACAATGGTTTCGGTCTGCTTGAGTCTCCAGCTAATGTTCTGCTTTCCCTCAGTTTTCAGGACTGTATTGCAGGGACTGTATTGTCCAGTGCATTCTTATTACAGATGAGTGAAAAAAGATCATCATGTTCAAGTGAAAGCGGTGGTGATAAGATATTCCAAAAAGGAATTACATTGGACACTGAACTTGATGTTTTAAGGAGGTAACTCCCAATAACTCTGATACCACAACCTCACCTCACCATCTCCGACAGCAATCAACATCATTTCTGAAAAGTAAAGTTTGGGCATTCTGTTTTTTTATTATTATATTACATCACGAATGACTCATTGTGTGTGGTTAAAACCACCTGATTTCATATATCATATGTGCCTGTGTCAAGTTTTTGAGCCTCAAAATTTTTTCGTAGGAACGTATCTCAACCTTTATAATGGAAGTACAGGTATTGTACTGTACAGGTATATGGGGAAAAAGGGTTTCAAGTTACACAACCCTTCCGTAACCCGGGGGATGCCTGTACTGTATATAGCTATACAGTGGTCCCTTGGTTAACGAGCACAATTCGTTCCAGCAGGTTGCTCGTTAACCGAAAAAATCGTTAACCGAAACCATTGCTTCAATGGGTTTTTGGTAATTGGTTCCAGCTCACCGAAAATTGCCTAAATTCAACAAAAAAGGTAGAAAAGCACACTTACTTTGAGGTGTGTATGTAGAAGGCTCCTGGATGATGATGATGATGGGAATTAGAATGGGGGTGGAGGAGAAGGAAGAAGAGAAGTCACCCCATGGCACCATTTCACCCATAAAATTTTAGTTCTCTTGGTGTATTTCAAGATTATTTTCTTTAAATCAACATTGCACTGCATTATATATTGTCAATATGTAAAATATATTTCAAAATGACCAATAATTTGTTTGGAACACAGAAAAAAAGCGTTTAGTTGAAGAGAGTCTCAAGCAAGATGTTACCTCCACTGAAAACAGAGAGAGACTAACGCCTGTCTGGTGTGTTAACAGGCTGGATGGCACGCCAGAAACTAGTTTCTTTACCTTCAATTATGTTCAATATTGTTAAAATGACTAAAAAAAGTTAATATTAAACTTTTAAAATTATTGAATAGTATAAACTTCTTGATACTTACTAAAATAGTAAGAAATTTAAGCCCTAAAACCGATTACTGTATTGGCGGACTAATACTACAGCTGGTGGACCGCCAAATGCAAGTGAAAACATGTTGAAGTCAGCTCGTAATAAACTCGTTAATCGAGGGATTGCTCGTTAACTGAAGTTAATAATCTTATGGAAGGTAAATCGTTAACCGAAATCTCGTTAACCGAGGCTCTCGTTAACCGAGGCGCTCGTTAACCGAGGGACCACTGTACTGGGTAATACAGTATTGCTATGAAAAATAATTTTGATGAGAAAAAAAAATGAAGGACATGGATACTTTGCCAGCATTGCCTACCAGATATAAATACAGTAATTTTAAATTATATACTGTATAGGTGATGCTGACAAATTTTCTTTATCCACCATATTTGTTTCTCATTGAAATATTATTCTTTTAGAAGAACCAAACTATGGTAAACTATCAAACCTAACCAATATAACCTCATAAAATACTACAGTTACCTTGTAATACTCTATATTTCATTCTTATAAAAGAAAAATATATAATATAAAGAACACTATGTAATTTCTGTTTGTCAATTAGCTATTATGGCACAGGTTCTTTTCATATATTATATTTCTAGACTATCAAAATACAATTTAATTGTAGTATTTTAGCTTAGGATTATTTGGTTAGATTAAGTAGGTTACATATTGTTATCTGTGGAGAAATTCCCTCAAGTTCATTTTAAGGACACACTATTGTCGTTATAGAGCATTACCTAATTAGTTTCATAATGAATAATTCTTACTATCATATACTGTATAATACTGTACATCATAAACTATTGCCAGGGAAGTAATCGATATTCATGAAAAAAAATATAAATAAAACACTTCATAAATAATTAAGAGTGATCTGGTTAAGGAACAGCCCTTAAACTTTACTGTTAAATTATTGGAGTGACTATTTCCAACATACTGTACAATGATTACAGCCTGACACTATTTTCACAGTACTTTACAGCAGTGGTTTTATTATTTTGGGTTCGAGGAGACGGTTAGCATCAGAACACGTTTATATACTTTGTTTATATTTCCTACAGTTGTTCTTTTGATGACATTAACTAATAAAATAAATAAAACAACTTTTTATTTCAGCAAATTTGCACGTCACTTGGTAAGCGTTTTGAGGAGAAAACTCTGTTTTTCCGATAGTTTTTGTTGTAATTCGTTTGAATCTGACATGGGTTATCAGAAATAAACCATTTTTGAGATACGCCCCCCTTCCCCCTAACAAGAATGGGGAAGAATGTGGGAAATTGGGGTTGGGAGGGGGAAAGGAAAAACAAAATGAGTGATCACCGATAAAATCAAATGTGGTCTAACTTAAACTGTCAAAAAATGATTGTGCCTCATATCGGGGGTTTTACGACCTTAATTAATAGGTCTGGTTGTTGTATGTATATTTTGTATGCTGTATGTATATTATGTATGTACTCCATTTATATACATTATTTATTCAGCCTAGCTAGCAGCGTGTGGCAATGTATTTACCATGTCCCACACGCTTAATTAATGTGCCTGGCGACATTTGGAAGCTGCTAATGTATCACTTGCCACATGTCGCCTGAGAGGCCAGTTGACCCCCAGACAGAGTAGGGAGAGCCGTTTCGCTTGTGTATCTCTGTTTGTCCAGTAAATAGAACCTACAAAAACTCTACAGGTGTTTGTGTTCGCTCCTGTAGATAGAACTTGGTACCCAGAACATATACAGTTGTCTTTTGTTTTGTTTTCTTTGGAGACAATTTCCAGAGCCGTGACTCCATGACCTGTGCAAATCCAATATATTTTTTTTATTTCCGCACAATTGGTTCTTAAATCTACTTTATTTATAAATGATAAGGATCATACTGTTAAAACCATAACCCAAATTGTGGGTTTTGATTCATTTCAATACCTTACAAGTAGCATTAGTTAATAAGTGTTCGTACTGTATAGGGTACTTATTGTTCTTCCTCAATGACGTCCTTGTAACGTTGTGTTCGGTATCATATCACAAGTTATCTGTGCTTGTGGAGGATGAAAACCATCTCTAAGAGTTCATCCATCAACACTGACTAGTTTGGCAAGGCATGAGAATTCAAAATGTGGCAGAGAACTGACTGTTACCGCAAGCAGTAATGAGTAGGATGACACATACACAAACATTATGTTAGGCTGTAAGTCAGCGATTCCCAAATAGGGGTAAATTACCCCACTGGGGGTAATTTCGCATTCAACGGGGGTAACGACAGCCTTTAGGAAAGTTTAGGTGAAAGGAAAAAACATTAAATACAGACACACAAATATTCAAATGTATCAATACGTAGTAACAATGAATTAAATCTCCACGTATGTCCAGTACCACTCACTGCCAATCCATCGCCTCAGAGAAGGGAGGGGTGGGGTGGTATGACAGAGGGCGGGGCAAGAAATAGGGAAACGTAACGGGTTTTTTCATAACTTGTCAGAAGTCAGTGAAAGACGTATGTACATGAAAGTCTCTGGCATTTTTGAGCAAAAAGGTAAATATGGCTTTTATTTGACGATATTTTACGTAATTCTATATTTACTCAAGAAATAACTTTTCTGTTGCTTTTACTGTACTTTTGTCTCATTCCATTTATAGTTCAGAATAAACCAATATACGTACATATATTCGCATTTTGCTTTTGTATTTCATTATTTTCCTCTCTCTCTCTCTCTCTCATGTTTTCCCTCGCTCTTTTCTGTATAGGTCACTATAAGGTCAGTATTCTCGTTTTGTTTTATAATTCGTCTCTTTGACTGTTACCTTGTTCATTCATCTGCAGATGAATAATTGGGAAAGTGGGTTGAATTTTATGTGCGTGCATAGAAGTTATGTTCTGATTTATACAAGCAAATTTATTATGTTTGTTGTGATGAAATTTGAACATATATTCGTATGTGTTATTTTATTTTATTTCCCTTTTATTTTTCTCTCTCTCCCTCATATGTTTGTCTGTCTGTAAGTCTGTACTTCTTTTTAGAGATGTCCTCAAGAAAGCGTGTATATTCCGAGGCTATTCTGGAGCTTGGGTTCAGTGTAGGACTGCTATTATTATTTGATTTATTTATTTCAGAGAGTATTTGTACTTATTGTACTTTGCAATTATTGTTTTATTTATTTCAATAGCAGTGAAGGTGTCATTGCACTCCAGAAATTAATAATTGATTTATTTCCAACAGAAAGAGTAATTGCAATTACTGCATTTATGTCATTATTGTTCTATAAAATAAAGGAAAGTCCAACCTAATAAAGTTATATTTATTGCACATTAGCATGTAACTAATAATAACAAAATGTTGTGGGGTAATGAGCTTGTTGCTAAGCATGATTTTGGAAAAATTGGGGTAATGGCCAGAAGTAATTGGGAACTGCTGCTGTAAGTCATATCATGTTTATTGGGCGTGCCTGCCCGTATATAGAGTATTGAGATGGTGGAGATGGAGAGACCCAGAGGAGGTCGGGGTGTTGGGTGGTAGTAAGGGGAGCTTGTTTGCGTATAAACGCCTGACGCAGCAAAGTCGGCCAGCCAGGGCTGGGCATGTGACGCTGGGCAGGGCACTGCCAATGTAGCTATCCCCACCATAGAGTCAACACCAAACCTGTTTCTCTTGAGACTTTCAACACGTAAGTTTAACCTGTACTTAAGTTTACACAGGTAGATGTGTCCATTGCATCGGTTATCATTGTGACAACATAGAAATATGGTAAATTAAGTATCATTATAAGTGTTAAGATTAGAATAATTACATAGCTATGATTGTTATGTAATTATATACACTATTGGATTAAGCATTCAAGTATGATTTATTTGAAATACTAAAATGAATTGTATTCAACAGTTTTGACCAAATTATAACGTTCGAGTTTAACGTGAAGAGTCTGATTAACCTTTAAATGCTCAGAAGGCGTTTACACTGAATGAGTGCAACAACTGAAAAAAAAACAAAAAAAAACATGCCACTTCAGGATATTGTAGTTGCTTTCATTGGTACCAAATATCACAGGGTTGTAGATTTTTTTTAAATAAACAAATCTGATTCATTTAATTTAAATCGGATTTTTTATTTTATTCAAGTATGTATTAACCAAAATCCACAAAAATTATTATTGCAACATGATAGTCAACATCCAGCCCAAACTGAGGGCAGTCAGTCCTCGACTTACGATGGGGTTAGGGACCGACGACCAGGTCGTAAGTCGAAAATGGGAAAATAATACATAGAAAATCTAAAATGGGTATCTTTTTTTCTTCTAAGCATCACGAGAACTCTCACTTTTACGCTTGCCAACCATTTTAAACAGATTTACAAACTAAAACTTTGTCAGTACACAGCGCGATCACTAGCGTCGGGACTCGAAAATACGTAATTTGAAAAATATTTTATACGACTGCGGCGGTCGTAAGTCGAGTAGGTCATAAGTCAAGGAGAACTTGTATACAGTATTACATTATCAAAGATGAGTATTGCATCATCCACTGCCAACCTGTTACATCATGCAAGACCTACTGTATACCAGTGTACAGTAGCCTTTAGTCACATGTTCACAGCTAAGCAGTTATCAGTGCTTTTAATATTTACCTACAACTCCTACTTGTTTGAAGCATAAGTACAATATATGGGAACAAGTAGGCTAAGATAAGAAATGTGTTGATACTCATCTGAAATTTGTGTTTGTTGTTTCAGTTACAGAGCAAATATTGTTATTTTTGTTGTAAGAACACTGAACAGTAAACATTGCAAAGTGAAAGTTCCTTGTGTTTAATTATGTAAGCTTCTGTAATAAGTGCAAATGGTATTTTGTTTCCGCGTCTGATTAACAATACAGTAGGCTATATATGCAGTTTTATTTAGCCTTTTCATCCTTCCCTTTACATTTACATGTAAAAATCAAATTGGAATTTAAATCAATGATTTAAATCAACTTAATTTAAATCAAACAACCCTGATCAAATAGTAAGTTCTTTCGGAGTTGTTCGATTTTATTAATTTTTTCCACAAATGTACTTTGGATGACAGTAAGTAATAAAAATTATACGTCAATGGACAAAACGCAATAGAACCTGACCTAATCAACCAAAGAATCCTACCTAACTTCCTAGCAGAGGGGTGGACCCCCCCATATTAAACAGAAAGTACTTACTTTGATATCTAGTACTAATGAGAGCAACTTTTTTGAAGTGCAACAGTGTAATTTTACATTTTTGTGGACGTGACAGAATAGTTCGACTGAGCAATTCAGTTGTAAACAAAGACAACACGCAGTGCCTCAACAGATTTTTCGGAGTAGTATTTACAGTAAACAGGTAATTTCTTCACATACAAAGCATGTAGAGACATCATTTTAGTGTCAAATTATCAGTTTTTCACCGTGTTTTTCCTCACACTTTCCCTCATCCTACATGCCCTGCCCACTAAATGTGATTTATGATTGTAGATAGAGAAAATTTTTAAAGATTAAAAAATACTTATTATTATAAGGCAGTGGATATTTTCCCGTGACCCGCTAAGTTCCTACTAATGCTTTTTTACTGTGAGTGTACTCTGATTGACTGATCACCCATTACCGGTGAACAAAGTGATAACTATTTGATCGTGACCCTGGCGGCATTTGGCATTTCTTTCGCCGTGAGTCAATCGTTGTGTAGCTATAAACATACCTAACCAGTTGTTGTTCGATTTTGTTAATTTTTTACACGATGTTCTTGTCATTATAAAAGAGGCAACATTTACTAAAACCTAACCTAACCAACCAAAGAAACCTACCTAACCTCACCTAACTTCCTAGCCATTGGGGCAGACCCCCCTTCACATTAAACAAAAAGTACTTAGCCAGAGTGCACTCACGGTAAAATAGCATTAGTAGGAGCGCAGCCAATTATGGCAAAATATCCACTACGTAACTAAAACAAAAAATCCTCGCCTCTCTTAAAATACTTATTATGATCATAAGAGCATCTGTGGAAAAAGTGAATGAAATTGAAAAACTCCTTCTGGTGGTAGTGCTATTCTCAGAAATTATAGTTCTTTGTACTTAATATACCAGGGGTTCCAGCTGGCTATTAAGGTGAGGTAGTATTCTTTGGTTAGGTTGGTTAGTTTAGGTTTTGTTAAGTTCTGTGCCTTCTTGTTCCCATTTTCGTGCTTAGCATCATTTAAATAGTATCGCCAGATATTTTGGTTAAATTCCATAAGTTATTTCTCCTGCTAACCCTGTTCTCCACCTTTACCATAATCACTGTAGTCAATGTACAGTGTTTGTTGCCTGGGACACTTACCAGTTTTTACTGGAGAAAAAATCATAATTTTTGGTTAACCACCCACCACCTTTTTACGATTTGTTTTCTCTTACCATTTAATAGCTCTCTTTGAAAAATGAAAGAATATACTTGAATTTAGCAGGGCAGTCCAAAAATAAACGCGACATTCGCGATTTATTTGTTGCAATAATCAAAAATTTTTCTGAGTCCTAATTTGATGGGTGGATGGAAATTACATTACACTGAGTTTGGGTTAGGTTGATTAGGTAATGGTAAATTTTCAGTATTACACTAGCAGTGACTTCATCCCCCTGGCTAAGGAACACGGCGTCATTGGGGGCTTCAGGGGTGAAGTCCCCCGTCTAAGTAGGACACAGCCTGTTAGATTAGATTAGGTCAGGTCAGGCTAGGTTATGTAAGGTTAGGTTAGTACATAGACGTAGTTTAGTTTTAACCTTTTTCCCCCATGAAAAATATATTTTTTCGCTAGTTTTCTTGGTGTCTTAGATGATTCTGACATTTATTTGTGGTGAAAATCACTCGTTTTCAGCCCCCCCCCCCCCCCCACACACACACACACCCAAAACCCTGCATTATCAACGTGACCCCTTACATTGTTGGGTGGTGAGGGGGTGGGGAAAGAAAAAAAGGTTATTTGCCCCAAAGAAACTGTCAGAATCATCTAGGTTGGTTGGTTGGTTCCTTTGGTATGATAATAGGTTAGGTTAGGTTGGTTGGTTTCAATGGTATGAAAATAGGTTATATTTTTGGTGTATCACTCAAATCTGACCTTCATATTTTGGGCAAATTAACATTTATTGCAAAAAATTTAAATTTTCATTTTAACACAAAAATGGAGGTGAAATTTGAATAAAACACACCAAAAATAACCTATTCTCATACTAAAGGAACCAAACAACCTAACCTATTCTCATACCAAAGGAACCAACCAGAAAACCTAACTAAAAAAAAAATAATAAAAAAATAAGTGATTTGCCCCAAAATTAAATGTCAGAATCATCTAAAATAGCAAGAACACTAGCGAATTTCTTTATTTTTCATGTGAAAAAAAGGTGATGGGTGGATAACGAAAAATAACCGAGTAAATTTGGTTGTTAGATTTGGTTTGGTTAAGTTAATATAACCTTGATTAACCTTGAAGGGAAATAAGCCGGGGTGTTTAATATCCATGTCATAAAAAAACATACAGTACACAAGATATTAACACTTAAAACATAAGGAGAAAATACAAGCGTCCTAAAATCAAGAGACTAACAAGACTGACTCGTATTTTATGAGGTTTTACTGACAAAACCAAATAAACAATTCGATAACATACATGTTGTGGTACACGGTTTTCACTCTTAAATAAAAGCTGTCATTGTGTAAAACCTTTAAGTGCCAAGAATAATAACTGAAACAAAGTAACGTTTTGGGGTCAATAGATTCGCCTCCTATAACCATTTTCACGTTGAATAATAAGTAAAAAAAAAAAAACAATACTCACGTATTTTCCATGATCGTTTTGATAAGTTAGGCGACCGATTAGGGTTCATATTGGCCCCAAGAAATAATCCTCCATTCAAAAACAGGTCTTATACCACAACGACTTCAATCAGCTGGTTCTTGACCAAGTGTAAACAACCACCTGGTAACTCGACTTTTTCAACCTTGTGGTCACTTTAGGTCAATGGCGCCATCACCTGACTCGTCGGAGATTATCTACACTCTCAAAAAAAACATTGGTTAATTATAATTCAACTCAGGTCCCACCAGTGAGGAGGAGGAGGAGGACCCGTCACAGCGTCAACACCACTTGAGGTTTACCGACACAACTGCCAGGGTGAGGATGAAGCAGTATTCTCATTGGCTGCACCGCGGGAGGCGAGAGGTGAGTCAACCAATCACATTTTAGTTTCTGTGTTTATTATGGCTTTCATGAAAACTTGGTCAAATTAAAAGCTTCTGTTACCTACAATATAAAACATTTTTAAAATTCCACCAATAGTCAAATAAAATATATAAATAAATAAATAAGTGAAAATTTATAAATCCTAATATAAGCTATATAGAAAATATAAAGTAATAGTTTCTCATAAGGTGAAAACTAAATATAATCAACGGTAGGTTAACTTACATGATATAAACATGTTGAAGAAAGTGTTTAGTAAAGATGTTACTCGACTGTTAAGTATTTCTCAATCCAGGTCGACTCAACGATGGTGTTCCAGTCAGCACAAGGTAGACTATGAGCAGGGACAGTCACCAGAAACAAGAGTGAGGGAATACTTCTATTACGTGGATCATCAAGGCATGGTGAGAATTATATCATAAAACTGGGTAATAAATTGGTTGATATAGAATGTAGATGACACAGGAACCTCGATCCACCGTGTTTTGTGCAAATGATTTGATTTTTCGTTCCTACTAACTCTATTTTACCGTGACTGTGCAGTAAATGGCTGTGAGTCAATGAGTCACACTGATTGGGTCGCCTCACACTAGGAAGTTAGGTTAAGTTAGGTAGTTTTCTTCGGTTCGACTAATTACCCAAATGTACCCAAATATAGCCGCAATGAAGTCAAATAATGGTTCTACATGAATAAATCGGACTGCTAATCACTTCTCGACTAGTATTTGGTGTCAGAAAGTCACAAAAAATTGGAAAACTTACTTTAATCTGAGTTAATAGATCGCGTGCATGTACCGACGGAGCGAGTAATTACCCAAATGTAGTCGCAATGAAGTCAAATGATGGTCGTAATAGCATAATTCGGGCTGCGAATCACTTCTCGATTATTATTTGGTGTGATAAAGTCCCAAAAAATTGGTAAACTTAATTTAATCTGAGTTGTGTTAGGTTAGGTTAGGTACATACACTTGATCTATTAACTCAGATTAAATTAAGTTTTGCCAATTTTTTGTGACTTTGTGACACCAAAAACTAGTCGAGAAGTGATTAGCAGTCCGATTTATTCTTCTAGGACCATTATTTGACTTCATTGCAACTACATTTGGGTAATTAGTTGGACCTGTTTTCTTTGGTTTGGTTGGTGAGGTCTTCTAACAAAACTTCTGCTGGTTTTTCTTATCAACCAAAGTTAGGTTAGGTTTAATTTAGAAATAACCACCTTTTTAACACATTTTCCATAGCCACAACAGTGTCTACTATAAAACACACTGAAATTTAAGCGTTTTTAAATTCGATTTATAGGAAAAATCAGCGGCTGTGAAGTCGTAAGTAATTACCTTTCCTAGACATTAATAATAACACTATTCCATATCATACTCAATTGTATTAAGAAACAGCAGCAAAAAATTCTTTAGATGATGAAAATTTTCTTCTTTCCTTCTTTAATATTAATTATGATAATATCCCAATGAGGATGAATGCTGTACATTTATTATTACTGTAATAGTAGGTACGTAAGATTTCAATTTTTCCAACTAATAATATTGCATACTGTCGTACGAGATCAAACACCTTCAGTAATCAAGGCTTTCTTCAACTTATAAATCCATATACATCTGCAACAGAACAAAATAAAACCCTAGAGAACATTTAGAGTAAAGGTAAACACAAATATAATTTATTACATAATATGACACATGCTCATATGAATTAGTTTGGCAACACGTACAGTACACACGAACCAGCAAAACAACGTACCTACCTACTTAACAGCAGCTTCACACTAGCACTTCTATTGTCGACTTTTTTATCACTAGTCGATTTTTTCATGAATCATCAGCGTTGTCTTCTTATCAAACGGTACGCACTGTCTGCACTGACGACAACTTACCGGAGTCAAGTCAAGATCTAAAATTTTTACTTAATATATAAAGTTAAAATTATTATGAAGTAATTATTACTCTTCTTCCCAAGATTACTCGTTATTATGTTTAATTTCCTGATTTTAAAAAGGTAAGAAAGTGTCATTTGTTGTTTACATTTTGACCACGCAGGAATAACAACAACATGGAAGAGCCAACAAATAAAATGATTTACCAAGTATGGATACGCTTGGTGAACCAGATAAGGCAGCGTCGCTGTCTCTGGGATCACCAGGACTCTTCATACACAGTTGTCGAACGAGGGAAACTGGCGAGTTGGTTCTAAACACATGTGTGACGGTGCACAACAAAAAGTTCGACGATTTTCTGAAAGTTTAACAAAAAGTCAACAAAAGAAAGCCATTGTGATCCTGTCTAAAACATATTCCAGTATGGAAGTTTGTGATAGCTTCTACTATCACCACAATTTATTGCATTGTAGTTGAATTCTGGAATTCATAAGTGGTGGATTCTTGAGATAAACACTTCTTGGCCGTCTGTATTTATTGTTTCTACACACTATGTGCACTGACAAGATGTAAGAAGATATTACTGTATATGAGTCCTCTCCAGGGAAGAACTGTGAGTAATGCTTGGAGGCTACCCTTAGTTAAGTGATACACTTTGTTCAGTTGTTGTGAGCTAACTGTCTCATCCCGGGGTTGCTAGCTGATAGGCAGATGGTAGCAGCCCGGTTTGTATACAGTATAGTATAGACTTCATTATGGCTTAACCCTTTGAGAAAGTTGCTAGGTTGGGCCTCACTTGTTATGCTGAATAATATGACCCTGGCTCGACCAGGGTCACATCTTTGTGTTCTCCCTGGTTCTCCTCTTCGTTGTACAGGATATATATATATATATATATATATATATATATATATATATATATATATATATATATATATATATATATATATATATAGTTGTTGTTTGGGATTTCTGGCCTCTTCGCCGTTAGGCTATTTCGGCCAATATATATATATATATATATATATATATATATATATATATATATATATATATATATATATATATCAGAAAGACTTGAGGACCATAATGGTTCCCTCTGGACACATCCATTTGTAGAAATGAAAGACTAATCCTAAAATAACTTTTCCTGGTAAATCCCACAGCCAGACAGTTCTCAGATACTGTGCTGTATTAGGTGATTTACTAGGTTTATTATGTTTGCAGAGACCAATCCCTTATATTTTTATGAAAAATTACATTGACTTTTATACTTGGAATTTTACAGCTGTTTATGGATGATGCAAGAATTAAGAACTTCACATCTTGCTTTAAAGGTGGGTACTGGTGTCCTTCTGTTGCAGTTCTAGTACAGTGCTGTATGGTGGTTCTTAACCTTTTTTGTGTCACGCTTCCCTAGCAAGCCCATCCTTGACACCCCCACCATGTTTAAGCATACTGTACTGAATATTATTACACACTTCATTAAATGTGATACAGTATCAGTAGAACAACTACCTGTAAACAAAAACATCATCCGTTTACAAATTTATTTGTTAATCCATATGCAACTAGCTGCTGTGCAGAACACTGCAGAAAATGTAGAAGTAACCGAAGCATGTACTCATTAATGAAATGGATTGTACTGCTGGCTCTTTTAAATACAGTAATCATTTTCAGTTCGTCTTCTTAACCCACATATCAACATCAGAGGTATCACAAACAAGTTGTTATTATGAGGTGGCTGGTACTAGCTCTTTCTTT
The DNA here is from genome assembly GCA_958450375.1 of Homarus gammarus. NCBI lineage: Eukaryota > Metazoa > Arthropoda > Malacostraca > Decapoda > Nephropidae > Homarus > Homarus gammarus. The sequence continues at coordinate 2,991,496 of CAUDMG010000187.1, read as the reverse complement.
TACAAGTCTTGCTATATTTGGTGATGTCATGCTGAGTGCACATCAGATAGAGATCACACCCCACATCAAGTTTGTTTCACTGCTTTGTTTTGATCCTAACCAGCTCTAAAAATTCCACTTCACAGAAATACTGATATTCCCCAATTTATGAAAGGGTTCCTTTCTTGAAAATCTTCTGTTAATTGCATTTTCATAAAATGAAGTATATTTTCCTATCTCCCATTAAAAAAGATGAGATAAATTCCCAAAGAAAAAATCCCACAAAATGTTGCAAAACCTGTTTTAATTAATTTTTTTTGTTATGCACAATGATTATAAGCCAATAATAAATATCAAAACTGAAGTACAAACAGTACAGTAATAATTTTATACCTACAATAGTTACAAGAAACCAAACAAGATTAGTGGAGAACATAAAAACTCAAGTCTTTCCCAGTCTTTGCCATTTAATGCAATGAAACATCAGATGTTGGTCAGTGCTTCCACCTACTGTACTAATTTACACACGATTCATGGGGAATGAGACCATGGAAGAAGATATGTTGGAAACCAGTGCAAAAGTTGATGATGTTTTCCCTGCTATTTTGAACTTCTTCCAGGAGAATGAAGTATCAAAAGAGAAGTTGATTAGTGTTTATAGGTGATGGAGCTCCAGCCATGTTTGGTTCACTCTGGCTTCGTCACCAAAGTCAAGTAGATGCTTTCAGCTTTAGCAGCAAAGCCACTTCCTATGCAATTCAAAGGATATCTGAACATCATGATCAAATTGTGAACCACATAAAACTTGTGCCCTGAGTACCTGATTGTTCTTGCAGTTGTGTCACAATTTAGGAGTTGTACACAAGACTATTATTTCAAAGGGTTACTTGTATGAGCTAAGAGAAAAGGTGAAAATGTTTTTGGGAAATGAAAAAAATGACTGGCTCACCACATATATTTCAGAGGAACTTAACTTGTCCTTGGCTAACCTTGCAGATATTTTTGAGATCTTTTATGTTCTCAACCTTAAGCTTCAAGGTAGAGACACACCTATCATTGGTAATTAGGGTACAATTTGAATTTTCATTGCCAAGCTGCAGCTGTGGAAGCATCACATCAACAAAGGAACACAGCATCTTTTCCTTGTCTTTATAAATTCTTGAATGACAAAACATGGCCTTAAAGCTGAAATCATGAATCACCTTCAAGCTCTGGAGAATGAGTTTCATCAATATTTTCCTGACATCAGTGGAAAACAGTTTCAATTTCAGCATTACCAGGAATCCTTTTTTCATAGTAGTCAAGGGCATCCCTGAACCCTTGTAAGAGCAGTTTCTTGAATTGAAGTTTGATTCTCTAGTAAAGGATAACTTTAGAAATCTTGCCTTGAAGAAGTTTTGGGTGGACCAGACTGTAAGCCAGTGAGCCCTCCCACTCATATTCTTTTTTCAGTGAGGTACAGGTAGTCTTTGAATTACAAAAATTTTATAATATTAAAAAAAAAATTGTCCCAAGCTTTGATTCATGAATGAAAACTGAAGTTATGAAGGAAAATTCACCAATTTCCTAATTTTTTTTCTGTGGTAATAATAATAACTGGTATGCCAAAATTTTGCGTCTTTATACTGTATTTACTATCAGTATGCTTACTGTACTTATTTCATTATTCTCTTAACACTTGCAAGGTTATTAAGTCTACAAATAAGTTTTCAATGTGTCATCATTCTCCTACATTCACATGAAAACAAGTACTGTACTGTAGACTTGTCCCTCAGCCAGTTGCCTGATTATCCAATTTCTCCTCATTTACTTAAGAACATAAGAATGGAGGAAACTGGGCAGTCCCATTACACCCAACCCCTATTGCTCATATATCCACCCAACCTATGTTTGAAGCTATCCTATATGAAATTTGGAAGTGAAGAAATGTTTGGAGGTGTGGAGAATGCCAGCAGCACGAGTGTAGCTTCAGGTAACAGCTGAGATGCTGAAGGCTGGCATTCGTAACATTTTCCACCTCTGATGACTTTAAGGCACCTTTTTTTAAACATTTGAAACCAGCTCATACCACAGTACTTTGGAATTTTCAGATCCTCAGGTTTATTATTTGTTACTGCATCATAGTATTTTCCTAATTACTGTATTGTTTTTCTCAGAGAAGAAGTTCCTCCAGTTTTTCTTCAGTCGACTTCGCATGAACGATACAGAACGATATCCTGAGTTTCCTTTTTTATCTCCCTGTGGTCGTGAGAGGAATTACATAAGATGTGATGATCTTCCTGTGGTGTTCACAAATCTGGTAAGAAAATTACACATCAAACTAGATTGGTCAATATTTGTCAAATAGTTTGAATCTTAGTTAAAAGATGTATTTTTTTTATCAAAAGAAGGATGCTTTTCTTGGAATAATATTTACAAATTTTCATCAAACCCACCAGTAACATAGAAAATGCTAATACTGTACTGTATAATACTGTAATTTATGAATACCATATAAAATTTCACATACAGTACTTAATCATTGCTCATCATTTGTGCATACAGTAGTTGGTAAGTTAGCATTCATTTGCACATGACAGTACTGTATCAGTATGAGTGAAGTATTAAATGATTAGGAGATGTTCTTCTGTGTAGCCTCATTTTCCCCCAGGATATTTCACTCGTGTTCAATGGTGTATCACATATTATGTGCCTGAAGCAACTAAAGTAGCCTCTGGTGTTTTTCTTGGCTTAATCTTAATGATAAATGTTGAATCCAAAAATTAGTTACCTCATTTATATGGAATACCTTTAATTAAGGTCACAGGCATCACTGAGGGAGCTCGACTTATTATGTACTGATCATAGAAGCAGTAGCTATGTGGTAAATACAGTTACTCACCTAATTATATTGAGTCTGAAGATCCCCTTTGATGTAGTGTTTACCTCTCTCACTGAGTGAATCAGTGGACCTGGTCCTCCATGACTATTGACCCACAATGGGGCAGCTATCAAACAGAAAGGTACTACTACCTGGGAAGATATTGGAAGCATAAGGGTTTGTCTAATGGTAGACCCTGCTGTCATATGGCATCACAAAAATTTTGACCAAGTGTCCCAGGTTGCTAATCCAACTTTCTGCCTCATTTACACACAATTGCAGGGTCTCGATTGTTATTCTTACTTTGACAACACAGCATACATATATTGTTTCTCGCTCTTGATGTTTTTCATTTTTGTATTTATTTATGGTTACTGTATTATGTAATTGAAAAGACTGACTTTACTTGTTCAAAGATCTATTAAAAGTAAGTCTGCTTAATATACATGCGATCCAAAACAAATGTGTCACGTTAACACTCGCCTTACAGTATTTATAACGAGTACCCCTCCAACTCACAGGCTAGTTGTGACCTTCTTACAGGGAAGAGCCATGCTGTATCTATTTTTCTTCGGATAGATTTTTCGGCAACTGGTTCATTTTTCTTATAAGTACAATTGATTGCTCTTTCACACGAAACAAGTAAAAAGTGAAAAAGAGGAGAAATAATTTTGATATGAAGTCATGCATAACAGTTTTCAATACAATCAACTTGTATTTTAGCCAACAAATAACCAATTAAGGACAATATGTGTTAGATAACACTTTATATTGGTGAATTATGGATTGTTTACTTTATTCTAATCCTCTTGGGTCATTTGTGTAACAGACCTGTTGTACTATAGTGTATCCCCATTGCCTTCAGTGTAAAAACTTTAAATATGTCTTAAATGTTTCATTTCTTAGAAGAGCATTAATATTCTTAATACTGTACTGTATGTTTCATTATATAAGTTTTCAAAGGTTGAATAAAATAAATATCAAACAAAGACAGTAGATCAAAACATAGTTCCCCTACATGTCATGTCCAAGCAGATATTTCAAATTACTGTACAGTATTGTACAGTAGATTTTATTGCCTCCCTTGAATTTTCGAAGGTATGAAAGCGAAATATTTGAATAGCCCAGGATTACTGTATACATACAGTACAGTATACTTGTGTTTGCCAAACAAATAATAAATTTTTTTGCTAGTAAAAATTGCTGCAAGTATAGGCAAACATACGAATAGCGGATATATGAATAACATGGTTTCCCTGTATATGAAATTATAGAATTGAAATTAAATCAGATTACAATACAGTCAATTCTCATATTACGCGGTTAATGTAACCCGGAGGGTACCGCGGAAAGTGAGAAACGCGTAAAGTGAATAACATAACATATGGGATTAATTGAAATGGAGTCCGGGCCGATCCCCAAACTCCACTTTTTGACGACACACAACTATGTTGTAGTAAAAATATTATCTTAACTTTATGATGGCATGCACACACAATTAATAATTAAGAGAAATATCAATAATATTAGGTTTTTTAACACTTACATTAGTAGAAAAGATGGCTGGGCACACGGGGATGGGCGGTTGGTTCCGAGGCAGAGGGCAGATTATTGGCCATCACTTGTATCAATTGTATCACTATCCACCACAGAGGCTTGCAGGGCCTCTTTGTCAAACCCCCCAAAGTTCATATAAGCCCATATCCTCACTATAATTATCACTATCAATGACTTGGGCCGGCTGTAGTGGGTGGCGGGTGAAGAACTGGTAATGTTTTGATGACTGGGCGACCTTGTGCGCACCATTTTCGCGCCTCTTCCACAACATGGCGGATGGCGGGAGGTTTGGATCCAAAAATGGCGCGGCTTGCCAGCCGCTCTCCGCGTAATGGGGTTCACGACCGCGGAATGTGAGCATATTAGGTTCTGGCAAGGCACCGCGTTAACGGTGCAACGCGGAATGCGGGACCGCGTAATATGAGAATTGACTGTACTGTACAAGAATATTTTCCAGATGATGAAGAATACTCCTTTAGGATCAGAAGAGCACCTGGCATATGGCAATGCAGGTGAAGTGATGACCCTTCCATTCCAGCCATCTGAATTATGCATGCAAGTTGAGACTGGACGAGTATATCACCCTGCTTCTGAATGTGTAGGAGGAGTGGGACTCGTCAGATCCCAGTTATCTATTCAACTCTCAACACACTTCATTTTTGGAAACAGCGAAGAAAAACCTCCCACTCACATAAATTGGGGAGGTCAAGAAATAAAACTGTCTCAAAATTTAGTGCCAGTATTGCAGAGTCTAGAACAAGTTAGGAAATTTAGTTTAGGACTTACAGAAGATGATAGCTAATGTGGATATCTTTCTTTAGAGTTTTATGTAATAAATAGATTGTATAATTATATAATGTTGTATATACTGTATTTATAAAAGCAAAAGACACACTGTATATCCCATTTAAAGTGGGTTGGCTATGCAATTTTTTTCCCATTAAAAGTAGCTTTTATTAATGTCATGAAAAGCTTGGCCTCAGTTTGTCAGATATTATAAGAGTACTTTATGGTTCATCATCACAATTGATAATTTAATGGCTGTATTATTATTTTGAATAGGATAGTGTTTAATTTTTATTTTTCATTTATTCCAGGCTGCTGTCATTTAAATCATTACTTGCAAGGCAGTAAGCTATGTATTCATTGTTGTTTATTCTGAAATGTATTCTTAACGATATTGTATTGGGGTTCATAGAGTAAAGACATCCATGCATGTATTATATATGTTATGTTTGGGAAGTACCTGTTCTTACTACACTATATTTATTAAAAAATAATTGTAACTTTCTTTCTACATTTCACTAACCATACTTATTAGAGAGAGAAATTGTCAGTAATTTTTAACATTGTTCTTTGTGTGTTCTTTTAGTAGATATTGTTCTTATCTTATTAACAGAGCATATATCATTGTCAAAGTTGAGGTACAGGTAAACCCCGATATCCGACACATATAGGGACAATGAAAAGTCGTTGGTTAGTGAATCAAAGGGTTATCAAAGCAATGAATGTCGTGCACACTGACAAGCAGGATAATAAACCAGACATATGAATCAATCATAATAAGCATTAGATAAAGAATGTAAGCATAAATTGAGCATGTTACAGGTTTTACCTGTGTTGAATCGTTGAGCCGGCATTCCTCCCCAAGGCTGGAGGAACATGCTGGTTGGGGTAAGCTTACTAGGTGCAGGGTCCTCAGGGCCCTCAAACTCTAACCCAACTTAACCTTTACATTCATAACAAGTACAGTAAAACCTCGTTAAGGAGGATATCGCTTAAACCAGACAAAATTATTTGCCAAAAAATAAGTAAAAAATTAAAAAAAAAAAAAAAAAAGTAGCATAAAATATTTCATCAGATGACATGTTCACCTTGAGTCAAAATTTCAAGGGACCAAGCCATCAGCACGTGGGATACAGATGCCCGAGAGTTATCAATTGTTGTTTTGGGGGATATTATTTCATTCACTCTAGTAATGATACAATATTATGTTATCGGAGGTAAATGCATGGTTTACATAATTTGTTTATCACTGTGCTAGTCACCGTTTTCATATTAGACTACCTGTACAAGATATGTACAGTATTTTGGTTGTACTCCTGGCAACAGGAGCGAGTGACTGACCAATAGTCATAGTGTCGTCTGCTCTTGTGAAGCTCCTCCCTCCCTGCCATATTTCACTGGATTTATTGTTATTATTTGTGTTTACTGTTATAACAGTGATTAATTATGGCATTGTAGCCAGGTTAGACTCGTCACTGTAACCACCAGGCTACTGGGCCAAGCTGTGAGGTGTCATGGTTGTTTTTCAACTTGTATTTAAGAGTAGATATATGTAACTTTCTTCATTTATTTTCACTCAGTTACATGCACACACCATCCTACATACAAATGAAATAAGTGTCCTAAATGCAAACATATAAGGGAATATACATTTATATGCACACAAGTTAGCTGGCTCAGCGAGGGAGCAGGAGGATGATCACAGTGTGTGTGGAGGGGGGGGGGGGGGGCGTTGCTAGGGAATCGGGGTCCCAGTTGATCTTCATTACTATGGTGAAACAGAGTGAATACAAATGGTGACTGTGTAAACTTTCATTTGGCTTTTATTTATTGATTTATACAGTAATTTTGTTGTGACTTATTAATTGCTATTATTTTTATTTAATCCTCACATTTCTTGGTACACAGTATATATTATTTAAAAAAAATGGCTATGGGAGGAAAATACACAAAAGTTTTTCCCTAAATACTCCGTCTTAACGACTAATTGGTACCACGAAAACTATCGTTAACTTGGTGAGTATAGTTTACATGTTAAATAGGTCAATTGGTACCAGCCCTTGGACACTTTCACCCCCTATTACCCCTACAAAAAATTACAACCACTTATTCTCACACATTAATACTGCATCAAGAGTTAATAACTATTAATAACTAACCTTTAGACACTCATTAAACTGCAAAATGAGACTGTGTACTGTCATCTGAGGCAAGGGAGTGGTTTTTTATTGCCCCCGATGTCTTTGCCCCCACACTGCCCTGCTTCCCCAGCACCACCACCAACTGATCCTTCAGTCTCACCCGCTCTAACCAAACAAACCACCCTGCTCGCTGACGTCATCAAGATGGCCGCCCAGAGTGACTGTCAACTTGCTTTACTGATCATTATTGTGTTGAAATGTAACATTAATTTGTTGAGGTGTCACATGGCAGTACAGTGACCCCTCGTTTAACGAACACCTCGGTTAACGTAATTTCGATTAACGAACTGCCTTCCATAAGGATCTTCAATTCGGTTAACGAAAAAAAATTCGGTTAACGAAGTTCTTACAAACCGACCTCAACATGTTTTCGCTTGCACTGATCGGGCAACCAGCTTTAGTATCAGTCCGCCAATACATTAATCGGTTCTAGGGCTTAAATTCCTTACTATTTTAGTAAATATCAAGAAGTTTATACTATTCAATAATTTTAAAAGTTTAATATTCAATTTTTTAGTCATTTTACCAATTATTGAACATAATTGAAGGTAAAGTGACTAGTTTAATGCACGGCATCCAGCCTCTTAACACAGCAAACAGGCGTTAGTCTCTCTCTGTTTTCACTGGAGGTAACATCTTGCTTGAGACTCTCTTCAACTAAACGCCTTTTTCTGTGTTTCCAAGCAAATTATTGGTCATTTTGAAATATATTTTACATATTGACAATATATAATGCAGTGCAGTGTTGATTTAAAGAAAATAATCTTGAATTACACCAGAGCTAAAATTTTATGGGTGAAATGGCGCCATGGGGTGACTTCTCTTCCACCCCAATGCCTTCTCTTCTTCCTTCTCCTCTACCCTCATTCTAAATCCCATCATCATCATCCAGGAGCCTTCTACATACACACCTCAAAGTAAGTGACTTTTCTACCATTTTTGTTGAATTTAGGCAATTTTCGGTGAGCTGGAACCAATTACCCAAAAACCCATTGAAACAATGGTTTCGGTTAACGAACGACCTTCTGGAACGGATTGAGTTCGTTAACGGAGGGGTCACTGTACTGTTGTTATTATGATGAATCGTTGAAGTGAAGTATGTACACTCCATAAAAAAAAGTATCTTTAAGGAGGGATCTGATGGACTTCGAATTGAACAATGGTGGTATTTCACTAGGGTTGGTAGGGGTGATTGTGAGACATTCCCTACCTATTTTGGTAAGCCTGATTTAGTTACTTTATTTGAAACATAAAATTAGTTCGTTGCAATATGATTTGTGAATAACAGTACGCCTCATGGGCCTTTATCAAAAACCTTTGTTCGTGGTGTCACTTTGTTTCACACAAGAATTGTAAAGATAGTTTTTTTTACCTAGTGTACAGTACTATAGAGTATAGATGGGCAATATGTGATTTAATAGAAGAATACAAGCACCTCGGAAGACATTACTCAATCGAGTGTTCATATTTGGAGCTAGCAGATGCCGGCTGCACTAGAGATCACTGCCTTGTGTTAAAGAAGCCACAAATTTGGAAAACTGCCCGAGACTCGGAGTTACATTTTTTGAAGTGAGAATTGTGAACTCTTTGAATAAAAACAATACTGGCAAACTTATCAGTTCAAATCACCTACTGTACTTACTAATGTAGATACTGTAAACACTGAAGCCTTCCATTCCTTAAATTTTGAGAAAAGAACTGAGAACTCGTATTACCAAGCTGAAAACTTAAAAAAGGATAAAGAACAAGATGGCTTAACACATAACATACATTATTTAAGTACCAAAGCGGTAAGCAAATCATCTTAGATTTTGCCCCTGGCTTATTTCACGTGAAGATTAACCACTGTAGTGCTAACCTAACACCCTAATCAAATCTAACCTAACCTACTCCACCCTCTTGGGTATCTTTAGGGTTTTTTAATCATCAGGCAAAATAAGCTTGTGGCTAATCATCATGTTATTAAACTGGGGATACTACTCATCAAGTGAGATAGACAAAACTAGGGTGATAACCATCAGGTGATCCACCAAAGCTCCTCGTCCCTAAAAGTTAAAGAACAATCTATCAAATAATTTACATTATTATTTATTCCACCTTATGTGCCATGTAATGAATCGCCAAAACTTCTTATTCTTCCCACCAATGGTTATCTAAAAGTGAATGAAAGCCTCAGGCCTGTGCTTACAGATTATAACCAATTTATGAGACTAATCAATACTAGAGCAAGTGTACAAAGGTTCTGTAACATTGTACACAGCATACGCTATTGATCTACAGTACTTATCCGGTTAGCTTTTCAATAAGACCACAATACACCTGAGAAGCTCTTGCCTTAAATCTGGGACCTCTGGTAATGCTATTATGTGGTCTTAGTCTGGGGCAGCTTTCTCAAAATATATTTTCTTGTACCATCCCTCAGACTCTGCAGTGCAGTTTATATCACTCAAGTTCATTAGCTCAGGAACCGATTTCGTTACCTCTATCTAAATATATTCGACTACAGAACATTGATGTACAGTACAGTATTTCATCTTGAAGGGATGCCATACTCTATACTGCACTCACGTACTCGAAGTGTGGGAGGACCATGGTGTTGTATGAGTGTGAAGTTTTCCATGTACTGTACAGTACTGTATAAGGATCACACCCATAATTTGGTTTGCCTTGTTAACTTTTAATTCTTATGATCTTCAAGCAAGAATTTGCTTTTAACTACTATGCTCAGGTCTTTTTATTTTTCCATTGTCTTTAATACCGTATACAGTACTCATATTCAGACTTTCTGTAATACAAACATACAATATTTTTCTCCTTTCCTGCCAACAGTCATCATTTTAAAATTGACATGGTGAAAATGGTGACTATATGTTAAATCATCAAAATTGATATTCAACAAAGTTCAACCAAGTTAAATTCACTTAATATGGCGGGCGTGAGGCACTCGTTACATACCTGAGATACGATGAGGGAGTGTCAGAAAGTGACTCTCCTGTGCATGCAGTTATATACGAGGCATTGGCAACTCAAAGCATGCCGAAAGGTGCCATTACATGCCTGTACATAAATATTCATTTAAATCAGTTGTTGTACACATGGGCTTATGAAAATCAGGCTTATGCTTTTGCTTTCATCATCTTCACCACTGATCGGCTCATTAGTTGCTTGGGCGATCGGTCACGTCTCTGTTATGCACTGTTGGCAAGTACTGGGCATGCACCAGCTCCTGAATGAACTTGAACCTGTTCCAGTGTTGGTCAAGTCTGGTCTTGAAAGAGCTCACGCTCACACTCAGTGCCGTCTCAACACTTTCTGGCAGATTGTTCCAAGAGTTCACAACTCTCACTCCGAAAAAGTTTGCCCTCACAGTTTACTGGACCTGTGGCTTCTTCAACCTTGAGCTGTGACCCCTTGTGGGTCGAGCGTCCGCCAGCTCCAGGTAAGGACACTCAACTGAGCAGTGCCCCTTGAGATGCTTATATTCACCTCAATTAGGTCGCCCCTTGCCCATCTGTAGTATAAGCTAGGCAAGTTCAGGCACTCCAATCTCTCAGGGTAGCTGAGACGCCAAAGTGCAAGCACCAGTCTGGTGGCTCTCCTTCGAACATTTTCAATCAACTGACAGTCCATCACAGTATATCTCGGGGACCAGACGGGGTGACAATACGCCAGATGGGGAAGCACTTCACTCTTGAAGATCGTTACGAGGGATGGACCGTCTAGATATCTGAACGACCTTCTTATAAGACCTAATAATTTATTTGCCTGATTTACCCTCTTCTCTCAATGGCCTGAAAACTTCAGCTCATTGTCAACATACACACATAGGTCCTTCTCACATTCAATCTCAATAAATGCAATCTCTTCGTCCCGATGGGACATATGATACGCCTCCTTATCGTTGGTACGCCCCAGGTGCAGCCTCTTACACTTCGTGACATTGAATCTTTGCAGACATTTGTTCGACAATTCTTGGAGCTCACAGAGATCTTTCTGCAGCTCTTCACAGTCTGCTTGGTTCTTCATTTCCAGAAATAACTTGGCATTATCCACAAACATTTGTATGGAGGAGTGTACAGCATCAGGCATGTCATTTATGAAACAAACAAACAATAGCAGGCCCAATACACTGCCCTGTTATACCCCGCTTGTGACAGGTACCGACGATGATTTCGTGCTATTAATCACCACCCACTGCTTGCGGTCATGTAGAAAGTCTTCTATCCACGCGAGGACATTTCCTCGAATTCCATACCCTTCCAATTTGATTTTCAGCTTTTCATGGGTTACACTGTCGAAAATCTTGGCAAAATCTAAGTATACAGTATACTGTCAATATTACCACCCCATTCCAGAATATGGGTCCATATATCCAATACTTTGAGCAATTGTGTTAAATAGGAGCGCCCCAGCATAAAACCGTGTTGGCAATCCTTTACAAGGTTGTTTCGTAGTAGATGTTCCATCGCGGCATCTCTGATAATGCTCTCAAGTACTTTACATACTATGCTGGTCAGGCTCACCGGTCTATAGTTGTTCGTGGAGTGACGATCGCCCTTCTTGAAGATAGGACTCACATAAGCCATTTTCCAATCACTGGGGACCTTTTGTTCATCCAGGCATTTACAAAACAGGATCTTCAGGGGCTCGGCAAGCTCGTTCCACATTTCTCTTAGCACTCTGGGATGCACCATGTCTGGGCCGGGACTCTTATGAACCTTTAGCTTTGACAGTTTATTTCTAATACCCTCTTCTGTGAACACAATGTGGGTCAGTGCTGGGTCGAACCGTCTGTCCTCAAATGCAGGAAGGTTAATCGCATCCTCTCTTGTGAACACCGAGGAAAAGAGGCTGTTCAATGCCTCAGCTTTATCCTGGTCAGAATCTGCATAACTACCATCTTCAAGTCTCAGGTCTGATACTCCTACTCGCGTTTTTAATTTCGACTTTGCATAGTGGTAAAACGCCTTTGGGTTTGACTTGACCTCGCTTTCAACCAGACTCTGGAACTCCTTTTCAGCCCTTGGTTTCTGGCTCTTGCATACATCCTCCTGTCCTCCTCATCGTTTGACCCAACCAACGCCTTGAATTTCTAGGTTTTCTTCTTAACTTTGTCGACCGCCGCATGGTTCATGTGTAGAGATCCCCTCGTATTCCTAGAGGCACTGGGTTTGGTCTTGGGTATATATTTATCGATCAAATGGGTCACTTTACTAGTTATGATATTCAGCGTAGTGTCTGCGTTCTTGTGCCTTAATGAGTCAGGCCAGTTGATACCCCTCATTTCTTCCCTCATCCCGTTGTAATTTCCCTTGTAATATTTGCACCTTGGCCTGGCCTTATCTTTAACTAGGTGACAGTTAAATCTGAATGACAACACTATATGGTGACTGGTGCCAACTGGGGCAAGGTGTTCCAGTTTGGCCACCGTACCCTCCTCGTTTGTTATGATGAGGTCTAGTGGCTTAGGTGTTTGCTCCCCTCTGTAATGTGTCGGGGTCTCTAACATGTTGGAACAGAAAATTATCTTTCAGAGTTTCTCCAGAAAGAGTAGCAGGGTTATTCATATCATTTGGGGTAAACTCGTTTCTCCAGTCGATGTCGCCATAGTTAAAGTCCCCCATGATAAGGAGGGGGACTTTAACTATGGCGACATCGAACTGGAGAAACAATTTTACTAAAAGTAAATACAGTTGAAGCTTTCAACATCACTCATAAGGGATCTTGAATGTTTCATTTGTAAGTAGACCCATCTAACTTAATATAAAACACATGATTTCACCCTCAATTTCAAATCTCAGAACATCATGTGAGATTATAAGAGATAGTAGAGTCTCTGAGGTACAAGAGAGAAACCGTATGTTTCAGCCGTACTGAAGCGGTGTGAAAACGGACGTCTCAAATGGGGGACTTAATAAATAAGTCACAGCTACACTTTTATGGGTTATTGAGTGTAATCTGAATAATTTAATTTCACTTTAGCTAACTTGCACGACCGTGGTCAGTACACCCTCATCACCCACTGCCTCCGATGCTTCTACCTCGAGGCTACCTCTCCCAACTGCATCAGATGCCTCTCATTGGAAATGTCCTCGCTGTCATGAACGAGGAGTCAATATCTGGCATGGTTGCACCAGACGCCAGCCCGCCGCTCTAGCCTCGCCAGTCGCCACCACCGTCGCCTTATGTGTCGCTGGTAGGTCCGAGTGCACCCGCATCTTTGCTGTCATCTCTACTAATCCTGATATTGTCGAAGTTCTTGCCCTCAGTGATGCAATCAACTCTCTGATGCCTCGGTATACCTCACTTGCAGCACGTCTTGAGGCCATTGAAGCTCACATTGATGGTCAGGTGTACTGCGCACATCATGGTTATCCTTAATATCTCTTAAATTCATAATACGCTGCATAACATTCAAATCCACGGCGCTTGTAGAGAATCACAGAAAACGATTAAAAATGAGAAACTTTTGTAAGGGATAACTCACCTGCTGTATGTTGTTTTATACGAATTGTACCAATGTACGGGCATATAATATTAAGTGTATGTACTGATAGTATAAAGGAGAACTCAAGGTATCTATATGACAATTGGGAAGGTCAGATTGATACGGACTAGTGTACTATAAGGGATAAGTGTAACCGTGTGTAGACCGTGTCTGAAGGTCATAATATTTACGTCTGTGAACGATTAGTAAACATAGCTACCTCAGGTATCAGATGAAAATATATGAGAACAATGATCTGGAAAAGGGATAAACGTATCAGATCTATGTGAAGTGTTAGAAGTGACCCAGAAACTATACTTCAAAGAAAATATCTTGTATACCTCGGTGTGAGCTTAATACACTTCGTTACCCCATGTGACGACTAACCACGAACCCTGCAATGATCAGAGAATCTTATGAATGTGGTCAATGATGGCAACGTGAGGGGAGGATCCCTAAATGCAGATTGAAGTGAAGTGGATATACTCATGTCATGATCGTGATGACGGCTAACCTGAAAACCTTAAGGATTCATATTACGCTCAAACGTCCACAAAACCTTCTGAGTCCCCCAGTGGAAACGTTCCCCCGTTTTCTCTGTTCCCGCTTTTGTTTCGAGGGAACTTTGAATATAATCCACGGATTTTGTAGCAGACGCTGTATGTTGGGACCTGTTGCCATCCAACCCTTTGTAATCAATTTGATTTTGCTTTGATAGCTGAGTCAGAGCATTGTTAGTGAAGATAATAGTAGGGAATGAAACTGAGTTCATAGTCTCAGTTTCAACGTCAGAGTGCGCAGTAAATTAATTCATCGGAATAGAAGTAGGTGGACTCCCTGGCCTATTTTGAGTGAGGGCCCCGCGGGCATTTCTACCGTTAGTGAGTGCCCGTCCCTTCATCCATACAGGTATGACATTCCACTCTGTGTTGTAATTCGCCCTTCCTTAAGTGATTTGACCCAATTAATAGTTGATTGTGCAAGTGTTACAGTAACGTAGTTGATATGCTCTGAGTGAAGTCATATTTACGTCTTTAACGTCCCCTGAAACGTGATGTTGTTGTCACTGTTAGTGAGTGCCCGTCCCTTCATCCATACAGGTCCTTAACGCAGCCTAGGCCGTGTCTGTAGCGTGGATGTTGTATCCACTATGTCTGGGGAGATGTCCGAGGTCCAGTAGGATCAGTTACCTTCGTGAGACCCGGCCGTCAGACACTTCAGACTACCTATGGCCCCCATAACTGGCTCGTCTGGCCCTAACGCTCGGCCTGCGAGGTGACCCCGGATCACCTAGCCACACACCACTACCAGCCCCCATCATTGGTGGATGAGTGTCTAACTCAGTAGGGCTATTTGTGTGGTGGAATTAATCCAATGGGATCTTCAGAGTTCGTCGGAAAGTACTCCATGGTGGCTGGACCCCATGGCTGTTGCTTGAGTATCACCCCTGACGACTGAGTGTTGTAGTGGCAGTTGCCCTGGTCTTTATGGTGCTAAGTGACTATAAGAGTTGTGTGTTATTGAGTATGTCCACCCAGTAGGGTTGGAAGTGTTATTGAGTATGTCCACCCAGTAGTGGTGTGAGTATGTTGAGCCTGAGGGCCTAGTACTAAATTTCGTCTGTTGGTACAAACAAATTCTTTCTCCTAATTTCATATTCATGTTTAAATAAATTTTGTATTTGTATAATTGTGTCTATTATTTACCTACAGTATTTACCGTTATTTCTTCCCTATTGCTTGATACTATCATTACATCTACCCACGAGCCTCCTCTCGTCACGCTACCAATGGTAATAAGTATGAGAGTAAAAGGAATTGTTTCTGGCACACAGAGGCCCTCATAAATGGTGGCAGTAGTGGCCCTCATAAATGGTGGCAGCTCAGGCCCTCATAAATGGTGGCAGTAGTGGCCCTCATAAATGGTGGAAGCCCAGGCCCTCATACCCACGCCAAGAAAACACAAGCCTAGGCCGAATGTAGGAAAAAATATCACATGAAAAAAGGGCACAGAAAAAATGGCAATAGGGAAATATGGCACCGGAAAAAAAGGCATAATCATGAGACTAGGAAAAAATGGCACATCAATTTTTATTGACATGTTTTCGCAAAAAAATTATAACGTTTGTTACTGAAACTTACTTAGAATGTTTGCATATAACAGAAATATCCACAATGGGTATTACATTTCTGGAAAGTTCCCAGATGATGATGTGGACAAGCAGGCAGGTGGTGTTCAAACGAAGGATTTTACGTACATGTCTATTTTTTCCATAAACTAAAATACGCAACACTCGCTTATTTGCATCGTTGTCACAAAGAGAAACGAGACAAGTGTCCCTGTGGGCTCGTATAAATGATGGTGGGTGACAGTGTAAACTGAGTAGTGTTGGATATCGCGGGACTTGAAGCCCGGGGAAGTAGTGAGGAGATGAAATTGCGAAAATTTGCCGCTTGAACCTTAAGTACCCTCGGTCTTTTATAGACAAATGCCTTAACATTACTAAGAAATCTTTATATAGAACTGATCCTAAGCCCACCTATGACAATAAGAATCTCTTAGTATTACCGTTTGACAAAAATTTCTCTCAAATTCCTATACAACTGAAAACCTGGAACGTTAATGTGACATTTAAAAGCTCATGCACTGTAAAACAAATGTTAATTAAGAACTCCCCCAACAATGCAGGCAGCTGCATTTACAAGGTTCCTTGCAAGGAATGTAATATGTTCTACTTAGGCCAGACGGATAAAGATCTTTTAACAAGACTTAAACAGCAGAAATATAGTGTTAAGACAGGTCATGAATCCAATGCTCTGTTCATTCATATGAGAGATAATAAGCATTGCATTGACTGGGATTGTGCCTCCTCAATATTACCCTTTAATTCATTTGTCAGTAGGAACATTATAGAATCCAGTCTCATTAAACAAACCGAATCTGTCAACATGAATTTGAGTAATGGTATGTACAAACTGGATAATTTTGTGATTAAGAAGATTTGCAACCAGGTGAGAGGTTTGGGTCATCTTACCCTATGACCTGACTACGGACAGCTGCTGTGCTTAGAGATGGCATGGTTATTTTATTTTATTAAGAAGATTAGTGAGAGTCACTGCCTTATGACCGGAACATTGTGGACACCTGCTGTCCCCTAGGGACTTGATCTCACTCTCCTCTACTGTATATATTAGCCTTGTCAAGTATTACTCCTTAGTCTGTACTCACCCCTGAAGATGTGAATTACACGAAAGCGCTTGGGAACTTCGTGTTTTCTTGTTTCCTTGTGGTTATCAGCATATACTTGGATCACGCGCACCTACAGTGATTCACTTGCATATATATATATATATATATATATTAAACACTTTACGGTTAAGTTCAGTTCTCAGACACTACTGATGTTAGTATTATGGAATATACTAAGATCATCTTTATTATATCAAAAGCATGTCATTAATTGCAGACCTCTCTGATTTATATTTCACGTCTGTCACTGTTAGAATTTTATGTTTAAGGTCATAAAGTTTGTTCTTCTTATTTTTTCTATTTGCGAGTAAACCTTTTAACAAGGTTTGGTTTGAACGACACCTCTCTCAGCGGAGTGTTTCCTTGCCTTGCTTATATCTTTAGTTCATGTAGTCAGAAAACATACAAACAAAAACATATCTAAGGTACACTCTTAGCAAAACTTCTCTAACACTCTAAGCACTATGCAATCTGAAAAATGAACGAAGAATCTGAAACTATTCCGATGTGACAAGCCCCATTCTGCTCATTCTCGCATCCATCGTGCCCAGGTGTTCGTGAAGTTTTTGTTGAGAGTGTACATATTACGCAGCGTTAAAGTTCTCATCAGTTTTTGCGACACCAAGTATTTTTGTTTTATTTATAATGGTAACAAACCCGCAAAATTAAACAATGATCCTCACTTGAAGGGACACACGGCGGTATAATAACTGACAGCAATTATGAAACACTTACACGTGTAAAATCTCTCAGGTTTTGTTCTGAGAAACTGCTAAATTGCCAATTAACTGAGAGTAGTCACGAAATTAATTAATCCGACACAGTTATATAGTTTTAATAAATATATTCCTCAATAAAAAGCTGTACATAAACCTTCAAACTCAGTCGGTATATAATTCCCCCCCCCCTAAGGAAGTACATTGAGTTGATTCATGAGTACAGTATCATCGTACTCAAGGGGATTGGCTATCGTACCAAAGGGTTAAGCCGCCCAGTACTCAAAAGATTCAGATGTGCCAATCAATGGAATTGATTAGTTAAACCCCCTAGTGGGTTGGCATACGGTGGCAGTGAGAGAGTTTAATAATAAATTAATTTAAGATTTTATTTTTTTCTACTTAGTATTCGTTTTAATATATTACGTTTACTAATCTTAGGGACCAGACAACTGTTGTAGTCTTACGTCTAAGCATGTGTGACAAGTTTTCGTACGATCATACACTACGACAAGTACAAACAATCTAGGACAGTACAGTAAATGTTATACAGCCAAACATGTGAACTTTTCTCTCGTGGAAAGCCTGTTACATGATATAGTGACTACTCCTTCAAGATCTAATTTTATTCAGTCTGTCATTCAGCTAGCCAATAAGTCAATCAGTCTGACCAGGTGACTGATCAGTAAATCAAACAGCTAGTGAATCGGTCATGAAATGAGTCAGCAACTAAGTCACTCGGTAAATGAACTAACCAAGCAAGTATGTAGTTTGTTAGATAGTGAGTCAATAATGTATCTAATTATTAATCTAGTCGGCAAGCTAGTCACTGAGTCAGTACTTTTACTTTTATCCTCTTCGCCACTGATCTGCTCGTCAGCCGCTAATTCGTTAATCACTAAGCTAGTCAGTGAGTCAATAATCTAGATAATTATTAAGCTAATCGGTAAGTCATTAATCTAGCTAATTATTAAGCTAGTTGGTAAGTCAGTCAGTAATCTGCGTGTGCCAGTTCACTGTTACAACGGGAGCCATAATTAACAGTCCAACAGGAGTCACACTACCTCAGCGGGAGCTCTACAATATCCAGAAGAGCCATGAGATCTGCGGCAGGAGAAGCAGTTTAGTCCAGAATGATGCCATTCAAAGTTGTAATTACCCACTCAAGGATGAGAATAATATCTTGGAATATAAAGCCGCTGCTTCTGGTAGTAATGACACCACTGCCAGCTGCAACTGTCAGGTCAGGGAGAAAAACACCAGTCTCAAGATAGTGAGTTTCTGGACTGTGTGTGTATTTTTGAAAACTATCATCAAAATGAGGATAAATTGAGCAGTATACCAACTCGTGATCAATCCTAAGACAGAAGAAAGTAATCTTTAACGCTATGGTAAATGAGGTATATTATCTTAATTTTTAAGCACACACACACGTGTGTGTGTGTGTGTTCGCACATAGTGTGGTGAAACGCGTCTAGTTTGGCAGCATTATGTTAGTGTTAAGGTGCAAGCACTGCTTGCTTCCTTTCGCTTTCAGTTACCGCCGCTGGCTAGCCCTCGTGGCGAACAGGGAAGCAACTTGCATAAGTCTTCCCCTGTCAGTACACAGCCTCTTTACCATCAAGACTCCTGCTGTGCCTCCTTGTGGCAACACACATTAACTGGGTGCCTCGTGGGCCCAGGCTAAACCAGCAGGGGATCTCGGAGTAGCAGTGGGCCCGAGAGGGATGGCGTATAGGCCCACTGGCATGTGGACATATGTCCTGGCGCCTACCAACCATTGCCCCGCTGCCTTGCGGATTGACTTTGGTAGGTACAAGGCTATGGGAGTAAACCCCGAACGAAAAATCTGCGGTGGAGACCGGCATCAAGCAGACATGATTACAGAGCTCCAACAAGACCCCAACAGCGGTGTAGGCGGAAGAGGTGACCAACATGGAAACCCAACGACTACACTGGTGGTCGAAGGCAATGCATGATGGACAGGCTACAGAGGCGAAACCCAACAAACTGGGCTATCGGCAGGAACAAAGGTGTCGACCGCTTCCATTACTCAACTTCAGTTTGCAGATGATCTCACCCTTGTCGCTCACTCTGAATGCGACCTACAGGAGATCCTGAACACCTATGCCGATGCGTAGGCACACTTCGGCCTTGAGGTGAATGTACGTAAGACTGAGATTCTCTTTCAGCTTGTCTCTGGTTCAGATACACCTCCAGCTTAACGATACTACCCTCTCTAATGTAACCCACTTTCGGTATCTCGGCTCCCACCTGTCCAACACAGCGGACATCGATGAAGAGATTCAGCATCAGATCAGATGTGCATCTCAAGCCTTTGGCAGACTCCAAAACCATGTCTTCAGCTTTAGGGAGGTGAAATTATCTACAAAGTTACACGTATATCATGCAGTAACCGTAATGCTGGCGGGCAACTGAAAAAAGTATAAGGATTGTCTTAAGACAAACCTGAAATAGTGCCAAATCGACCCCCCTCACCTGTGAGGCAATTACTCCACACCGTAATGCTTGGAGGAGCACCACACAAGAGGGTGTCAATACTTTCGAGTTAGCCCGACTAAATAACGAGACAGACAAGCGCCAACGCCAGAAAGACGCTGCCGCCGGCCCTCCTGCACTAGATGTAGCCTCTCACATGTGCAACATCTGTGATCGACCCTGCCAGTCCCATATCAGCCTCTTTAGTCACCTCAGAACTCACCAACGTAGGTGACATCCTTAATAACTCATACCATTGTATCATGGCTGGATGATCGTCATAGTCCATTCCGAGTGACAGCAAGTAGTGTGTGTGTGGGTGTGTGTAGCACATGCTTTCAGAGAGCAGCTCGAACATGGGCTTATAAGCACCCAACAGCAAACAATGTGAATCCCAGTGCCGAATGGGATACTCTTAATACTGTTTTGAAAAAGACCTGCAGAGAGACCCTCGGCCAGTTCAAAAGAATACACCAAGACTGGTTTGATGAAAATGACCCGGCAATCAAAGTACTCATCGATGATAAACGTGCTGCTTTTACTGACTGGCAGAACAACCCTCAGTCTCGGACCAAAGTCACTCGTGGCGCAGCCCCCTTCGCTGATCTGACGGTAACCACATAATTAAAGACGACGAAGGCCTCCTTCAGATGTGCATCTCAAGCCTTGGGGGGACTCCGAAATCGTGTCTTCAGCTGTTGGGAGCTGAAATTGTCCACAAAGCTGCACGTATATCGAGCAGTGGTCCTGCCCACCCTACTATATGGCAGTGAGGCATGGGTCACATACAGGAGGCACCTCAAGGTACTTGAAAACTTTCACAAACGAAGTGTACGTTCCATCCTCCGAGTTTGCTGGGAAAACAAGAGAAAAAATACCAGCATTTTTGCTGACACCAACTGTAGGAGCATCGAGGCTACCATTATCCATGAACAACTACGTTGGATTGGCCATGTTACCTGCATGGACAACAGTAGACTGCCAAAGCAGGTACTTTACAGTCACCTAACGAATAGTAAACGTAACGCTGGCGGGCAATTGAAAAGGTATAAGACAAATCTGAAAAGGTGCCAAATCGACCCCCTCACCTGGGAGTCAATTACTCCACATCGTAACGCTTGGAGGAGCACCACACGAGAAGGTGTCAATACTTTCGAGTTAGCCTGACTGCAAACCGAGGCAAATAAGCGCCAACGTCGGAAAGACGCTGCCACCGCCCCTTACCCCCCCCCCCCCCACAGCAAATGGAGCCCTCCACATGTGCAACGAATGTGGACGACGCTGCCGGTCCTGTATCGGGCTCTTTAGTCACCTTAAAACTCACTAACCGAGGTGACATCCCTAATAACTCATCATTTTATCATAACTGGATGATCGTCATACTCGATTCCGAGTGACAGCAAAGTAGTAAGTAGTAGTAGTAGTAGTAGTAGTAGTAGTAGCATGAGGCATGACGAAGTAAGGGATCTCACAGCAAATATGTTGAAGGAAATCTGCCGGGACGTCATGGTAGAACCGACCCTCCTTCCATTGGATGGCGAGAACTTCCAACACAGGACTTCAAACACATCTAACGAAGCCCGCGTGGACGTCAGTGCTCGAGGATTCTGGACGCGGAGACAGCGAGCTTTCTTCGACATCAGGATTTTTGATCCCATGGCCGCATGTCACCGTAACCTAGCTCTCGATGCCGCACATAGGAGGAACAAGAACGACAAGAGAAGGGCATATGGGGAGAGAATTCAAAACGTTGATCAAGGCAGCTTCCCTCCTCTAGTGTTCACAATCTCTGGTGGGATGGGACCAAGTGCAAGATGTTTCTACGCCAGACTCGTGGAGGTGATCTCCGAACAGAAGCAGCAGCCCAGAAGTTAGGTTACAGCCTGGATGAGATGTCGACTGTCTTTCTCTCTCCTTCGGTCGGCTTTGCTCTGCCTCAGGGGAACGAGAGCTTCTGCCCTAATTCCGACAACTGCTGCAGATATTGACTATGAGGCTACAGTCACTGAATGCGGCATAGATCTGCGGCTCAACTAATTTAACACAGATAGGATAGCTTCTTATGTATTAGGATATTTAATATTAAGGTAAATAAATGGTGGCGAAGGTGTGGCTATTGGGGGAGGCTGGAGGCCACGTAAAAAAAAAAAAAAAAAGTAGTAGTAGTAGTAGTAGTAGTAGTAGTGTGTATGTGTGTGTGTGTGTGTGTGTGATATTCTGAAATTTTAGATTGAAAATTAGTGATTTAACAAATAGTGGAAACATAAGTGAGGCGACAGATACCAGATGAACAACGATGCCATAGAGAAATCCGACTGCGAGAGAGATTTAGGAGTAATGATAAGTAGGAACCTTAAGCCAAGTAAACAAAGTGTTTTTGCTAGAAACAAGGCTAATAAAGCACTTGGGTTCATACAAAGGAGTGTTAGTTACAAGACTAGCGAGGTCATCCTAAAACTGTATCTTGCGCTTGTGAGACCACACCTGGATTACGCAGTTCGGTTCTGGTCACCGTATTACAGGATGGATATAGAATCATCATATGAAAGAATTCAGAGGAGAATGACAAGACTAATCCCGGGCATTAGGAACCTTGAGTATAGAGACAGGTTAAAGCATCTTAATTTGCACTCCCTCGAGAGATGAAGAGTGAGGGGCGACCTGATAGAGGTGTATAAGTGGAAGTCAGGGCTAAACAAAGGGGACATTACAAAGGTACTCAAACTATCCAACCAGGAGCGAACTCGTAACAATGGTTTTAAATTAGACAAATTTAGATTTAGGCGTGAAATAGGTAAACACTGGTTTGGAAACAGAGTAGTGGATGAATGGAACAAGTTACCAAATATCATCATTAACTCGAATACGCTGAATAGCTTCAAACATAGGTTGGATTTACTGTATATGAGGAATAGGGGTTGGGTGTAAACGGGACTGCCCAGTATGGGCCAATAGGCCCGCTGCAGTTTCTTCCATTCTTATGTTCTTATGTTCTTATATCACATGGCGTGGTCAATCCTGTACAAAGCCTTTGTGCACAGCGCATCAAGCGGGGAAATTAGAAACTAAGTAATCAGCTGTCGCCATAAGGCCTACGAAATGTATCTTGTAAAATTAATTCATACACTGTTGACGAAGTTAAAAGCAAGCTATAATATTAAAAAAAATATTTTGGAGAACTTGCCATTTGAAAATATGTTACTTGTGTCCTTAGTAAATAATTAAAATATGATAAGAATGACACCATGCGATTCTCGAATAATTAAAATAAATAATGGAAAGCCGTGGGGGACGTTCGTGTACTGAATTAAAATCCTAAATAAATAATAAAAGAGTGCTAGTCTTTCCTAAAAAGAATTAAAGGACAATCGGGAGAATATGAGATTTGAGCAGGGAAAAAGTTATGTAGTTCCCGTAAAAACAAACGTAAGCGAGGGGCCCCGCTCTCCAAGCGGGCAGGAGAACCTGGCTGTCGTTGGTGGAAGGAAGACGCTGACACCGTGCTGGATAGAATGACCCATGTGGCCACAAGTATTGTGGGCGATATCAACTGTACTCAAGTCTTAGTGGAGCCTACTTGGTGGTGACTGCTTGACGGGACCACGGTTTGGATGCGAGCGGCTGGGATTAATTATGGGATGTGATTCATGGGGTCCGACGCGGAAGCACGCATCCATGTGGGCGACCCGTTTTATCCGGATTTCCCAGGATACAGACATGTGCTACTCATGCATGTAGAAAACCACTGAGATTGGCGCAAAGCCGCACACTACACTACACCACAGGTAAGGAGTGTATACATTGTATGGGGAACAATTGCATAAAGTGAGGGAAACTAAATCTCTTTTCTGACTGGGGTCAAGTACACTTGGTTGTACGGTGATCTAACATAACTGGTCAGGATTAACCTCTGTCGCACTCACTCGTACAGTATATGGGATAAAAACCTGCCCCTGGATGCAGCATGAGTGAAATGAAATATTGATGGGCCATGGGAGGCAAGAATTCCCATGGTGCTAGTGAGTAGAGTACTACTGTATGCCTGCTGAGTATTGGTGCTGATTCTTCGACTAGGTGCCTTCATCTCTCTTCAACTATGGGTGTAAGTGGTTTGTTTAACCAAGTCCTGGAGTGAGGCTGACGACCCTAATGGTTGATCTTACACTCTAGACGTGGGGGTGCTAAAGGATTGTCTTGGTGCTATGCATGTGATGTAATTTTACTGTAATGATGTATTCTGGGTCAGTGTCGTTGAACACGGTTACGGGTATGGTGGATGAAGCACGCATGACTTTTGAACTCAGGAGTACAGTATAATGAATCAGCTGGTGAACCACTCTCCCTGACAAGTCATGAGTGGTTCCTCGGTTCTCACATAATTTTGGGTCTTATGTAAAGTATGTGCATGCTGATCGGGCTCTGATGATATCAGGCCGTTGTGACATTTGCTGATTATTTTGTGGGGTTTCAGACCACTAAACTATTCTATGAATATGTTTGCTGAGGGGCTGCTGAGGTAAGGATCCGTCAGAGGTTGTGTTTTTAACGGGAGGAGAGTGGACTTAAACTCAGGAAAGTGCAGTCCTTGACCTTAGCAACTCCTGAGATGGTGAGGTCATATCACCCATTTTGTTGTGACGCACGGTGCATACAGGGACGTGCACAGGTCTTGGGAAAATATTGGGTCGTTGTGAGCTCACATTGGGACCAGTGTCAATAATTTCCTACAGTACACTGATAATATTGGTGTCTAGCGATGGAAGATGTGCTCAGGGATCAATCCAAGTGAACTATTATTCTGTGCAGTTAATAATTTTCTAGTATTGCATGATTAATACAAGTGTCATATCATTAACTGTGGGCCTCTTTAACCCCAATCTCAGGAACACCAGTCTAGGATCACGGTAATACCAAAAGTAACTATATTAATTTTGTTTGTGCTGAAGGAGTAATACTTGACAAGGCTAATTAATATATACACGAAAGCGCTTGGGAACTTCGTGTTTTCTTGTTTCCTAGTGGTTATCAGCATATACTTGGATCACGCGCACCTACAGTGATTCATTTGCATATATATATATATATATATATATATATATATATATATATATATATATATATATATATATATATGCAAGTAAATCACTGTAGGTGCGCGTGATCTAGGTATATGCTGATAACCACAAGGAAAGAAGAAAACACAGGGTGCGCCAATAAAATATACTTAATTTCAAATACGTGTAGCTTTATTTAACATATTTTCGTTTTGTTTGTAAATAATTAAAGGAAACACTCGGGAGTTTACGGTAATGTGGTTTTGATCACGGCACAAAAAGTGAAAGTCGTTAAACTGTAGAATGAAACAAAATCTGTGGTAGAGGCTCAACGACGTCAATACTGTTGTCACTTTAAAGCCAGAAGAGCGCCAACATCATAATCAATTCACCGTATTGTGACCAAATTTGAGGAAAACGGAACTGTAAAACCTAAATAAAGGGGTATCAGGTACTAGCAAAACTGAAAATTTCAAAGACGCTGCCTCCGCTCATCCCGCATTAGTTGTAGCCCTCCACACGTGCAACATCTGTAGACAACCCTGTTAATCCCGTATCGGCCTCTCGAGCCACCTTAGAGCTCACCAACGAAAGCGACATCAGTGAAAATTCACATCATTCTATTATCGCTGGATGATCGTCATACTCGATTCCGAGCGACAACAAACTAGTAATGGTGTGTGTGTGTGTGTGTGTGTGTGTGTGTGTGCACTTAAAAGTTATGGTAAAATTTTCACACTTGTTTATATGTGCGTCCATTTGTCTTCCCACGTCCAAAAACCAACAGTGTGTGCCCTCCCTCGACTCACGTTGTCTATGTTACAAGGGCATATTTCAGGCAGGGATGCAAGCTTTGGTAAAATGTAGCGACAATGTAGTGAAATTTAACAGCAGTCACATTCACATAAAAATAAAACTCAGAATCTTGGAGCAAACACGACACTGGAAAATGATTAACAGTGAAATCCCATGATTTTTTACTATTTATTTTCGCTGACAGACAAAGGCATACTCATTTCCACACAAACATAAACCAGCACACAGTCACATGTGAAATCATAATCTGTAACTGATATTTCAATCTCTTTGGGTGACTTTCGTTGTCTGGCACTTGCAGGTGTTAAGTATCAGAATCAACATCACCTTTTATGATAAATTCTCTACATTCTGGAAAATCACTGAATTTGAAATTTTATTATTGTCAGTAATTATCTTTATCGGCGAATACTAAATATGTTCAGTGAAAAACATCTTTAACTCGATAGTCTGCCATTCAAATTACAAAAAAAAAAAAAGTTTGAAGAATGGTGAATGTGTCCCGACGCTGGGCGGACAAGCTTTTGGGAGTCAGACACCCGTCCATTATCGATCTTTCAGCGTCTGGTCCTGGAATCTCCTTGTTGCCGCACAACTCTTTTTTTAACATATCATGAAAGGTGTTATTGACCGTAGCACATGGAAAATAAATCAATCAAGCAATATAAGCGCTGATTCTCATGGCAAGTCTCTTGAATTTGGTTTAATTTTCAGTATGAGTATGACCATCATCATCTTTCCTTAAAAAAAAACAAAAAAAAAAAAAAAAAAAATATATATATATATATATATATATATATATACATATATATATATATATATATATATATATATATATATATATATATATATATATATATATATATATATATATATATATATATATATTAAATCTACACCAGACTGGCGAACTACTTTGCATACTGTCATTTTACTTCTCTTTACTTATCCACACAGACACACACAAAAGAGAAGGGGTAAAAATTTGTCAGAATTTATCATACCACGATGGACTCCAAAGTCACCCAAAATTAGGAAGGTGATAAAATTTCCAGTTTCCCATTTTCGGGTGACGTTAACTCCGGGTTGTGTTAAAGATTATGAAGACTGAGCACGAAGGCTAACTTGACGTGGGTGTTGGTGCAGTGACGCTGAGGACACCTGCCTGCCACACCCCTTGTGGTTTACGAGTTTTTATATACATTTATTTTTTATTTCTATGAATTCATTCAGGTAAGTTATCCACGCTATAAAAATTATTGCGAATTTTGTAATAATTCATTTCGATTTTTTATATATTTACTTCTTCAGTTATTTACATAGTCAATTATTACTTTCGTTGTATATTGACATGAGAATGGTTTGCTAAAAAAAATCAATTATTTATAAATATTAGGATTATCTTATATGTTCTTGTTTCCAAGTACGTGGCCGTAAATCCTGCAGCCAAAACCTACCAATAACTTGAAGTAACTAGTATTTTAGGTTCGCAACTATCACAGTCATTTTAGGCTGTCACACAATGTTCCAGCGGAACACTAAGGCACGACTTGGATCAATAGTCTGGACGTACAACTGATCTAGGTTCACCATAGTTGATAGATAGTTTGTATATATTAATCCTTTATGTGTGTTGTAGGACAATGAACAATTATTTAGATCCTTCACCGAAACGGGCAGGTTACTGAACTCTACACCTCCTACCCACATCCTATAGAACTCTATGACTATCCTATAGGGATCTGCCTTCCACGGCTGTATCCTGCTGGCAAGCCTGTTTAGATCCTTTGGATATGAATAAACATTCTCTGAGCGAGGTTTCGTACTCACTGTCTGGGGGCCAATTGACATGTGTAATTGTATAATTTAAATAGTAATTCAGTGTCACGCATAACTACATAGCACCGCCAACGTTCTCGCTCATCCTCACCTACGGGTGGACGCGTTTTTATTAAAGGTTGAGCATAGTGGCTTCATAAGTGAAACTACTCGTATTTCTCCACCAACCTGTAAGGACACAGAGTTAAGCTGGTGTGTCCAGAAATTCATATCAAATTAAGATAACTAGAAATATTTCTCTGAGTGACACTCGGAGTTAAAGACTGATATTAATGGCATTTTCCATGCAAAAAAAAAATCGAGAAATGACTAGGTATTTTTCATGATTTCACTGAAAAATAGAAACTTCTGTTTCAAGCGTCAACAGTCCGGCATTGGTTAAAGGCATCCCTGCAGGCATTAGTGGGTGAAGGATTGGCAAGGCAAAGGTCTTTAAATACGGGATATTTAGAAAAGGTGTGCACTGATAATTACAGAATGGACGGAAGAAACAAACAGGAACTAAAGATCAAACTCCCATATCTGAAATCCGAAGTTCAGGCAGCTGTGAACAGAATGAACAGTGATGAGACTTGCAGGGTTGAACAGTTACAGCAGAATAAAAAAATAAGATTGGTAGCAATGGGATTCCTTGTTTGATTAAAACACTAACAAATACTGTACTACGAAGGAGACCTTCCCAGTGATTTCAAGATATCAGCATTTCTATTGTTTCCTAAAAATCTAGGAGCCTCAGAATGTATCCAGTTTAGTGTCATTTCTGCAAGTTATATCAAAATTACTACAGTCAATAAGATGCGCCACTCAGGGCCAGTCTTATTGGCGTAGCTATAATCAAGGCGACGGTGACGTCGCCAAACGGCTGTGGTTAACTCTGCATGTCCCCGCTCAATACTCACATCAAAACTAACTCGCTTATTGGTACTTCTCTGCTGCATTAGTTTCATTTTGATTATATACATCAAATAAAGCCTAAATAATAACTGGAAAGTTTAAATAAAGACTATTACAGTAAAAATAATATGTACAACAAGCATTAATTAACGTCAAAATCCTCCCCTGCAGTTCACAACCCAGGGCTTGTGCCTGTGGTGATAATCTTGGTCATGAATTTAATTTGATATACAGTATTTTAATGCCTATATAACTTTGCTTGCTGTGCAGTAAGATCCTTGTGACTAGGCATTTAAATATTGTCACCAAATGTCATCAGTGAAGCAAAGATTGATTTAGTTTTTAGATATTCCAGGTAACAATGAATACCATAAAATCCTTCTCTACAATTCAAACCTTAACTTATACTTCTGTCTACTGTCCAGTAATGCCATATAGTCTTACTAACACAATCATTTCAACCCAAACCAGGTTATACCTGTAGATAGAAGACTCATTAACCATGTCAGGAGAGCAATGTTCCACAAAAAAATAAAATCAAAGTCAATGTTTGGGAGAACAAACCATATCTTATGATGTGACCCATCTATTCTTTACTGCTTCGATATATTGCAAGGTGGATAACCCGTGTCATAGTTAATCATGCAAAAGTTGTAATTAAGCTGACCATATTATATATATATATATATATATATATATATATATATATATATATATATATATAGATATATATATGGATCCGGAAATTATAAATTCGAAAAATTTCCTTTGTTGTTGGAGCATCCCACTCACCGATGAACAGTGTTGCTGGGGGCCTGAGGCAGTATTTACTCCCCAGCAACATGATGCAAACAAACCACTGCCACTAGTGGCACTGCAGTCGACCGATTACAATGGGTGAAGCGGAATAATAAAGTAAAAACATGAGTCATCTGAAATTCAAAAACAGACTTAGGAAGGGAACAGGGATAAAAAAATGATTTATGGTCATAATACGGATAGCATCATTGAATTTTCTCTTTGTTTTAACGAGTTGCTTTTCAAATAATTAGTACATATTTATGTTTCACTTGTCTGTACGTTATTATTTCTTTTCCAATAGATGATTATTGTTACGAAATAACCGAAGCGTTAGCAAATAAAGATGAATACAATAAGGGTTCCGACTTTGGTGTAACTATGGATTATTAAATTACGCTTTTAAAGAGATGTTCCCATCTGTCTCATTCTTTTGGGAAAATTTGGAACTAGTGTGCATAGCGACGATCATGTGATACAAACTATATATGAATAACATCATTACTAACCTAACCTAACGTAAGCTAAACTGGCCTAACCTACATCCTGACCCAACCTAACGTACTGTATACCCTAATCTAAACTAACCTACACTAAAATGACCAAACCTTACGTAAGCTAAACTAACCTACCTTAAACCCTACCCTACCCTACCCTACCCTAACCTAACCTAACCTAACCTAACCTAATGTCAACTTACCTAATTTTACCTTACCTAATTTAGATATAGTTTGGTTGTGTTATGATAATAAACGACGTTTTAAATCAAGTGTTTTTCATAATGTGGTACAGTCCCGCTCAGAAGTACGTTATACACTGGCGGTGGAGTGCACATAGCCTGTTGCACCCTTCCTGGACGGTAGGTCAACACCTGGGAACCAGCAGACGAGAGGACCAGCAAATCAACTCCTAAACCACGTCCACGTCCAGTGGGAACTCCGCAGGCGTAGGCAGGAATTTTCTTGATCTTGTGTATTCTATGCCAGATAGGTTGCCTGCAGTTATTGAGAAGGGGGAAGGCTGGCCAAGGTATTAAATGATAATGTTTAATTCATTTGTCCTTCTAAAGTGCGAGTGATTTATTTTAAAATAGATATTGGAAAACAAATAATTCGCAGACTACAGTTTATACATACACAATATGTAGAGGAAGAAAATATATGCTAATGTTCTATTCAGGCTATTGTGGGTGGCTGCTGGGGGTAGTATGGCCTATTGTGAGTTGCCTGGCGTACACCAACCAAAACTAACTTTCTTGTTTATGTCTTTCCTGCTGTAAGGAATAATTAGCCGGTGATGATGATTATGATATAATATACTTAGAAGGTGTATACAGTATACTAAAATACAGTATACCCCATTATTTGTATTCAATATACTGTATATAATACCAATAAATTACTAATAGCCGAGATAAGTGGTAAAGACAACAACCCCTTGGCCTCTCCAAACACACAAATAGATGGACGATAGAAACAGACAGATATCTATTATACTTTGTCAAACACAGCTTACATTTTTTACCTTTGATACACATATACCAAGGCAATAGACCTTTTCCAACGCCATATCGACCGCCAACGAATAGCTCGACATTCTGAAACTAGTGAACGAATATCTCTGAAACTCGTTTATAAAGTGTTTGTCATAATAGAGATCGTGGGCTACTATCCTCGGATTAACTTCATACACATTAAATTTTGCAGATTTTGTCTGAGAAACTGATAGGCGAACATTTTTCCTAATAGTAATCTCATCCATGTTTCTATTTCTTATCAGGTCTCTTATGTTATCCGTTTGGTGTATTAGTGTTGGTTGTAACAGTGATCACAAACGATAATGGGTCGTCAGTGAGGACCGCTCTTTCAGACCACATGTGGAAGAAAAAGTTATGTTGTTTGAGTTTAACCAAGTGTGGCAGCGAAGGGTGACCTGACTCAGTAAAACACGCCTGATTCAGTGTCGTTCTCCTCACACCTATTAGTTGTTATCATGGTCTATAAAAGAGGAGGTCATCTTCCGTGCAGGCCGGTGGAGCTTCGTCGACTCCTCGCTCCCTCACCCCTCTTAAGCAGAACATTTATGGTTCCACATACTTTATCTCAGTATCTCAAATAGAAAATAATATTGTTTATATCTTTAGCTAAAGACACCAATGGATTGATACAGAATATATATGCAGTACCAGAGAAGGAAAGTAAAAAAAAAAAATCACCTTTAGCTTATGTACAGTATTTAAATAAGAAGTTCAGCTTGAAATAGATTAATTATAACTGTACGCACAGTTGTCCATAGGAGTTCCTTTCCTACCTTGTCTGCCACATTTAATGTTCTTACGACAGAGTGAGCACAGATAGATATATAGATACAGAGAATAGAGAGAGATAGAGAGGAGAGAAGACGTATATTAGTTATAATAATTTTACAATGGGATGCAGATTGTGTCAGCGCTGTTCACTGCCCACCGGAAGTGTGTGGTTCTATAATCTCTAGGGAACAGATGCACTGCACTGTATAGTGCAAAAAGGTCACTCCATCTCCGCCAGTGATACTCTCTACTGGTCCTTACCAGTTACTTTAAAATTAAAGTATCCCGCTCACTACGCGTCTTTGCGGGGAATTCAGATTATGTTTTTGTCTATACAGTATTCATATGGGAGGTGTCTATGACCCTGAATTATTTCACTTATTCTTCACAGTACCGATTTAACGGGATTCATATCCATTTAAAATAAGAACAATAAAACTAATCAGCATTATGAGCTCTGTTCAGCTAATTATTATAGTGTTCATTCGAAACCGGTTTCCCCACTGTATTCTGATATTGGAATGGATACTCCTATCACAGTGGTTTTCTTCTCGTTAGCACGATATTAAGACATCTTCCATCAGCACTAACGTTGGCCGATGTTCATATTAATATCCTTCCCATCTCATTTTGATGTCTTCGTTCGAATCAAAGTGCTCCGTTGTCAGTTCCACTCTGTGTGTTGGTGGGAGGGGCGGTGTAGTGACCTGCCGTCCAGAAAAGGTGTAAGGAGCTATGCGCCCTCCACCGCGGGTGTATAACGGACTTCTGAACGGAAATGTACAGTACATGTACCACCGGTGGTACCCGACGGGGACAGAGAATAAACGGGTATACTCACGTCAAAAAGTCTTGCCTCTAAGCCTGAGAGGGATGGTAGTTTTGAGTGGATAAGGAACCCTTTCTTTGTCAATGTCCAAACATTGCTAAATAAAGTCTCATATTCAGAAGACAAGCTCATGGAGCTCCCTGCAGATCGCTTCCTGAAAACAGCATTTAAGCAACAGATATTAACATCATTTTGGTTGAGCGTTAGTACAAAGTAGCCAAACTATCGAACAAAGAAGCTAAGTATCTTCTGCCCTTCCCTACCTTTTTCATGTGCAAGTTTGGATTCTCGTTGGGAAAAAGTTTTTGTGATGTTGCATCTTCGTCTTAAGCTCATCAACATCGAACTGGATGTCCCTGTCCTACTGTTTGGTCACAAGTTGTTATAAACCTCACATTAAACAATTAACAACTTGTTTATTATTACTTTGAACTTGCAATGACAATAAAATTAAAATATTAATAAAGTTCACAAGTTTCTGAGTAGTTTTTCTTATTGTACATTACGTGCATTGTTACATTATTATGTGACTATCCTCCCCCTCAGACAGCAGTCGGACCTCGCTGATTAACCCCCCCCCCCCCCCGTGGTACACCGATAAGGTTGAAGTCTTAAAAGTGGTACACTGATGCTTAAATTATGAGTGACGTTCTTTAAGAAGTAAGGCGAGTTTTACCAAATATGAATCTAATAATTAATTATTAATGGATTTAAGTTGGATAAGTTTAGGTTTAGGAGGAAGATAGGAAGACACTGGTTCACAAATAGGGTGGTGGACGAGTGGAACAAGCTTAGCAACTTTGTAGTAAGTGCTGGAACGCTGGAAAGTTTTAAAAGGAGGCTAGATAGATTCATTGATGATAGAGAGTGGTAGTAACTCTCGACAGGAGCTGCCATGCACAGGCCAACCGGCCTATTACAGATTTCTTATTTTCTTATGTTCTTATGTTCTTACTTGTTTTCCCAAATTTCTTTTATATGCTCAAATAGATCCAGGTAAAATTATTGAGATATATATTTGTGCTATATACGGATAGTAATGAAATAGGGACAATTTCAATAAATAATTTTTTCTCGACAATTCAAACACGTAATCATGTGGATAATTATAATACAAGCTATAATTTAATAAAATCATTACTGATCTAACTACCGTAACCTTACCTAACTTAATCCAACCTAATTTTACCTATCCTATCCTAACCTAACCAAACTTCAACTAACCTAACCCAACCTAACGTGACGTGACGTGACCTGACCTGACCTGACCTAACTTAACCCTTTGGCTGAGGGAAGTTACCCTATGCTGAATAAAATCGCCTGGCGGTAGCCAGACTAAAATAGCAAGTGCGAGAAACGCAGCGAAAGGGTTAACCTTACTTCACCTAACCAAACATAACCTTACCTTAACTACGTTATTTTAGATAGATCTTGGTTGTTATAACAGCAGGAATGAAAAACAAAATACTTTATATCAATAATGAAAAATAACCTTGATTGGCAAAAACGTCAGTTACCGTCTATGGCTTCAATGGACACTTATCTCTATTTAATGTAACACATAAGTTGTAATAAATGTTACTTACATAATAGCAGAATAACGTAAGGTGGCCAGAGAGAAAAGAAGAAAAAAAAAACATTTATTTAGGAATCGGTGATTATTGTTTATTATTATCAAAGAGAGTTATTTGCAAGAAATCTAAAATAGTTTTTGTTACAAAAGTCTATAAGAATGAGTTACCGAAGAGTGAACTGCATGAACTCTGCGCATGTGCACCCTTAGAGTTACTCGTGTTGCAAGCAGTTCCCAGCCGTGTCGGGTGTGTGTCGGCACTCGGCAGCCTCAAGCTGCCTCAGTACAACTCTGGCAGTCGTGAGCTTTGGGTGGTTCGCCGAGCCTCAGCTACACATGTGCTTGGCTGGTCCGCGCTAACCTCCCCTCCGCTAGAGTTTAATTACTTTTGTATAAAATTAACTGGCAATGCAAAAGCAACCATCATTGCTAACACATTAGGAATGTTACCTTTACTGTATATATGAATCAAGGAAAAATGTTACACTTGAAGTAAACTGTGTGAATAGAGGCGTGATAATATGTCTCATATTAAACAAATAAAGAACACAAAATATTCATATACGTTCTTGTAGTTTTATGATGCTAAAGAAGAGAAGACATGTTGAAAGAGCATTACGAGGGTGTTGAGGGAGCGTGGCGGGTATGTGGGGTCCTCCTGGTGACTCTTGTGGTGACACCAAGGACCCCCAACTGCTCTGCCATCACCATCAATGAGTCACTCCGTCAATCGGCGATATCCTACGATATTCTCGCCCGCTATCCTGGGCAGGATGATTATATAAGTAAGTAGCATGAACATGTGCAATTTGTGACAGTTTAGTGTTCGTTCCATATGTTTATATGTACACGTGGGTTATTTAACTGTTTACTGGACACAGTATGAGTATCATTAGTAATTAGGAGACAGTTTTTAGTCAAACTGCGTGTCACTAATAAAGGTTGAAGCATTTTTAATCTCCGACCACAGTGATGGTGTGTGTGTGTGTGTAAATAATTAATCATGGGATAGCTCAATTTTGCTGAAATTTAGTTAGTAGGTTGGATGTAATCCAAAAACAAACAAGTAGTGGTGCTAACGTTCAGCAATGTACAGTACAGTACTTCCCACGACACCTGGAGACGGAATAGAGGGGGGGGGGGGGGGGGGGGGAGGGATGCGATGTGAAAGCTTCCTCTCCCCAGGTCAAAAAGTATCCGAGATCGCCCGAATAACCAAACAGCCAGCGTGACACAAACGTAGTAACCACTGACCCCCCCTGAGCTTCGCCCAGCATTTGGAGACGGAACAGGGAAGGGGGCCGTGTACTGTACAATTATTTGCATATAATGACGGGAGATGGAAAGTCAAAATCCAAAACGGTATTCGATACAACTGGCAGGAAAATAGGAGAACAAAGTTGGATGAAGCTTGGCAGTGAGCTGAGTGTTTGTCAGTACAAAAAGATAAATAAATCATACCAGATGTGTAGATCAAAGGTCAATATCAGAATTAAAGATAAAAAGAAACTTCAACTTTGATAAATAAGTGAAAAAAGAAGAAAAAACAAACAAACCGGGAAAACCAATCCAGTTGAAATACGACAGGTTTGTTACATTTGGTACAGCAGAAGATCAAAGGCCAAGACTAACAGATCAAAGTAATATTTAAACACAGGTTGGAGGGCTGTGCTTTGATAACTACCTTTCCACTTTGAAATATACAGTGAGAAAGATTTTCCTCACGAATTAATGGCCATAAATTGTATCTTCTCCCTTAACTCTCTCTAGAACTAAAGCTAATATTTACTATACACTTCCCATTACTAAACTAATCATTCACATCTGTCTTCATCATCTTGGTCGCTATACTAATTTTCTGACCATTTTACCATCCATCTGGTGTATTCTTGTTCCATTAGTTAGTGAAAAGGATCATCTGTTTTTGTTTTACATCACCGTTGTTATGGTCTACAATGCTACGATCAATAAAACTACCATCCACACCTTTTCCATCACTACAGGTACCGTCCACACCTTTTCCATCACTACAGGTACCGTCCACACCTTTTCCATCACTACAGGTACCGTCCACACCTTTTCCATCACTACTGGTACCGTCCACACCTTTTCCGTCACTACAGGTACCGTCCACACCTTTTCCGTCACTACAGGTACCGTCCACACCTCTTCCATTACTACAGGTTCCGTCCACACCTTTTCCATCATTAGAGGTACCTATCATACCTTTCCCATCACTACAGGTCTACAGGTACTATTTATACCTTTCCCATCATTACAGGTACTTTCCATAATTTCTCAGTGCCAAACATCCTGACCTCACCTTTCCTATCACCATAATCACTTTCTACACCTCTCCCATGACCTTCCCGTCACCATAGCTACCGTCTAGTGATTGCTATCTGCCTCACTAAATCCCAATACCATCACCATTACTACTCCTGACAGTTCTCATTGGTGGAGTAAACATTCGTCATTGTTCCCGCCATCACAGTTGCTATTCAAAACTATTCTCACCACTACGATAATACTCTCTGTTCTGTTACCACAATTACAGCTATTCTCTCCTCTGTTATCAGCACTTCAGCTCCTCTCATGATAGTGATATTCTGTACAGTTACCAGTCAGGTTTTAAGAGCTCTCATTCAACAGACACGTATCAGGCAGGACCCAAATACCTTAAGGAAACTACACAGGCATGGTAACGTTAGATTTATCAAAACGCCTTTGACACAGTGAGTCGTGATACCCTATGTGAAAAACTGCAAGCTTTTAGCATTAGATCTGTTGACTGGTTCAAGTTCAATGTTAACAAAAGGAAACAACAGAAGCAGATCAGTAGATGTAACTGCTGGTGTGATTTGGGTACTGTACAGTGTACATGCTCTTCCGGGGAGAATGTTTACTTGTAGGAAGAACTTTCCTCCTACTTTAACTGACCTTGAGTGTAATTTAATGTTATCAAAATAACTAATAAATACAAAGGAACCTAACTAGTAAAATTAATACATATAATGACACCCCCGAGTAACCATGTAAGAATAGGCCAAATAAAAATGTAAAATAACAAAAACAGCATAAGTCGTACACGAGAATGCAAGAACTGTGTAGTAGGCAGCCTGGGAAGATATTGGAAGCATAATGTGTTGTCTAATGGTAGACCCTGCTGCCATATGGCTTCACGAAAATTGTGACCGAGTCCCAGATTGCTGATCTGACTTTCTGCCTCATTTACATACAATTGCAGGGTCTCAATTGTTTCTCTTTCTTTGACAACACAACATACTGTACATATATCGTTTCTCACTATTGATCTTTTTTAATTTTTGTATATCTTTATGGTTCTTTATTATTATTATTATTATTATTATTATTATTATTATTATTATTATTATTATCATTATTATTATTGCTAGCATTATTATTGTTATTATTATTTCTTTTTTAATTTTGTATTTAATATAAATCTTAATTACTTTGAACAAATTATTATTATTACGTTTTCGCCCCCAGGCCCCGACGTGGGTCAGTGACCTGTGCCCGGGTGGGCTAATCCCTGAAAAAAAAATTAAAGCCTATTTCTGAGTTCGTAACGTATATGTATTTTGAAAATTGTAATAATTAGTATAATGTTATTTCAAACATCCAGTATTATGCTCCAACAAATTAAAGAAGCTTCCTAAGTTAACCAGAACATTCGCATATAGAAATATATATATCTACTATACCAATGTGTTGTGCCCATTAATGCTGATTATAAACTCTTTGTTATACGCTGATGACAGTGTTCGTTTAAAACCAAATGATATCCTTTGAACTGGAGTCATGTAAACAATGTCTGACGGAACAAATTATCTTTACGTCTTGGAGAAACTGAAGTACCGGTAATATTATTTGGATCAAGGCTTTAATGTAATGAGTGAAGACTAGCCCACCTCAGTGAGACACCTTGGGCTAACTCTCGACTCTGCTGACGGAGTGAATAATTTGTACACGATACCGTAGAATATGCAATGTTATGATAAAATTTATTTATAGAAATGCCAAATGTGACATTTAAAATGTCTGTCAGCTGATGCTCGGAGAACCTTTAGCTTAGCTCTCGTGCAGCCAAGATGCAAATTATCCACAATAAAATGGTTAGATTTATTTTGGACATGAACACAAGAGACCATACTGGTCACGAATTCCTGCAAACCCAAGAAGGTTATGTGTGGCAGGTAGAGTGAAGCAGTTGGGACTGAATCTTGTTTTGTTTTGTTTTGTTTTGTTTTTAAGAATGCCAGCGGTCTGTCTGTTAAGAATATCTTACAACAGACTCTGTAAGGATTAGGGATATGAACCGGTAGGCCACTAGAGGAAGTGAAAACAATTTTGCAGTACCAATTGTAAGGAGATAATGCGGTCAAGCAAAATACACTTTCTTCTTTACAACTATAAAGGACTGGAACAATGTGCCTAAACACATGTTGTATTTGTTATGTTCAACCATAAATCTTGGCGTTCATTTTCATAGATTTATTATGACTGATTAGCTCCAGCTTAAGCAAGGGGTCTTACAGGAAATAAGCATCTGATGGCTTTGTTGACTATCCTTGGTCAAATATACTTTGGTTTACCATTGTTTGTATACCTGCACAGTCTACGTACAGTCGTACAGTATATCGTGTACCTACATTGTTTATATACTTCATGATCAATGTAAACTTGTATGGTAATTTTACTGAATATCTATCTATCTGTCTATATAAACTCCGAACTGTTATCATCACTACAGCTACTCTCTCCACCGCTTCCATCATTATATTTACTCTTCACACCGTCACCACCAAAGTAATCACGAGCCATAGGTTCCTCGACCGACTTAAACTTCATTTATTTCAGCACTCATAAAATATTGTATGTAATTCATCATCAGAACTGTTCACCTTACATTTGTTAGCGCCTCTGTAATCAAAGTAGCAGTGAACACAATATACATTCTCACACTACTAGCCTCCCCAAGATGTAAATTACACGTGTCACTGTTACTGTTCGAACTGTAATAGAAGATCCTTACAACCCACACCCCCAAGAATCCCAGATATTATCCCCACTGATACCAACAAAGTTTTGCCTTATTATACCTTAAGAATCCCACTGACTGCCACCAATGATGAAACTGTCAAGTCATGGCCCCATTACTACTAATACTATTGTCAACAACCTCACTACAAAGAATCTGACCGGCTGCTACCAGTATTACTATTGTCAACAACCTCGCTAGAAGGAATCTGACCGGCTGCTACCAGTATTACTATTGTCAACAACCTCGCTACAAAGAATCTGACCGGCTGCTACCAGTATTACTACTGTCAACAACCTCGCTACACTATTAATAAGAATCTGACCGGCTGCTACCACTAATATTACTGTCAAGATAAGAGTCTCGCCACGCTATTACCATCAAACCAAGTGTTAACTCCATCGAGCCCAGCACCATCCACTGGGAGATAAAAGGACGGCATGGAAGTGTCCGCTGCTACGCCTGTCACGTCGGGAGTCGTTCGGCTGAACTTATTTCTCTTTATGGAACAAGGGGAGTACAAGGATGAGAGAGATAGAGAGAGAGAGAAATTCAGGAGTACATTAGATCTTATGTATCGTGCAAACTACAACTTTTTCCAGTGATACGGTTATACATGAATTATTATTATTATCATTATTATCTATTCTAAGGTTGATAACATTCATTTTTGGGGGTCTTCATTAAATCTATCTTTCCTCTTTTATTGCCATTCTTCATCTCCTCATTATCGTAATTTTCTTATGTTATGCTTTTTCCACAATATTATTTGGTTGTTTATACTCTGTACAATTATTTTCAAGGAACATTGGCACATGGAGATAAATTTTCAATTAGATTCCAACTTATATGGAATATTTATGAACAGAGAAAGTTTTTGTCATTGAATCTTTTCACTTTTTAAATTATTCTTCATCATCTTTCACCTCTGTTTTTTTCCTGTCCGCTGTAGTCTTTTCTAGTTTTGGCTGGTTCTATTTCGTTATTCTTGAACATTTTGTACACAAGTTGGCACCTCTGACAACCTCGTCCGTTTGATGTTCCCCTTCAATGGGGTATCCCGTGTGGACGTCTTCCATGTTTACGGTTGATAGATAGATATATAGATAGCAGATGATAAGTGATGTTTACCCGCCTTAGCTGGTGCGAGGTTAGCGAATGACGGCTGATCGATCATCGGTGCTGTAGTCCGTGAGTAAGGCCTTAAATTTTGGAACTGACTACACAATGGATGGAATAAATCTCATTGTGAGATTTAGTTCGATCTTCAAACTGTATGGAATCATGTGATTGAAATCGTAGATCCTCAGGTAAATGCCATTTTCGCAACCATTTTTGAAAAGGATCGTCAATTTCAGATATACAGCATTTTAAATATGCCTGTTATTGGGCTGTAATTCGTTACTGGTTGATGCTACACAAATTTATTTATTGATTTTTTTTTCTAATTTAATTTTTCATATGGCAACGTACTAATGAGTGTCCTCGTCAACACCCGGACTCCACGACCCCATCGCCCATAGCAACTCCCTCACTCAGCCTAGTGTTACTCTAACTGGCATGTTAATTAATATCTTTCAACTTCTTGCATGGGAATACAATGGTGGATCTACACTTTTTTCAAGAGAGAATGTATACACATAAAGAGAAAGTGATGAATGGCTGCATAACCATTATAAATTCCTCTTGTCAGACAGACTCGATTCCAGCAAGACAATAATGTATATAAACAATACCTGAAATATCACTTTCATCGTTCTGTTCAGTCAGTCAACCTCAAACGGTAATAACGATTCATAAATTCAGTGGATAAATTTCCAGAAGATCAAGAAAATTGCTGAGTTGGTAAAGAAGTGAAAGATAAGGTGAAAATTTGTCTTAAATTTGTTTCAAATGGTGAGTGTTCAACTTGAAGTTCTCTCGGTTGTAGCATTTCCTCATTTGTATTTGAATTTTATACACACAAATCTCTGAACGTTTAGAGCCTTTATATATAAAATATCCATAAATGAAATCCAAGTTAAGGTGAAAAGTGAAATATGAAGGATTGTAGGCAAGGCAGTGCAGTGGATGGTGTTAGGGAGTGTAGGTGAGCAGTCGGGACTGTGGGCAGGGCAGGGTAGTTAAGAGTGATGAGGTAGTTTTCTGGTATATTTTATTGCGATACAACACACACACACACACGCGCGCGAGCGAAGGCAGAACAACAACTCATATTCTGTTTTTCAACAGTTTTCCCTGATATTAATACACTTACTCTATTCGTCCACCAAACTCACTATGCCACTCTTATAAGAAGTTTCCCGACAGATCCTCACACACGCCTCAATAGAATCCTTCAGTTCCTCGTTATCCTGAAACCAGCATCTCGGAAGTGTGGCTTCAGGCTTCAAAACAGAAACTAATCATAGTGGGGCTGTAAGAAGGGCGGTCGAGTTTACTTGAAATCACAGACATGAATAGTTATCTGTGCAGCACAAGACTGGAGCATTGTTATGTAGCAGGACCACACCTCTAGTCAGCATTGTTATGTAGCAGGACCACACCTCTAGTCAGCATTGCTATGTAGCAGGAGCTCACCTCTAGTCAGCATTGTTATGTAGCAGGACCGCACCTCTAGTCAGCATTGTTATGTAGCAGAAGCTCACATCTAGTCAGCATTGTTATGTAGCAGGACCGCACCTCTAGTCAGCATTGCTATGTAGCAGGACCACACCTCTAGTCAGCATTGCTATGTAGCAGGAGCTCACCCCTAGTCAGCATTGTTATGTAGCAGAAGCTCACATCTAGTCAGCATTGTTATGTAGCAGGACCACACCTCTGGTCAGCATTGATATGTAGCAGGATCTCACCTCTAGTCAGCATTTCCCGAGTTTCTCCTGGGTGATGATACTGTACACATGTTTGCATTACGTCAGTATAAAAGTCACCAATGGTTATTATACTGATTGGGAGGTATTGATCAGCAGAATACCTCTTATATACAGGAATATAGAGGCCATGATAACACCAGTCGAGAGTTGACTTCTGAATTTCGTTTGAGTCTGAGAATTTGTTTGGTTCCATTGCATAAATTCCATTTGTGAAACGGAGTCCCAGTGATGAATGCAGGTCTCATCTTCCGTCGCCAGACGGGAAATAAAATTGACTGGATCGACTTTGTGCAATTCAGGGAACTCGCGACTTGAGGCCATCCTCTGGTGTCAATCCTGAGCTCAGAGGTTTGGGAGAACCATCTTACAGGAACTTTGGACATCTTCGTATGTTCATGGGTGATGCTCACAACACTTTCATGTGAGATGCCGACCTTACAGTAGTGCTTATCCCATCGACTTTGATACATCGGTCTGTCAATATTTGAGTTCTAGACTCAGGCTACAGTTGCTTTTTCGATGGCACTTTAATTTTTTGACTCGCCTTGTTGGGGTGGAATATGAGGGGCATCTGTGCCATACCCTCATACTACGAGTCTCAATTTTGCCCAAATTCGTAAGTTCTCAGATGTCAAGTATACTTCAAACTTCAGTCTAAAACAAGAAATTTATCATATTTTTCAATTTGAATTAAAAAATAACTAAGCATTCCACTTTTTACTGTAATGTATTAAAAAAAAACTAAATAAAACCCTACAATATTGCTTTTCCATGAATTGCATTTTTTTGTCCACATACCAATTGCTACAAACTTTCTCACATGGAGAGGCAAGTTTAAGAGAAATATTGCAGTGCAAACTATTTATGACAAGTTAGGACAAAACCGCGCACCGGCGATATTAGACTACCTTGCTTTTATAGGGTCCGATACTCTTATGTCTGGTAGATTTACAGGCAGAACCAAGAACTGGGAGCATTAGCCTCACGAGGGAACATTGATCCATCTCTAGAATTATGGTCCCTGTTGAAACGATATGTTTTCAAGCTACTCTATACAGGTTTAAAGACGACACCAGAATAAAAGAGCTTCGTTGCTCTTTTTACTTAATTAAATCGTACAGCGAAGGTCGAGTCTACCTCCAAGTACAGGTTCATTAACACCACACATTCGTCGGCCACGTTCA
Source organism: Homarus gammarus (assembly GCA_958450375.1). Classification (NCBI taxonomy): domain Eukaryota; kingdom Metazoa; phylum Arthropoda; class Malacostraca; order Decapoda; family Nephropidae; genus Homarus; species Homarus gammarus. Next base: position 2,947,929 of record CAUDMG010000187.1, on the reverse strand, counting down.
TAATAATGACTTGGAGAAAGGCTAGCAAAAGTCCATATAAAGTCTCCTTATACAATTGATTAGAACACAACTGTTGATACCATGTAGTATAAACTGCTGAACGTCACCTGACAAGTTTGTAATGCGACCCCTGTGCCATGACACCCTAACACAGAGCCATTCAAACTTTTTTGTCTTATTAACAACTTGGTATCCACACTATTTTTTCGTAATAAAGAATTTACCTTGAACACAAAGAAAACCCGTAATTTTATATTTATTTGAAGAAAATGCTAAACAATTTGATATTGAAACAACAAACACAACAAAAACATATTGATCCATGTTAGAACATGTTAAAAAAAAAGTGAAAATAATGTTTTTAGCAACTGACTGTAGGTGCAATGTTAAGTAGACGAGGGATTGTGTCATAAGTAATCACCGAGGTATGGCGTCATTTAAGCTACCACTCTGAGGGTCTTCTGGTACAGTCTCACCCAAAAGTTCGGTAACTCTCCCAGCCAGCTATTGCTACACTGCCTGATTCAGATGTCTGAAACTGTCAGTACCAACCAGAACATGAAACCGATACGAATGGGTCTAAAGGTTCGAAGTAACAGACTCAAGTTCATACATCTGAAGCAGGCAGTGTTGTCACACAGTAACATACGCAGGAAGAGTATTGGACATCGTTTGTTGAAAGATATTGTTCTTTTTCTCCCAAACGATTTATCACATCGTTACGGAAGGTACAGTACAGTATATCAGAATTACCGGTCAACAAAAAAACATTTAGAATATGGGTAATAACTTCAGGTCCTCAAACTGACATGCTACGCTGTTGGCGATTCTGCCTCCCGCACTCGTAAACATGAAAACATGAACAAGTATAATGAGGGCATTGTTATGTAAACACGACAGGCCTCTGCATTAACCACCTCGTCCACACCTTCTGTTTCCAGTTCTCTCTTATCATTATTTTTTTTTACTCCAAAAGACTTTTAATTGATCTACATTTCTGCAACACCAGCTCCCTCCACCTCCAGCTTAATCTCTCCCTCCTTCCACCTCAAGCTTTATTTCTCCCTCCCTTCACCTACAACGTTATCTTTCTCTCCCTCCACCTCCAGTTTTAACTTTATCTCCCTCGACCTCCAGCTTTATGTCTTCCTCCCTCTACCATCAGCTATATAACTCCCTCTCTCCTCCTCCAGCTATATCTCTACTTCCCTCCACCTCCAGCTTTATCTCTACTTCCCACCACCTCCAGCTTTATCTCTACTTCCCTCCACCTCCAGCTTTATCTCTACTTCCCTCCACCTCCAGCTTTATCTCTCTCTCCCTCCACCTCCAGCTTTATCTCTTCCTCCCTCTACCATCAGCTATATAACTCCCTCTCTCCTCCTCCAGCTTTATATCTATCTCTCCACCTCCAGCTTTGTCTTTTTCCTCCCCTCCAAACATTCTTATTCCCTCAAAATTCTCTCTCCTGCGATATTCGTCCTTCCCTTCATCTCCAGCTTTATTGGTTTTTCCCCTCCACCATCTCAATCACTGCTCCTCCAACCATGACAGCGGCGTGAGACTGAGTCCAGTTGACCACTGATTTGACAGCCCTTCCTGCCTCACCCTCCACACCACCCTCACTCTCCACACCACCCCTCACTCTCCACACCACCCCTCACTCTCCAAACTATCCCTCACCCTCCACACCACCCATCACTCTCCACACCACCCCTTAGTCTCCACACCACCCCTCACTCTCCACACTATCCCTCACCCTCCACACCACCCCTCACTCTCCACACCACCCCTCACTCTCCACACCACCCCTCACTCTCCACTCCACCCCTCACCCTCCACACCACCCCTCACCCTCCACACCACCCCTCACTCTCCACACCACCCCTCACCCTCCACACCATCCCTCACTCTCCACACCACCCCTCACTCTCCACACCACCCCTCACTCTCCACTTCACCCCTCACCCTCCACACCACCCCTCACCCTCCACACCACCCCTCACTCTCCACACCACCCCTCACTCTCCACACCACCCTCACCCTCCACACCACCCTTCACTCTCCACACCACCCCTCACTCTCCACACCACCCCTCACTCTCCACACCACCCTCACCCTCCACACCACCCCTCACTCTCCACACCACCCTCACCCTCCACACCACCCTCACTCTCCACACCACCCCTCACTCTCCACACCACCCCTCACTCTCCACACCACCCTCACCCTCCACACCACCCTCACTCTCCACACCACCCCTCACTCTCCACACCACCCTCACTCTCCACACCACCCCTCACCCTCCACACCACCCCTCACCCTCCACACCACCCCTCACCCTCCACACCACCCTTCACCCTCCACACCACCCCTCACTCTCCACACCACCCTCACTCTCCACACCACCCCTCACTCTCCACACCACCCCTCACTCTCCACACCACCCTCACCCTCACACCACCCTCACCCTCCACACCACCCTCACTCTCCACACCACCCTCACCCTCCACACCACCCCTCACTCTCCACACCACCCTCACTCTCCACACCACCCTCACTCTCCACACCACCCCTCACTCTCCACTTCACCCCTCACCCTCCACACCACCCCTCACCCTCCACACCATCCCTCACCCTCCACACCACCTTCACTCTCCACACCACCCCTCACTCTCCACACCACCCTCACCCTCCACACCACCCTCACCCTCCACACCACCCTCACCCTCCACACCACCCTCACCCTCCACACCACCCTCACACTCCACACCACCCTCACTCTCCACACCACCCTCACCCTCCACACCACCCTCATTCTCCACACCACCCTCACCCTCCACACCACCCTCACCCTCCACACCACCCCTCACTCTCCACACCACCCCTTACTCTCCACACCACCCCTCACTCTCCACACCACCCCTTACTCTCCACACCACCCCTCACTTTCCACACCACCCCTCACTCTCCACACCACCCCTCACTTCCACACCACCCTCACCCTCCACACCACCCTCACCCTCCACACCACCCCTCACTCTCCACACCACCCCTCACTTCCACACCACCCCTCACCCTCCACACCACCCCTCACTCTCCACACCACCCCTTACTCTCCACACCACCCCTGACCTTCCACACCACCCCTCACCCTCCACATCACCCCTCACTCTCCACACCACCCCTCACTCTCCACACCAACCCTCACCCTCCACACTATCCCTCACCCTCCACACCACCCCTCACTCTCCACACCACCCCTCACCCTCCACACCACCCCTCACCCTCCACACCACCCCTCACTCTCCACACCACCCTCACCCTCCACACTATCCCTCACCCTCCACACCACCCCTCACCTTCCACACCACCCCTCACCCTCCACATCACCCCTCACTCTCCACACCACCCCTCACCCTCCACACCACCCCTCACTCTCCACACCACCCTCACCCTCCACACTATCCCTCACCCTCCACACCACCCCTCACCTCCACACCACCCCTCACCCTCCACATCACCCCTCACTCTCCACACCACCCCTCACCCTCCACACCACCCCTCACCCTCCACACCACCCCTCACCCTCCACACCACCCCTCACTCTCCACACCACCCCTCACCCTCCACACCACCCCTCACCCTCCACACCACCCTCACCCTCCACACCACCCCTCACTCTCCACACCACCCCTCACTCTCCACACCACCCTCACCCTCCACACTATCCCTCACCCTCCACACCACCCCTCACTCTCCACACCACCCCTCACTCTCCACACCACCCTTTAGTCTCCACACCACCCCTCACTCTCCACATCACCCCTCACTCTCCACACCACCCCTCACCCTCCACACTATCCCTCACCCTCCACACCACCCCTCACTCTCCACACCACCCCTCACCCTCTACACCACCCCTCACCCTCACACCACCCTCACCCTCCACACCACCCCTCACCCTCCACACCACCCCTCACTCTCCACACCACCCTCACCCTCCACACCACCCTCACTCTCCACACCACCCTTTAGTCTCCACACCACCCCTCACTCTCCACACCACCCCTCACCCTCCACACCACCCCTCACCCTCCACACCACCCCTCACCCTCCACACCACCCCTCACCCTCACACCACCCCTCACTCTCCACACCACCCCTCACCCTCCACACCACCCCTCACTCTCCACACCACCCCTCACCCTCCACACCACCCCTCACTCTCCACACCACCCCTCAGTCTCCACACCACCCCTCACTCTCCACACCACCCCTCACCCTCCACACCACCCCTCACCCTCCACACCACCCCTCACCCTCCACACCACCCTTCACTCTCCACACCACCCCTCACTCTCCACACCACCCCTCACCCTCCAAATCACCCCTCACCCTCCAAACCACCCCTCACTCTCCACATCACCCCTCACCCTCCACACCACCCCTCACTCTCCACACCACCCCTCACCCTCCACACCACCCCTCACTCTCCACATCACCCCTCACTCTCCACACCACCCCTCACCCTCCACACCACCCCTCACCCTCCACACCACCCCTCACCCTCCACACCACCCTTCACTCTCCACACCACCCCTCACTCTCCACACCACCCCTCACCCTCCACACCACCCCTCACCCTCCACACCACCCCTCACCCTCCACACTATCCCTCACCCTCCACACCACCCCTCACCCTCCACACCACCCCTTACTCTCCACTCATGTTTTCGTAAGCCACTAAACCTCCTTTGGAATTTTGTATTGTAGACTGGTTAGGTTAGGTTATGAGTTTGGTTAGGTTTGTTAGGTTAGGTTATGAGTTTGGTTAGGTTTGGCTAGGTTAGGTTAGATTATGAGTTTGGTTAGGTTAGGTTAGATTATGAGTTTGGTTAGGTTAGATTATGAGTTTGGTTAGGTTAGATTATGAGTTTGGTTAGGTTAGGTTAGATTATGAGTATGGTTAGTTTTGGTTAGGCTAGGTTAGATTATGAGTTAAGTTTGGTTTGGTTAGATTATGTGAGGTGAGGTAACCACGACCTGTTTCTCTTGTGATACTGTGCTTTTAATTTACGGTTACACCAGGGATATAATATACTCGTGTGTGTGTGTGTGTGTGTGTGTGTGTGTGTGTGTGTGTGTGTGTGCGTGTGTGTGTGTGTGTGTGCGTGTGTGTGTGTGTGTGTGTTGTTCAGATTTTCATGTTACCTTACAGAAGAAAAGTGGTTTCAATCATCGAGGTCCCTAGAACAGTGACGGGAATAACACATTGCAAAAGCTTAGCGTCTTGGGTGAACATTATAATGAACTGAAATTTGAAATATAAAACCCTTATAATTGAAAAGAAAATATATTATTTTTTATTATAATGTAGTAAAAAATAGAGGAATTATTTCAGCTATATAATTTACTCACCTAAGCTATCCAAAATTATCAGTACCCAAATATTGATAAAGAAATCCTATTATAATTGTCCTCATACCATACTTTGTGACTGAAATTAAATATTTGGTTACTTTTTTATAGAAATCCTACCCATGAAAAGTTTTTAATAGGATTTTGAGAAAGTTTTAATATAACTAATCCTCTTTACCTCCCCGACCTAAATCCGTTCTCAAGGAAACTTCATATTCAAAACTCCCTTATTTAAGTAGCGTGAGCTCTTACATGAGAATGAAACTCCTGAGTAATTTGAAGAAAATATTCCCACAATGAACTCTCAGCTTGTTTTAAAATACAAACACACCATCAGCTCTTTCCAGAAAACTACAGAAGTTTTATCTTTTGACTTGGAATCTGGTTTTGTATATTTGTATACTTGTTGGAGCTGTAGTGCTTGAGGCGAGGGTATTACTTACTGTAACTTAAAACATCGCACATTTGAACAATTAACAAAGAATTTTCACACAGATCTTCCTCCTAGTAAGTCGTGTAAATACAGAGTTGTACCTCTTACGAATTTTAATTATTGATGAACAAATATAATTACTTTGTTCCGCTCTTAAGGACCTATGTTTTGATGTACAGTAATAACATAATGCCAACGTAAGTTCGCGAACATCGTCGGTCAGCACGCTACCCACTCACTCAGTGAATTCCAGGGACTGAACTTTAACCTCTTCACGTTTGACCTTATCATATAAGTCAGTCAACATCATCAGGATAAACCGCAGGTGAGCAACGCAACTACAGCAATAAGTTCTTTTGAGTTGTGTATGATATTCTACATAATCGGCGGATGTGTTTTTTTTAACACATGTTTAGTAAGTGTTGCAGTGAAAGCGGTTCTGATCCCCTCACAAGAATTAATTAATTAATAAGTTTATTGATAATATTAAATTGATTATTATGTTGGGTTTTGAAGAAATTTTGAAAATAATTATTGAAAAATTTAAACAAGCAATCACAATTAAAAAAAAATTAATACTTCAATTAAAATTGAAACATGGTATAAATTTCTTAGCAATTATATAAAAAATTTAATTGTACAAAATACAATATTTCAAATTGATCAATAAAAAATAAAATATAATGCTTTTTGCTCAATAATGGTGTACGAGTGAACTAAGGGAATGTGCTTTTCATCAGGTTCTCTCTTTATCTCTCTCATTGGTCACGTAAAGTCGCATTTAGATACTTATCTATTTTTCTGTTTAATGGGATATTAAAGATGAAATCGCGCTGAAGCGACGTTTGACGCTTTCAGACTCAGCCGGGTACAAGTATTTAAGAAGAACAAACTTTTGGTCTCCCATCACTTTGTTGATCCACCTCGGATATATACCCCCAGTATAATTAAGTCATCGTTTGTTTACTGTAAAGCATTCTAGGGTGTGGTGGAGTACTGTTAAAGAGTGATGTTAGAGGCATGATGTTAAAGAGTTCTGTGATCGAAGACAACGAAATTGATGACCTAAGATGATGGCTGATATGTAAAGGGTGTTCTGCGAGGTAATCCGAGTCGATAACTAAAGTGATTAGAAGGTAAGTCAGCAAATATGAAGCCTCGCTCGCTGATCCAAAACATCAACTCAGCCATGACATTGATGACAGCTAGTGTTAAATTGTCGTACTGTACACCCAGGCTAAAGCATACTACACTGTACAGCATAGTTTCATTTTGTCAGTTCGTGAATCCATTTCATCATTTACCTATACTTAACAAACTTTTAATTTAGACCTTGTATACGCTACCGTATTTTTGTGGTCATGTCATGGTTTTTTATTATTCTAAATGTTCCTAAATGTAAATATATTCATTACGCTGCACAACAGATTTGAATGTAGTGATGCTCGGTGGTTCATTCCACGCGGCACAAATTACCCAATTATTGTACACCCAAATATAGCATGACTGTTTATTTCCGATTAACAATTAGAAACAATTATAATAAAAATACGATTTAAACACAGAAAAGGGCAATTCCATTGATTCTGATCTTGGATACAAACACTGAACAGACACCCATATTATCCATCGTCTTGTCTCTGCCTTTTATTTCTATCTACACTTAATAGGGTGACACACTAAGTAAATTTAATATTGTATTTTTCTTTGGTTTACACTCATGTTTGCTGGAATTTGCTAATGTTTAACAGGTAAAAGCAAAAGCTTTTAAATTATTTAAATGTATTCGTATATCCTGTAGTCTTTTAGATAATTATTAAAATTTGTTGCACTTAACAATGGGCAACATTTAGAATCGGTCTGTACGGTTTCATTTCTGATCAAACTTTTCCAGTCTTCTTTCATATCATCGGCTAGTAGCTGATAGAAACTTAAAGGCGGACGCTTTATCGTTAAAACGCTGTTCGATACACAAGTTATTGCTTTACATTTCAGCGACAAATAACTTTAGCTATGTCGTGTAGCCGTTTTAAGTTGAGCGAGATATAAACATTGATTGAATCGACCCCCGGTTTTCCCCATACTACATTACGGTAAACAGTCAATGATATATTATGAGATGGAGCTATTGTCGGGTCACTGAACAGTTCACATCACTAATGTTATAGAAAAAAATATTATCTATACTTATTCTGTATTTTTCAAAGTATGACTTTCACATCTTCTTTTCAACGCGATCTCCATGAGTTGAACCGAAACTATAAGGCAGAGAAATGAACACTGTGTACACAGATCACATCAAGGCATTGTTCACCCAAATTCAGTTTCCTCCCACCGGCTGACTGAAGTTTTTCACTGGTGACACCCCCCCCCCCCCCTCCCCGGACGAGGAGCTCCAAGAAAAGATCGTTTAGCTCCTCAAATCCCTAGAAACGGTGTTCAATAAATGTTTTCCAGACATTGACACGGAAGATGCATGCGTGGCCCCCATATGCATGTATCCTCAGGCAAGGATGAATTTAGAATCCTGAACCTTAATGTCTTCTGTGTCAAAATGTACCTTGTTTATCCCAAAGTGAGAGAAGTAACCCTCTGAGTGGTCATCCCTTTCTCCACCACGTACTTCAGTCAAATAGGTCTCTCCTCCCTTCTGGTAATAAAATCAAATGCTCACAAGGCTCACACTAAGCTGGAGGTGGAGGGGGGCCTAAGTTACTAACTCTCTGTCACACTTCCTTCAACCACATAATTAGTGGCGAACACGAAAATCTAGAAATGACAGTGAATAGTGAAAATATTGCCGATTCATCCATATTGAAAAGTCTGTTTGCCACACCATATTGTCTCAGCGCTTCGTAGTCTTTTACTGTGGTATTTTTTTTTCTTCATATTTTCAGGCTAATGGTAATGCCTCTTTTTTAGCTTTGATAATATATAGCAATTCTTTAAAAAATACTTATCGTTCAACATAATTGCCTGACGAATGTAAACCATACAGGAAGAGATTATTTTTTTTTTACCTATAATTGTCGTAAGGTGTAGATGAGGGAGAAGTAATGGTGTAATAACCAAAGTGGGAAACTGAAAAAATTGTTAAGAGACACAACTGTCTTAGAATAAAGCTGCAGCACAGCAAGAGGAGTGTGTGTGTGTGTGTGTGTGTGTGTGTGTGTGTGTGTGCGTGTGTGTGTGTGTGTGGCCCGAGGGGAGGAGGGAAAAGGAGGTGTGAATGGGGGGGACTTGGATTTTTGCTCAGTGTTTGCGATATATCTTCGTGTTACTCAAGGCCACGGTGCACGCACTACACAACAGCTAATTCACGCGACAGGCTTTAGGATGTCACTTCTTTTATCTTAGGTTAACATATAGTAACTAAATATCTTTCTATTTACCCTGTCTTAAGCTAATTTAGCCTTACCTATTCGTGACCAAACCTAAAATATAATCTACCCTAAGGCGGTCGAGTGCAGTGGCTGCCACGCTACTTCCCTGCTTACCAAAAGTTTAGTACACAGTGTGCTGTATCCACACTGTCCCTGAAACCCACTTTGAGTTTCAACACTAACTAACTGAACTTAACCTAATCCAACGAAATGTAACCAAACTTATCTAAACATGACCTAACCAAAGCTAATCTAACATACCCAAACCTAACTTAACTTTACATATTACAAAAATAACCCAGGTATCGCCTTACAAGGTACTGGGACTTAAAGAAACTTCAGCTTATAGTCATTTGTAAACAATATGAATAATAGGATTTCTTTTTCACGGGGAAATTTTGAAGTGAGATTTTCTCCCCTGAGATTTTGTTCTGTGTAAAATTGTCGGGATTATTTTTCTTCTCCCCAGTGGTCTTTTGTCGGTGGGGGAGATGGCGGGGGATGGGAGGGGAGGCTCAACAGGGTAATGGAGAGCGGGCGATGTTGAGTGTGGCTTTTAAGGGAAACGAGAGAATGTTCACGGCCGGAATCAATAAACTGGAACGAGGAAAAGATACAAAAGAGAGAGAGAGAGAGAGAGAGAGCTAATTTTCGTCCTGTTACTGACCAAATATATCAAAGACAAGTGGAAGGAGTAGCTATATCACACACACACATATATATATATATATATATATATATATATATATATATATATATATATATATATATATATATATATATATATATATATTATGCTGAAAACCCAACGAGTCGTGAGAAAGTCAGGAAAAAAATTAAAATACTGTTAGATATGTTAGAAAGTCATAATAAGAGTAAAATAGCGTTTTATTAAGTGTCAGCTGTAAAATACGACAGAGACTTGAATGTCAGCGTTAAAATATGGTTAAGTTTTAGGTGTCAGCTGAGGCTATCTTAATAGTATTTACTAATGACAAAAACTCAAGGGTGTGGGCCAGGAAAACTGTAGTGATACTGTGCTAATGTTGGAGGAATATGATGATGAATTTATGAAAAGAATAAAACAAAGGCGATTCTGAACACCGAAATTTAATTGTCCAGGATCAGACTCAAACACATTTAACACCGTAAACAATTTCTCATAAGTAGAGGTGTTAAAATCTACCTTAAACACATAAAATTAAAAAAAATATAAATATTATCGTAACACCAACTAGAAGGCTGAATTATGGTAGAGAAATTTCCAAAATATCCTGTACGGTAATTTTTTTCTGGTCCTAAAATGAACATAGCCAAGGTAATCTCAGCATAATATATATATATATATATATATATATATATATATATATATATATATATATATATATATATATATATATATATATATATATATATATTGGGGGGGAGGTTGGGGGGGGGGGGAGCTGCTGTATATTTGCTTAAGATTAAATCAACCAGTTATGTGTATTCTAATTCGCTTCTCCACTTACTAGAACTAGTCATCAGGTGCATATTTGTGATTCCCAATCCAGTCACCTATAAGGCGCTTTGGCGTTTGTATCAACACTCGAACACGAACAGAATCTGAGAAAGAGCACGGAAAGTCGTACACTTTATAAAGGACAAATAATATTACGAAAATAAAACAGGATCCATTTGGTGTTAGTGTTGGTGGTAAACTCCGAAACTTAGAAAGTGTTGCTCCTTTATATAAAGTTCACACTAAGAGGCTTTTCGGGGGCGTGATGCACAACACCAGCCTGATGTACACTCAATATTCCTGACGTAAGGTAAAAGTTCTTGTTATTGGCTTGAGTCATACAGCAATGTGTGTATATGCATATGTATCATTATATTATGCAGGTATGTATTTATATATGTAAGTAATGTATGTACGCATGTATGTGTGTGTAGAAACAGAAAAAGAGAGCTGTATTGTAATTTGTAAATAACCTTAAATTTTTAGTCTCTCTTTGTACTCTTAGACTTTCATCTTCTCAAAACAAGATGAAATTCCATTAAAATTTACACAAAAGACCCGAATAAAGTTTTATGACAGGGCAATACTCCCATTACTTTCAGCGAGCGACTTACTGAGACCGTCAGCGTATAATCTTTGTTTTTCAATTCCACTTGAGTGCTGTATCTAAAGTGAGTGTAGCACTTTACTCTCTGGTGCTGTGTCTCCTCTAGGTGTGAAATTCTGTAATTCTTCGTTATATGCATTGATATGTGTGCTTATGTACAATTACACACTCACACACACACCATACTCGTATGGGTGTTATAGAGGTAGTAGGACACAGTAGAAGAACATCGAGAACAAATTAGTGTAATTATCAGTAAATAGTGTGCTGGACGTCCTCAATCACGCGCCAACAATGCTTAACTAAAGTTCTTACACCCACGGCCGGCGCCACAACCAGCCACTTCACACACACTGCTTCCCGGAAATCTGCAGAGTTTAATTAATGTCCTCAAAGAGTTTAAAGAACGAGTAAGATACACAAAGGTAGGAATTAGCACCGTCTTGGGACCTTTCCTAATTTTCCACCAACAACCTTGTAATTATGTTCACTGTACGATAGTTCAGTCCATTTAACTATGACCAGTCCATGTTGGTCAGGCAGAGTGGCACTGTGGCACTGTAAGACTCAGAAGCCTATAGTGCCACAAAGCTTGGATGTCCCCCGTTAACGTGGAGTGCCTTTGAGATCTGAACTTTTATGCACACAGCAGTTTGGGCTTCACATTCACTATTAATCGAATAATGTCCGTTTGACCCAGTTCTTACGGATGTATCAGAATGTCTGAGGATGTGTGTGTGTGTGTGTGTGTGTGTGTGTGTGTGTGTGTGTGTGTGTACAGACTCCACCATGGGTTGTGGTGTCGTCCACCAAACAAACCAATTTCACCTGTATCTAGAATCCTTGGTACAATTCTTTGAATAAATTGTGTAATGAAATTTGTTTGACAAGGAGATGCCATCTCATCCTGTTAGATGTTAAGAGTCGCCTGTGGTGGACTACTATCAAGACAATATTCTAGAGTGAGGTCAGAGGACAATCCTTGACGTCATTGTTCAGGTAAAAATGTTGATTTTATAGAAGCAAAGGTGATTTGAAAAGCCACATGGACAGGTGGTGAGAAGTACGCCTTGAGACAAGAAGATAAACAAGTAAAAAAAAATAGTAAACACCAAAATCTTCAGATATACAAAATAAGACTTCTACGCGGCTCCTAAATAACACCTTTGTTGAAAAGAAAACCCAGTTGCTTGTGTTCTTATATATGATTAAACATTGACCGTGACTAAGACTTAGTGTGTGATTGAGCAGGTTCATGTCATTAGTAAGCGTTAACCAGGTCTTTGAGTGTAACTTATCAGATAGAATAATATAATTATGGCTAGCAAAATCACCTCTACCTGATTGTTGTATTCAAGAACACAATCAAAACATTCCGTTATGAGATTTATTGTACCCCAATCTCAGACATAATAATTTGTAATTAATTTTTACATACAAATGCGAATATTTACAAATTCAAAAATTTATGTTTCGCTCTTTCTCTCTCTCCTCCACACACACGTCTAGGGAGCCGAGTGTGTGGTACTGGTGTTCTCAACAATATCATATTCCCAGGCTAAGACCTTTACTGGCACTCATACCTGCATCTCTTTCCATCAACACGAAGAAAGGTGGAAAGGGGATAGTAGGAGAGGACAAACATATATATTCTTTCAAACATTTCCCCACTTAACGAAGGGTGACAGGAAACAAGCGCGTGCGTACACACACACACACACACACACACACACACACACGCACACTTCCAGTTCCTTCTTGGTCTTCTCCCTTCTTGCCTACCATCCGTCACTGACTTAAGTCATTATTTTTCATTTATCTTCCACGTCTGTTACCACCTGTGCTGACCCTGATTTGCTCTCTTCTTTCATAAATACATAAGAATGAAGGAAACTGCAGAGGGCCTATTGGCCCATACTGGACAGTCCAGTTTACACCCAACCCCTATTGTTCAATATATCTGTCCAACCTATAGGCTATTTGAAGCTCTACAGCGTGTTCCAGTTATGATGATGTTTGGTAACTTGTTCCACTCATTTACTACTCTATTTCCAAACCAGCGTCTAAATCTAAATTTGTCTAATTTAAAACCATTGCTACGAGTTCGTTCTTGGTTGCATAGCTTAAGTACCTTTGTTTTATCTCCCTACTTGAAAATCGGTATTACATTCGCTATCCTCCAGGATTCTGGTCCTACACCGGTTTTTAATGACATGTTAAACAAGTTTGCTAAGGGCATAATAAGCTCTTCCTTACATTCCTTTAATACTCTGGCAAATATCTCGTCGGGACCTGGCGACTTATTAGGTTTTAGTTTATCTATTAGTTTATTAACATTGTTACTAGTCACTACTATCCCGCTTAATCTATTTTCTTCACCATCTCCGTATATAGTCGGTGCCTCGGGTATCATGTTTAAATTTTCGGTGGTGAAAACTGTTGAAAAATATCAGTCCAGATTATTGCTCATTTCTCCCTCGTTATCCGCTAGCTCGCCGGTATCTGACTGTATTGGTTCAATCTTTTCTCGTGTTTTAGTTTGATACATTTGGAAGAATCCCTTGGGGTTTGACTTCGCCTCCCTTGCTACCTTCAGTTCATTATTCCTCTTTGCTTTTCTTATCTCGGTCCTACTCTCGGTACCGGACACACGGACATGAAAAATCACTTGGTCGGCCCTAATTTGGGCTGCCGGGCGTAGTGGGGGTGGTGTGAGGGAATACTGACAGAAATGGGGAGTAATGGTGGTGATAGGGAAGTACTGACAGACATGGGGGGGGGGGCAGTGGTGGAGATAGGGAAGTACTGGCAGACATAGGGGGGGGGGCAGTGGTGGTGATAGGGAAGTACTGGCAGACATAGGGGGGGGCAGTGGTGGTGATAGGGAAGTACTGGCAGACATGGGGGGGGGGGCAGTGGTGGTGATAGGGAAGTACTGGCAGACATAAGGGGAGGGGTTAGTAGGGCTGAGTAACTCAGTACTGGCTCCTATAATCCTCCCTCAGATGTATTGCTTCGTTACTCTACTTTACACTTCCTGTATCTTAATTAACATAGGTTGGATAGTCACCTAACTTATAGGCCTAAGGTTTGGTGTAACTGGTTGCATGGCTTCCCCTCCCTACCTCACCTCCTCCCCCCCCCCCCCTTGCGTTCCCCCTTCAAATGCTCTGTGGGGGGTATGGTCACTTGGCACTACACAGGTACAATATCTCCCATTCACCTGTAAATCCTGACACTAATCACCACTTTACATTATTGTATATAGCTGGATATGTTAATTTTGTCAGTAGTCTTGCATCAGTTTTTGTTTTGTTTCATCATATTTCATTCCTAAGACCATTAATACCACAAATAAATTCTCCTTCTCCAGAAACATTTCATTTGTACCTGATTCCTCACACCATTTCCGTGTCCTGAACCCACCCTCCTTCTCCTCCCAATATTCGTAAACTTTCAATTTTTGCAACAATTCTCCCAATAATGACTATCATAAACTCTCCTGACATTCTTATCAGTCTTATTGCTCTATAATTTATGCATTCCTTTCTTATCGTTTTCCTTTAACACGAGAGAACTATACACGCTCTCTATGGTTCCTTTAGTATTGTACTCTCCTTCATGAATAGCTTGTACACTCTTCTCATCCAATCAATCTCTTTCCATTGGTATATTTACGGTGGTTCTGTTCACTCTCTGTGCCTTACCAGTTCCAATCGTACTCACCAACTGTCCTAATTCTTCACTTGTCAGGTTTTTTTTTCCGCTTGGGCTCTGATGCTTTTAAGATCCAGCACATCCCAAACAGGCTCTCTCTCTCTCTCTCTCTCTCTCTCTCTCTCTCTCTCTCTCTCTCTCTCTCTGATCTGTTATTCAAAATCTTCTCCCTATCTGCCTTTAAATTCATTGATCACATTATATCTCCCCTTTCATTCTTAACTGCCATTTCCATTATTCAGTTTCTCGTCATGGTTGAGTCATCACATTATATTCCCTTTAAAACTTTTTTTTCCTCTTCTAAAACCTTGTGACACCATTTCTTCTCATCCTTCATCCACCGCTTTTTCTGTTTCATTCACCGTTTATTTCCCTATAGTTCTAATATCTTTCTATTCATCCTATCTTTCATCCTTTCCAACTTCCAATTGATGCTCCTTTCTCTTTTCTTTCCCTCAGTTAACACTATCATCTTATCTCTTCATAACCCCTTCTTCTTTTTTTTATTCGTTGTTTCTCAGTACCGGCACATATCAGTTGCACTTTCTAAGACAACTGTTCCCATTTCTCTCCAAACGTTCCCACTTCAGCCCCATTTACACGTGGCTCTGTACCAATTGTGTAAAATCCTTCAGCCACTTTCTCATTCCTTAATCCTTCAACTTTTATAACCTTCTTCTCATTTCCTTGAACCTCTTGCACTGTGGCTCTTTCATATACATTATTACGCACACATTTACCAACTCCGTGTCTAACTCGTCTTTAAGAAATTCCCTTCCATCAGCTTGCAGTTCAATACATTCCCTGTCCACCAATACCGTCTAATTATCCTTCATCTTCTTCAGTATTTCGCTCTTATGTCGACTAATAAATTGAATTCTTTTCCTACCATGTATTCCCCACTATCAGTTCACTTTCCGCACACATTTCGGTAAGTCCCTCTCTATCATTTTTTCCACATGTCCCTCCATTTCCCTGTTACCAACCCTCGCATTTAAATCCTCCATTACTATCCCTCTACCAGTCTAGGTCATACACTGGATCTTTTAATACGGTTATGCAGGTCTTCTAAAAACCTCTCCCTGTTTCGTCTTTCTTTTGTAACTCAGAACTATTCATGCACCGACAATAACTCACCTCTTATTCTGTATTTCACTTAAAGTCAGATCTATGATGTTGAGAGACCGGCTGCTTAATGAATGTTCCTAATAAAACAGAGTAATCCATCACTGCAAAATATCGCCACACACCTCGTACCCCCTCAGCCACTAGTGACATAGCTTCCCTCACTTGTCCCCAGCTGCCCTTCATCTTGCTCTTCCAATAATTTTTCGCACAAAACCAAGATATTCCCGTTTCTTTTACTCATCTTATTTACAATGGAGTATTTTTTTAATATTTTGACTGAACACACACACACACGCACACACACACACACACACACACACACATTATGTCACCTGCTGTCCATACTATACTGTGGCCTGTTCCCATACAACAGTGGACCCTCTCCCACAAAACATATTGCTGAAGACTATAACAAAATAATCCCGGAGCGTCTCTCATGTATTCCTGTAGGGGAGCCTCTCGCACGTTTGTTGTGACCTCTTCCACACGTACTCCTACAGCGTCTCATTGCATCACTTCATCAGAATACTGCAGTTTTCCCCGCGTACTGTTGAAACTTTTCCCATTTATTACTATAACCTTTCCTATTATGGCTTGAACCTTTCCCACATATTGTTGGACTCTTATTCTACATAATACCAGAGCCATTCCCACCTACAAAATGCACTCTATTCCACTACAGCCTCTCCGACATAACTCCGCAGCCTGTTCCATATACTCTGTAGCATCGCCCCATGTACTTTGTAGTTATTCCCACGTAATCTATAGGCTCCTCCATGTACTCTATAGCCTCCCCCATGTAATCTGTAACACCTCCCATGTACTTTGTAGTCTCTCCCATGTACTCTATATCCTCTCCCATGTACTCTATATCCTCTCCCATGTACTCTATATCCTCTCCCATGTACTCTATAGCCTCTCCCATGTACTCTATATCCTCTCCCATGTACTCTATAGCATCTCCCATGTACTTTGTAGTCTCTCCCGCAAATTCTTCAGCCTTTCCCGTGTACTGTTACAGTCTTTACCATAGAGACACAATTATCATCTCTTGAACGCACATAGACAATACCAGCGCCTCCTTTTCATACACAAACATACAATCAACGTCTCCTGTAAACACCTGAACACACTAGTAACACCTAATGTACAATCACCACACAATGTCCGCGTTTCCTTCCGAACGAACCAGATTAGAAACTAAATGAGATAATGCAGCGCCAGTTGTGTTGAGATTCTGAACTACACACAAACACACCTGTGACTATTTTTGGTTATAATGTTTCTACTCTCTCTCTCTCTCTCTCTCTCTCCAAGTGAAGATGGCAGGTTACTGAAGTTCTCAGGGACAATGTCATTCTTAATACAATGAAAATTATGCCCTTGACGATTATGACAACAGGAATTTCAATATTTTTATATGGATATCAATATGTTTATACGGGCATATATATATAACATAACAAATATGGTGCAACAAATATAAAGACGCTCATTTGTTTACCTATGACAGTAAAAGTTTAAATGCTACAGTAAATCCACTGATTTTATGCAATACATCATCCACTCTTATTAACGATATATAATAATAATAATAATAATAATAATAATAATAATAATAATAATTTGTATCAGAGAAAGAAAGCAGGGAATATGGAAGATAAAAGAGAATAAAAAGATGGAATTTAGTCATCGCAATATTATTATCAGTAATCCATCTAGATGGTCGGACCAGTCACCTTGTCAAACAGCAGTGCCAGCGGTCAAAGTTTCAGATATTACTTTGTTATTTTAAGACTGAAAAATACTTTATTTTCATCTTATCCACAATTTAGTTTGCAAAGTATAATATTTTTTGTTAGAGGAATTATTTAGACATTTGACGAATTGGTGTGAATAACGTTATGAGGTTAGCGATTACTACTGCATGCGTTAGTTTTATTATGTCAGCGTTGAGCCCTAGAGGAAAATTTGAACTAAATCAATGTAAATTATAACCTTTGTGAGAGTGACAACGATCATCTACTTGTGGGTTCACGGTTTTGATAACAGCTGAAATTTGGTGTAAAATAAGTGTTCATTTCACCTGATGTTCAATAAGTGTTCATTTCACCCGATCTACAATAAGTGTTAATTTCACCTGTGTATAAAAATGTTCATTTCACCTGATCTACAATAAGTGTTCATTTCACCCGATCTACAATAAGTGTTAATTTCACCTGTGTATAAAAATGTTCATTTCACCTGATCTACAATAAGTGTTCATTTCACCCGATCTACAATAAGTGTTCATTTCACCTGATCTACAATAAGTGTTAGCTTAATTTCTTTGGTGTCTTGTGAAGTCTACTTAGCTAAGGTCTTGAGGGTTAAGGTGACACATGAAGTACAAAATAGTGTGGCAAGTTCCAGCAAGACACAAAGATCAGTGTAACCGTTAAATTACAATCATCTTTAAGTATTACCAATGTAGTGTTATTTTGGTATTGGCTTTAAGGTGCATATATGTGTGTGTGTGTGTGTGTGTGTGTGTGTGTGTGTGTGTGTGGAATTACTTTTTTCTACTGTTCTGATCTGAAATGGATGTGTTTCTCCTAATTCCACTGTCTAAACTGTTGTTGATGTCCCCATTTAAATATCCTACAATATGTACAATGTACATCTATGTTCAGTCCATTTCTCACGACCCTAGACATGATAAACCTGTAAAACCTGCAAACTCAATCCGTATTTCCGACACGACTGTACAAATTACAACACAATTACCCGGAACAACACAAGATACTTCAATGAATCTATTCGTGGAAGGGAAACAATACAGCATCACCAGAGGTAACAGCGTTTGCCAGTCACAGACGTAAAGACGGTGAACATATATACAGCATAGTATTGAGTCCATGCAGTGAGACAATACCGACAGCTACTAACAACCAGAACAAAGCGAGACTTGCTTGTTACACACACTGACATCAACGCTGCGTGAAATTGATTTAAGTCGCTGTATAGAGATTACATCTACGTTCCTAGATAAAAACTCAGACAATTACGGTATTCAGGGTACACAAATAACACGGTTACTCTTACGATTACTATTACAGGTACTACTAATACTGATCTTACCACCTCTACTGTTATACTATTTTTTTTTAAATAGTGGCCTCCAGCCTCCCCCAATAGCCACACCTTCGCCACCACTTTATTACCTTAATATTAAATATCCTAATACATAAGTAGCTATCCTAGCTGTGTTGAGTTAGTTGAGCCGCAGATCTATGTGGCATTCAGTGACTGTAGCCTCATAGTCAATATCTGCAACTGTTGTCATCTTTGGGGCCGATGCTCTTGTTCCCCTGAGGCAGAGCAAAGCAGACCTAAGGAAAGAGAAGGACAGTCGACATCTCATCCAGGCTGTAACATAACTTCTGGGCTGCTGCTTCTGTTCGGATATCACCTCCGCGAGTCTGGTGTAGAAGCATCTTGCACTTGGTCCCATCCCACCAGATGCTGTGAACACAAGAGAAGTGAAGCTGCCTTGATCAACGTTCTGAATTCTCTCCTCACAAGCCCTTATCTTTTCGTTCTCGTTCCTCCTGTGTGCAGCATCGAGAGCTAAGTGACAGTGATATGCGGCCATGGGATAAAAAATCCTGATGTCGAAGAAAGCTCGCTGTCCCCGTGTCCAGAATCCTCGAGCACTGACGTCAACACGGGCTTCGTTGGATGTGTTTGAAGTCCTATATTGGAAAATCTCACCGTCCAATGGAAGGAGGGTCGGTTCTACCCTGACATCACGGCAGATTTCCTTCAACATATTTGCTGTGAGATCCCTTACTTCGTCATGTCCCATGCATATGAAGCCCCTTTCTTGCACACCATGGCGTGATCGACGTCATAGGAAGAGCCACACACGCATTGGGAGGGCAAACCTTCTACTGGCCTACCGTACCTTAGAGCATTGGCATCTGTAAATTCTTGTTTATTGTGACTGAAACCATTTGCCCTTATCGGTAACGTAGTTAACCAGTTCGAGGCACCCACCTCCTGCGCTATAGCTACTTTTTTTCTTAAAATTCTCGGGTACTTGCAGCAACAGTTGCTGCAACTTATCACTTTGGCTGTGCTGTCGTTCTGTCGTAATGGACCTTCGAATCTTGTTTACTTCGCTGGTATCCACTTCCTCTGTTGCGTTCTGAGTTATTATGTGGTCCATGAGGGCTGCCATGAGCTTAACAGCTTCTACTGCTATACTAACTACTCTTACTATTACCACCATTACTAACTACTCATACTACTACCACCATTACTAACTACTCATACTACTACCACCATTACTAACTACTCTTACTACTACCACCATTTCTAACTACTCATGCTACTACCACCATTACTAACTACTCTTACTACTACCACCATTACTAACTACTCTTACTACTACCACCATTATTAACTACTCTTACTACTACCACCATTTCTAACTACTCATACTACTACCACCATTACTAACTACTCATACTACTACCACCATTTCTAACTACTCTTACTACTACCACCATTACTAACTACTCTTACTACTACCACCATTATTAACTACTCTTACTACTACCACCATTTCTAACTACTCATACTACTACCACCATTACTAACTACTCATACTACTACCACCATTTCTAACTACTCTTACTACTACCACCATTACTAACTACTCTTACTACTACCACCATTTCTAACTACTCATACTACTACCACCATTACTAACTACTCTTACTACTACCACCATTTCTAACTACTCTTACTACTACCACCAATACTAACTACTCTTACTACTACCACCATTTCTAACTACTCATACTACTACCACCATTACAAACTACTCTTACTATTACCACCATTTCTAACTACTCTTACTACTACCACCATTACTAATAATAATACTCTTTTACGTGACTTCCAACCTCTCCTTATAGCCACACATTCGCCACCATTTGATTACCTTAATATTAAATATCCTAATTCAAAATTAGTTACCCTGGCTGAGTTAGTTAGGCAGCAGACCTATGCGGCGTTTAGTGACTGTTGCCTCATAGTCAACATCTGCGACTGTTGTTGGTTTAGGGGCCGATGATCTCGTTCCCCTGAGGCAAAGCAATGCAGACCAAAGCAGAGAGAAGGATAGGCGACATCAAAACCAGGTTGTAACGTAACTTCTGCTGCTTCTGCTTCTGTTCAGATAACACCTCGGCCAGTCTGGCGTAGAAGCAGCTTGCACTTGGTCTCAACCTGATGTCGTGAACACCAGAGGGGTGAAGCTGCCTTGATCCACATTCTGAATTCCCTTAACTAACACTCTGTTCTTGTCGCGATCGTTCCTCTGATGTCAAAGAAGGCTCGCTGTCCCTGCAGCCAGAATCCTCGTGCACTGACGTCCACACGGGCTTCATTGGTGTGTTGGAAGTCCACCGACTACTACTTACTACTACTTTTTTTTTTTTTGAAATATGGCCTCCAGCCTCCCCCAATAGCCACACCTTCGCCACCATTTCATTACCTTAATATTAAATATCCTAATACATAAGTAGCTATCCTATCTGTGTTAAATTAGTTGAGCCGCAGATCTATGCGGCATTCAGTGACAGTAGCCTCATAGTCAATATCTGCAGCAGTTGTCGGAGTAGGGGCAGAAGCTCTCGTTCCCCTGAGGCAGAGCAAAGCCGACCGAAGGAGAAAGAAAGACAGTCGACATCTCATCCAGGCTGTAACATAACTTCTGGGCTGCTGCTTCTGTTCGGAGATCACCTCCGCGAGTCTGGCGTAGAAACATCTTGCACTTGGTCCCATCCCACCCGAGGTTGTGAACACTAGAGGAGTGAAGCTGCCTTGATCAACGTTTTGAATTCTCTCCCCGTATGACCTTCTCTTGTCGTTCTCGTTCCTCCTATGTGCAGCATCGAGAGCTAGGTTACGGTGACATGCGGCCATGGGATAAAAAATCCTGATGTCGAAGAAAGCTCGCTGTCCCCGTGTCCAGAATCCTCGAGCACTGACGTCCACACGGGCTTCGTTAGATGTGTTTGAAGACCTGTGTTGGAAGATCTCACCATCCAATGGAAGGAGGGTCAGTTCTACCATGACATCCCGGCAGATTTCCTTCAACATATTTGCTGTGAGGTCCCTTACCTCGTCATGCCTCTTGCATATGAAGCCCCCTTTCTTGCATACCATGGCGTGATCACTATCATTAGAAGAGCCACACACGCATTGGGAGGGCAAACCTTCTACTGGCCGACCGTACCTTAGAGCAAAGGTAAATTCTTGTTTATTAAGACTGAAACCATTTGCCCTTATCGGTAACGTAGTTAACCAGTTCGAGGCGCTCACCTCCTGCGCTATAGCTACTTTTTTTTAAAATTTTCTGGTACCTGCAGCATCAGTTGCTGCAACTTATAATTTTGGCGGTGCTGTCGATCTGTCGTAATGGACCTACGAATCTTATTTACTTCACTGGTATCCACTTCCCCTGTTGCATTCTGGGCTATTATGTGGTCCGTGAGGGCTGCCGTGAGCTTAAGTGAATTTTGATGTTGAGTGGCAGCAATCTCCTCTGGATTTGTTAGTCCCATCCCTCCCTGTCTTGATGGAAGTGCAAGAAGTGCTCTTTCTGCTGGGGTTAAGTCAGGGTGTTTCACTAATTTAGGAATGAAATTGACACTGATAACTTCCTCCAGAGGGTGGAGGAAGGGTCGGATATCAGGGATAGTACGCATCAGGTAGTTCCAACGATGCTTGACTCCATGGGTGAATGCAGCAAAGGCCGCATGTGGCTTTGTGTTAGCAATCTCAGATAGAGCTTGGATTTCACTAACCCACTCATTCACCTTTCCCGCTACATACTCGATCTTGAAGTCCGCAGTGCCAATTACTGCGCCTAGATGTCTTTGGCCGTCCTTAGTTATTTTGACCTCACTTCCGCCAAACACCTCCATTGCCCGTTCATAATGTTCTGGCTTCACGATGAGGAAGGACTTGCTGGCATTTGGGTGGTACCCTATTTGTGGACCTCGCGATGTTACCAAGTCCCACCACTTTTTGATGCCCTCCACTTTTCCTACTCCGGTAAGGTTATCAGCATATGCCACTTGATTGACCCCAGTTGTTTCAAATTTTATTTCTTGTTGGAGCACTGATAGGCCAATTGCATACATGCCATTGCAACAGGGTCCCTCTGTGTTGTTCCCTCGGTTGACTGTAAGATGGTATCACCTCTTAGAGCCTTGTTGTTTACTATATAGAGGTCTGATGGATTCCTATACGAATTTTCAACATACATTGCAAAGCTTGGACACTTGATCTTGATGTTGTGCAGTGCAGCCTTGCGGTTAAGTATGTTGAATGCGTTTGAAGCATCCACCAGGAGAACGGCCTCACAATCACGCTGCTCAAATATCAATCTCATGGCGTGAATGGCGGCCTCCCCGACAGCCTGGTGGCCAGCACACACTTGTAGATTCCTTGCTGCTGCCATGACATCATCCTTTACCACCTCCATTATGCATTTTCCGATCATCCGCCTCAGCACTTCCCCCACCCCTATAGGCCTACATCCTGGTTTCTTTTCCAGAGGAATAAGGCGGCAGGCCGTCAGGGCCTGGAGGTGATGACAGCAACAGGATGCAAGCTTTCTTGCAAGGGCGGCAATGGCAGTGCAGAGATCGCTTGCTACAGGGCCAAACTTGTTTGTGCTGAGGATGACTCTCCAACCGTTTGCATCCAGACCTGAAGGGTCGGCTCCTCCTCGAATCTTCAGTGCCTTTTTCCACACCATCTCTCCTGTTATTTTCTCGAACAGGACAGCATTTGGTGGGGTATAGACACCCTCGAACCTGATGCCTTCTTCGTCGCTTGCAGGGGGATGTTTCTCTTTCAGTAGTTTTAATGTCTCTCTGTTTATTGGCATCAACCCACCGGAGGATTCTTCTGTGAGAGTTCTTACCGCCAGAGACACTTTTCCCACACGCATTTTGTTTCCAAATTTTCTTGCCACGTCATCGGTGTTTTGCTTTCCGTCACCCGTAATTTTTAGTCTCTCCTGCAGTGTTCTTGCTTCACATACGAGATCATCAAGGGCCCCAGTCTGCCACATTGCCGATCTTCTCTTCAGTGCTGCCACATTTTCTTTGTGCTCAGTCTTTGTGTGTGTCCTCTGACAAAATAGATGTGGTATTATTGCCAGTATTTGAAGAGCTAAAGGGGCGAGGAAGCGGTCCTGAGTATAATCAGTCATGAAGCGAGTCATCTCCCGAATCATTTCTTTGGTGGCCGCACACTTGGGTGGTTCAAATAAGTTAGCGGGCGACCACTTGACAATTTCTGAATAGGTTTCTTTGACCCATATGTCTGCATTTTCCATCGACATGCCATTCCACTGAAGTGGCTGTCTCTCATTCTCCTCGTGGACATCTGCTACTAAGGGAGCAGCATTTATTAGTACTACATTTCCGGGTTGAGTAGACTCACTGCTATCATTTCGGATATCATCGGGTAGTTGGGTCCCGGCGATATCCACTGTGGCCACCTGTGTCGGCTCCCTGCGACGTGGGTTCCGACACTGGTCTAGCTTCTTGCAATCCACACATGGTCGGTTGTTTCTCGCACAAACACAATTTGTGTAGTTTTGGTTCGGGTTAGCACAGACGCAGCAATGATTGTTACCAGGCATAGTGAACAGCACCTTGGGCGACAGTAACGTCCGCCTCCGAGCATCTGATTTAGTCCCAGGCACAAGATTATACTGGTTCTTATGAGGGAAGGGCGGAGAGGTGACAGGCTGGACTGCTGTGTCCAGGTAGTAGGGGCATACGTGCGCGCGTGGGTGTGTAGCCTTGTTTATATATCCTTGGCACAAATAACCAAAATAACCACTATTTATATGGTCTCACTGGTGTAGTATCAGTTATATATACTAACTTGGTTCGTCGAGACCCTACATGAAGTGTCGTTACTATGGTGGGGAGGCGACCGCATGGGCAGCACTCTCGGCCCCATAGGGGCGAAAGTCTCGAGACCACCCTTGTCAAAGTAGGCCTATCGACACTTCTATAACTACTACCCTTACTATTTACAAATACTATCTATTCTTACTTTTACAAGTGCAGACTACTACTACTACTACTATTAGAACTAATAATGAATACCTTATAAAGTTCCCCATAAAACACCTTTTATAACACACGTTAAGCACCTCAAACATTTGACCAACGACTGACCAAACCACGTTAACTAACACTGTACTGTAGTTAGGTCCTGCACGTCAGCTAGGTTCCATTTTACTGTGGAAGCTTTAATAAATACCGTAAATGTGTTACTGTTGCCTGAAGATATATAACTCATGATTTACTGACTATGAACATTATGTTCCAGTCTACAGCAGTGTAAAGTTTGCCTCAGCCTCATGCACGTATACTTGTAAGTCTTCCCCGAGCGATGGTTTGAAAAGGAATTTTCAATAGAAAGTAGTTTGGGGAGTCTGTGGGGTCGGGGGGGGGGGAGGGGGGCTGTTCTGGTAAAGTCCTCCACGAAAAAAAAGATTTATGGGGTTTGAATAAACCAGTTCCCCGAGATATATGAATTTAGTCGGGAGCCTCGCTGGAGGATCACTGTAAGAGAGTGTCAGGAATTTCCGCCAATGACTTGTTTTTATATATAATTTAGGTGCACCAACTACCCGTATTATTAATGTCATTCACATAGTCCTAATTTCTACAATCTATAGTAATGCCCATGGTATTTTCAACCATTTACTTTTAATAATCAGAAACGACAGAAGAAACCAACCAGAGAA
The DNA here is from genome assembly GCA_958450375.1 of Homarus gammarus. Lineage (NCBI taxonomy): Eukaryota > Metazoa > Arthropoda > Malacostraca > Decapoda > Nephropidae > Homarus > Homarus gammarus. The sequence continues at coordinate 2,921,904 of CAUDMG010000187.1, read as the reverse complement.
ATATCAGTACAAAAGCCGATTTATATTTTAACTCCAGGTAGAATAAATTCAGTAAGTTTCAGGTGATGGCACTGTTATAATGGTGCTGTCTTAGCTGAAATCTGTATAGGAATGTACTTAAAAGTTTTATAATTTTACGCACCATTAAAAATAATCTGCCTCATACATACCTGCAGCACAAAGTGTACACAGAGTCAGGCAGTTACATAATATCCTCATTATGTTGTATTTCTAACACAATTATCACTCTTTACATTTTTAATCTGTGTGTTCTGGCCAGTTACAGTAACAACATTATTTAGCAGTAGTTGATATTCAGTTGTATTATACAAATATTTCTTGCAATACAGTGTGGCCAGAAATTACAGTATGCTTGAAACGTGGGCAGATCCGCCTAATTGGAGGCCTAACTCACTTATGGCAAGAGGAATTCATCCAACAATAAACCATCGCTTTTAGCGATGGTGTCGACGTTAATCCAGGCAAGAGATTATCAGGATTACGAAGGTGGACACCATAAATACGCCTTGGCCATTTCCCCATCTCACAGTTTGCTTTATTCAGGTCAGCACTCTTACTGATTGTCTAACAGGTTTACAGAACACCAGGAGTCATGTGAGCAAAACACGAACAATTATTAGTAGAACTTTCGAAGGCCCACATGACCAAATATCTGCTAAGTATTCACTAGAACTTCTTTACCTAACATTACTAGTTTCACACCATAAAAGCAACAATAGTGCGAGCAAGTTGAAACTACCAAGTTGCACTTGTTGAGATTAAATGCGAGATAATACTCAGCACCACCACAATACTTTTGGCGTGTTACAGTTACAACCTACCGCAACCACACCATCACCACCACAGAATAATGCATTAGCACAAGAGTTTCCTATAAGCAACAAACCACACGAAACTTAAAAAGAAACCTTATTTAAACAATTTCTAAGAAAAAATCTGACAGCACAATATTTCATTATCAGGAAATGATTAATTAAGTTGATATATCACGTATAACAAACAAACACTGAGTAAACATCTATTTTCAGCAGATCTGTAGTTCTGAATCATTTCAATTATCAATAAACTACAGCGACGTACAGTAGACCAGTCAGCCTGAGGTGCAAGGTGAAGGTCAGAGCTTATAATGTTAGCCGTGAAAATGATAGACGATAAACATACATTAACAGTACAGTTAAGGTAACAGTTGTATATAGTTATATTAAGGGAAGCCAGTTTACGAATGAAGAGAACCAGTACACAGGTGGTAGTTAAAGGTGATATACTATCGGAGATATATAGGAAATTATCTCTCTCTATAATTTTGTGTCAATACCTCAGGAGTTTATGTTTGAGGTAACTTTCAGTCAAAATTTTTTTATGATTCTCAACGGTTACACAACTTTGGGTATTTACCTAAAATTGAAATGTTTTAGTTAATAATAGCTACACATGCATAGTTTAATCTACAATTAATGCTCAAAATGGCCGTGATCAGCAAAAACGAACAAAAATGATACTGCTTCGTCTTACTATGGATGATGACGAACGCATACCCTGACGTTCTCGGTAGTGTTACTCACTCAGTGTTACCACCAGTTAGAATGTGTATTCAACTTAACCTGACTTAGCCTAACCTAAGCTGAACTTGACTAACCTTATTTAACCAAAATTAACCTACCCTGATACAATCAAACCAAACCTAAACTGACCTGACCTAACTTAACCTGACCTAACTTAACATAACCTGTCCTAACCTAACCTAATTTAACCCAAATTAACCTAGAACATAAGAACATAAGAAAATAAGGAGTCTGCAATAGGCCGGTTGGCCTGTGCATGGCAGCTCCTGTCGAGAGTTACTACCACTCTCTATCATCCATGAATCTATCTAGCCTCCTTTTGAAACTTACCAGAGTTCCCGCACTTACTACAAAGTTGCTAAGCTTGTTCCACTAGTCCACCACCCTATTTGTGAACCAGTTCCTTCCTATCTCCCTCCTAAACCTAAACTTACCCAACTTGAATCCGTTGCTCCGAGTCCTATCCTGCTCGGATATTATAAGAACTTTATCTATATCCCCTTTATTGATTCCTTTCACCCACTTAAATACTTCTATTATATCTCCCCGCACTCTTCGTCTTTCTAGGGAATGCAAGTTAAGTTTCTTTAACCTATCCTGATATGGAAGGTTTCTAAGTCCCGGAATCATTTTTGTCATTCTTCGCTGCACCGACTCTAGTGAATTTATATCCATTCTATAATAGGGGCACCAGAACTGAACCGCATAATCGAGGTGCGGCCTAACTAGCGCAAGATATAGTTGCAATAAGACTTCTGCACTCTTGTTACTTACACTTCTAGATATAAAACCCAATACTCTGTTTGCCTTATTTCGAACATTAACGCACTGTTTTCTAGGCCGTAGGTCCGGGCTTACAAGTACCCCTAGGTCTCTTTCACAAGTCGACTTCTCTAGGTTGATGTTGTTAAGGCTGTATATATTATAAGTATTTGTTCTTTCAATATTAAGTACGCTGCACTTGCTGATGTTGAATTTCATTTGCCATTTTTCAGATCACCCCTGCAGTTTATTTAGATCCTCCTGTAATGCATTTGCATCCTGCCCTGAATTAATTTGCCGCCCTATTTTGGTGTCATCCTCAAACTTGCTTATGTCACTGCTGATCCCAGTATCTAGATCGTTTATGTAGATTATGAATAAGAGTGGGCCTAGTACTGACCCCTGGGGAACCCCACTGGTTACACGGCCCCACTCAGATTTAACACCATCTACGCTGACCCTCTGCGTTCTATCGGTGAGCCATGATTTTATCCAATTTAAAACTTTCCCCTCGATACCATGAGCCTTAATTTTTCTCAGAAGCCTCTGATGCGGTACTCTGTCAAATGCTTTGCTAAAGTCTAAGTAAATAACATCGTAATTTTCGTCATTATCTACTACCTCGAAGACTTTCCTAAAAAACGTTGGCAGATTTGTTAGACAAGACTTTCCCTTTGTAAACCCATGTTGAGAATCGTAGATTAATTTGCTTTTCTCTAGATGCGATCGGATGCAATCTGACGTCAAACTGATCGGCCGGTAATTTGACGCTGATGCTGTCTCCCTTTTTGAATATGGGTACTACATTTGCCTGTTTCCACAAGCCTGGCACAACTCCAGTGTCTAATGATTTTGTAAATAAGTTTACGAGGGGTCCGCTAATCTGTTCCCTACACTCTTTCAAGACTCGAGGGAAAATTTCATCCGGCCCTGGGGATTTTGTTTTCTTTAGTTTATTTATCGTCTTAAGAACATCCTCTTTTCTGATAGCGTGATATAATCTAACCAACCCTAACCTAACTTAAGTTGACCTTACCTGACATAACTTAACCTAACCTGACAAAACCTAATAAAAAAATAACCTAGTCTGATATAATCTAACCAAACCAAAGCAAAGTTGACCTGACCTGACCTAACCTAACATAGCCTAACCTACACATAACCTGACGTAACTTAACCTTACCTGACCTGGCCTAACCTAACTTGACCTGACCTAATGACCTAACCTCATCTAACCTGACATGATGTAACCTTAACCTCATCTCAGTTTTTCTAGTTTATCACATTTTCTCATTATTTTCCAGTATGAACAAATAATAGTTAATAGAAGTTTAATAATGAACTTTAGTTGGTGAGGTAACAACCCTTTTATCGGCCCGCCAAATATTTTGTTTGTGCTATAAATCTTATTAAACACACACACACACACACACTACATCCTTGACCACCGAAGGGTCAAGACGTACCTGGCGCTCCTCTCGGAGCAGCCAGGTCAACTGTTAATTTGGCCCATACCAACCCCCTCCCCTGAACCCTCCTCCCCACCGGAATATCAACAAGTTCTAGCCAGAAGTTACAATTTCATTTAGGAAAGGAACGGAACCAGTGTTAAACAGAGGTGAACAGTGGTGAACAGTGCTTAAGTCAGTGAGAACAACTCAACAGTAACAGTCGTACCCAAGTTAACCTTCACACAGTGAGGTCCCAGGTACCCAGTGATAACGGCCCGCGAGACCCAACAACAACCACCGATGTGTCAATCCGTCTACGATAGGAAGGCCTGGGACCAAACCTCACTCATATAACACCATCTGTGAGGGAATTACTACACCACATGTCCCTCATAACACCATATGTGAGGGAATTACTACACCACGTCAAGTCCCTCATCACACCATCTGTGAGGGAATTACTACACCACGTCAGGCCCCTCATAACACCATCTGTGAGGGAACTACTACACCACGTGATGCCCCTCATAACACCATCTGTGAGGGAGTTACTACACCACGTGAGGCCCCTCATAACACCATCTGTGAAGTAATTACTACACCACGTGAGGTCCCTCATAACACCATCTGTGAGGGAATTACTACACCACGTGAGGCCCCTCATAACACCATCTGCGAGGGAATTACTACACCACGCCAGGTCCCTCATAACACCATCTGAGGGAACTACTACACCACGTGAGTTCCTCCTAACACCATCTGGGAGGGAGTTACTACACTATGAGTTTGCTGTTCAACACCTACATTAATCTGTATGTTCACTGTATGTTCCTTTACCTTTCTCTAATGAAGGCTTTTGTTAAACTACCAATGTATGTAATAAGTCATTTATGTCCAATGTATATTTTCAGCCTTCGGGCTGCAGAATTTTTCAATAAACCGTTAATTATTATTATTATTATTACACACACACACACACTGTGGACTAAACAATAAGACACACCCCCTCCCCTTCCTTAGCCATCTCAATAATGTTGACGCAGCTGAGCAATCAAACAACCATTTCGCAACTATATGCCAGACGCTCCCCCGGCTTGACACAACGAGTCTCCCTGCTTACCTACCAGCCCCTTTCCCACAAACTGAAGTTAAAGCGCTCCACCACCCCTATTGACTTACCAATGAAACTCTACAGGGAGTTCTCTCCGGAATTAGCTAAACCCCTCTGCTCCATAATCAATGCTTCCCTCAGCCAAGCAAAATGCCCAGATGACTGGAAGACCTCATCTGCGTTCACCAGTGCCCAAGTCAACCAGCCCATAATCCTTAAATGAGCGAGTTACGACCCATTGCAATCACCCCAATACCCAGCTTAATCTGTGAAAGTTTTGTGTTTGACTGGGCTTATGCTGATATTGCAGGCGCCATAAATCCTCAGCAATTTGGCAATATGAAAACTTCCTCCACCACTCACTGTCTTGTCCGCTTTCTCGACTACATATACCGCCATCTGGAGAAACGAAAAACGTCTGTGGCTGTCGCCTTCATTGACTTCATCAAAGCATTTGACCTAGTCGACCACAATTTAATCATCAACAAAGCTATCGACCTCGGGTTTTGAAGAAGTCTTGTACCATGGCTTACAGACTTTCTCAGTGACCGATGCTTCCGAGAGGACTGTCTCTACTTTTCAGTCACTCACCTGTGGCGTCCCCCAAGGCACCAAGATGGGACTGCTCTGCTTCCTTATGCTTATCAATGATGCCCTAAGAGAAATCTCTGCTCACTGGAAATATGTAGACGACTCCACCATTGGGATCAGTGTCAACAACTCGGCTCCCGACTATACCGCTCTCCGGGATTTATTGAACAGTCTCTAAAATTGGGCCACCAATAACCACGTCACCATCAACCATACGATGACCATGGTTAAGCACATCAACCTCTCCTCCGATTTTGTCCCACCCCTTTCCATTATTTTAGGCCCCTACACACTTCAGGTTGTAGACTCCACTAAGCTCCTCTGCGTCACTATAGGTAACAAACTAAATTGGAAAGCACACGTCAGTGAAGTTGTCAAATCCTCCAGTTTTCGTCTCCACCTCCGCCAACTCAAGTCCCCCGGAGTTCCTGCGCTCGAGCTCCTCAGTGTTTACTCAACATTCGTACTTCTCAAGCTCACCTATGCCTTTCCTGCCTGGTCTTTCTCCCTAAATGCCACACAACGTAAACACCTAGAAAAAGTGCAAAAGAGGGCATACAACATTATTCTCTCCCCTTCCTACTCCACATATAAAAAAGTGCTCAACACACTGACCCTCTCGGCTGTCTCTCACCATCACTACGACCGCATCTACAAATTTGGTGAAAGGGTTCTGCACCATCCTCGACACCGGCTCCTACTACCACCCGAGATCCCTCGTCCGCGAATTGCTGTTCGACACCACAACCGCCTCCAGCCCATTCGAGCATGTACTGATCGCTATAAGAACAGCCCGGTCCCAACCATTGTAAAAATTATCAATAACTTGTAATAAACCAGTGTATTCACTCCCAGTCAATATTACCTTTTTGCACTGTCACTATGTTGAAATGCCTTGTAGTATGACCGTCTCCCCACCTACAGTGGTTATTATATATCATATTTGTATCACATACAGTAGGTTACTTGTATATTACTAGTCAATCAAGAGACCCATTCCCCAATTATGCAACTGTACTGTATATTTTCAGCTTTCCGGCAGCCATGCTCTTTCAGACACACACACACACACACACATGCGCGCGCACACACACACACGCACATACACACACACGCACGCACGCCTTCTGGCTGCCAAGCTCTTTCAATAAACCGTTAATTATTATTATTATTATTACACACATACGTACATATACGTATTCAATGCATATTATATCATTATGTCTAAATCAAATGTAAATCTGTATATTTTCAGCCACCGGCTGCAACTCTATTAATAAACCGTTTATTATTATTATTATTATTATTATTATTATTATACACACACACACACACACACGCGCTTACACACAATTATCTTCGATGTTATAGATGTGAAGCTCTCGGGAAAAGCATAAAAAGGATTAAAGTCGCTGCCACTTTTTATATAGCAGTTTTTCCACCATGGTCGGAGTGTAAGCGTTCATCCGAAGAAAAATAATGATTATTGCAGGGGGTCTTACTGATGGCTCCTACAAGGTCCCTTTTTACTTCACCAGTTCTCTATAACGTAATGATGGACAAGGTGGAATATTGTTCACTAAACGTGTTGAAGATGTCGAGGCGGCTGGAAATTTTCGTCTCTTTTGAAAATAAAACATTAATGCAGTACTGAACTTTTAAGTTATCTTAAAAAAATAGATTATTTTTTCTTCACAGAGCGATGTTGGACTTTCTGTTACAGTATATATTTTTTTTTTAAATCTGAGGACACTCAGACCTTACGCTGTCTGATGTGGAAGAGACAGCCAGCATCACTCCGCAGTTTATGTCAGAATACATAAGAACGTTAGAATGGGAAACTGCAGGGGGCATATTGGCTCTTAAAAGGCAGCCCCGTTTACACCCAACCTATATCGCTCATACGTGATCGTTCTATTTTTCATTTCCTCTCTCTCCCTTTGATGTGTTTATGTAGGGTCTATTGTTCGCCTGCGCCGGGAAGGGAGGCCAGAACAAAGCAAGAAACTTTTAGGACAAATTTGGTGCTACTTACACTATAAGGTAGCTGGTCAGTCGAAGTGTCCCTCCCTCAGCTGAAACGTATCCTGGGCAGTGAACCGTCAGCACCAACAGCAATTCGTGACTGTGGGACATGAAAATTGACGACGATGTAGAGTGTCAGTTACTCAGAGTTAAAAATCTAATCTTATTTAGAAAAAAAATAGTAGCGCAAAATGTGTCAATACCAACATAATGCAAATCTATATTTTTTTTTGTCTTCGTAGACCTCAAAAGCTGTAAAAGACTTTAAGCTCAATGTAAAAAAGGTAAAACCTAAAATGTACATATACTGTAGGTCAAGCTGAGCGCTCTCCAACCTGTCATGTTTTAGATGCCAGGAAGGCATTAAGTCAAGTCAATTATCGTAATGTACTTATCAAATTGGCTTAGAGAATGGTGCCAGCTTATGTAAATCTCTTAAGCTGTTGGTATAAACAGTGCGTTAGTGTTAGAGATGGCGAGTCCTCCTATGTGATATGCTATGTTGAAAATCTCCAACTTGTATAATATTTGAAGTGATTTACTGAACTCTACCTTAAGTAAGGAGATAATTATGTGGACGTTATATTACTCCATCCTATTTTAACAACTGTGCTGATGACGTGGTGCTGGTTCCTCCCCTTGCTCATGTGCTGCACCAACTGATTCATAAAAGGGAAAAAATTTGCGATGACAATGATATACAGCACAGTGTTGCATTATCCCGCCCGCCCAAGATATCCACAGTCAGCTACATGAAATCTGCTAAGCTAAACAAATGCTCTCTGATTCTTGTGGAAAATTCTACTTACTATGCGTATCTGGTTTACATTATAACTAAATATCTGGGTTGGCCGGCATTACCAGGGCTTGTTTTGACGAAACAAAAGCGACTTGAGTATAACAAATTCCAGCAGAACCAATCCCCCAAATTGCACTTTTAATTACATAACCATACCATGTGTTTTTAATGAGAGAACTCCACCATTGGGGGAAAGAGGCAGGTTACTGGGGCCAAACCCCCAAATTCCACCTTCGTAACTTTTCTGGGAAGTTGAAACACGTGAAGCAGTGTAGTGGTTCTTAAAGATTTATACAGTAATTGAAGATGTAAGAATACACTTAAGTGAATGACTTAAGCTAAAACACAAAAACAATGTCCAAATAATTTTGTCTGTTTTCAATTAAACGTGACTGACAGAGCTAGGCCATGTTGGGCCTCCTGTATGGTAACTTCTACTTTTATTTGTTTTTCTTTTTCATGGATATTAGGATTATTTACCTATTTTAATGGTATTTCGGTTATATCAAGACCGTTTTAATTTATAGTGGTGCTTGTAAATCATTAGATTGGGTAGGAGAGCGTCTTTTGCATTACGTATGTGTCTGTGGGTCGTGGGTGTTCCTGTGTTTGGCAGGTCAATATGGGGCTGTTGACGGCGAGGGAAATGTTATCAAACTATAATGGATTCACGGCACCCCCCCCCCCCCGCCCTCCCCGGACCAGTCTATCAAAACTCCACCTTTGGGACACTTCTGAGGTGCATGGTCATCCCCATGCTAAATATTAGCTCCTTATCATCAAAACTGTAGCCATACACACCGAAAACACAGATAGGCTACTGTGTTTTGTATATATATAGATAAAAGGTGATGAAGTAGGCAACTCCCTAATAAACAGTCTTTTTGTAGTGTAGACATCAGACTGGCATTAAAAAAAAAACAATTCTGACCCTCTACACGATATTACTTTAATTAGATTCTTGAGTGGCTACTTCAAATAAGCTGAGGGATTATCTCAATGATATCTTTAATTACGCACTTAACGTCGCCCGGAGAACAAGCTCCCCGCAACCACTGTTAACAATGCGAAATGTCAATATGTTGGAAGGAGAAGCCCCAAGTTTAGTTTAATACCCCGTAACGACACACTTGATTATTGCACGATGTCAGAGTGAAGAATACTCGTTCTCCTTCACATAGAGGGAGTGGCAGTATTAACTCCATAAGCCCTGATCCCTGGCTGCTGTTACGGCTTTTTAGTAATGTCGTACAGGGCTGCGAGACTCAGAGGACAACCTGTTTTATTGTGTATCATTGTCAGCTTTACTCTTATTTTTATTTGTTTGTTGTTGTATGTTGTATGGAAAGAAGTTATAGTTATTATTATTATTATTATTATTATTATTATTATTATTATTTAGTATTATTTTTAATATGATGCGTGTTACGATATAAAATAAAGGATGATCAAAAAATTTCCTGGGAGTGAAGGAGGCAGCCTCCAGCGTCTGGCGGCAGAAACTTAATAAGCAAGAAAAATAACAAACTATAAAGGCCATTAGATGATGGACGACTATAACTTTAGTATAACTTGAAAATAAATATAAAAAACTTTACTGGATATTTCACTGTTTACTTTATAGAACATCCCGTTCAAAGTTTTATACTGTGCTTCTTTGTTAATATTACTATATTTATTTTTCTTCTCTCTGTATAATTAGCACATTATGAGTTTGTTTTTACATATATACGATTTTTTTCTGATTCGCCGTGGCCTCCTGCAGGACAAAGGTGGCACACACGTTTCCTCGGCACCAAACTGTGCTCCTGGTCCAACCTTTGTTTAGGTCAGAGAGGAAGTCTGCAGATGACAGATACAAAATTCCAATGAAAGAATTTGTTGCTTATTTCATTTACTTTTATTTTTATCCTGCTCTACTTCCCTTCAATATTTATTTGTATTTCTTCCAATATTTATCTTTTCCTCATATTTAAATAGCGACATAAACTCCCCTCAGTTGTTCCCCGTAATGTACAGATGACCGGATTACATCTTAGAGAAAACTGGTGTTCATAACCTACAATAAAAAAACAAAAACATTAACAATAAAAACAAATACACAAATATCAATAAAACATATAAATAACATATATAACTAGAACTATAATTAGTATCGTTAAATAAAATATAGAATTCATCTCAAACTTGTTGTTGCTCTTAACGATAATATTTCCACTGGGTAAATCAAACACCACCAGCACCAATTACGACGTCCTCAGAAAGACCCACCACTAAATATTTATTCCCAGGCAGGTTCCATTACTTGATTAGCGAAGCATATTAATTAATCATGACGCATTTAAAAGAAAACACAAAACACAGAAAATTATGAAATGGTAAAACATAATTCCCTTATAAAAAAAGTTTAGACAAACACATTAAAAAGACAATATAAACAGAGGCCAAAAAATATTGTGTAAGGTTTGTAAAAAGCAAACAGAGAATTTGAGAGGAAAATTTAGCATCGTCGCGGGATTTTCTTAGCAACCACGTTCCGTTCGGTTAGGTTAGGCTAAGTTTGGTTAGATTAGGTTAGGTTAGATTTGGTAAGGTTAGTTTAGATTAGATTAGGTTAGGTTCGGTTCTTATGTTAGGTTATTTTTAATTAGGTTAGGTTACATTAGATTTGTTTAGGTTAGGTTTAATCTTGTTAGGTTACGTAAGGTTAGGTTAGGTTATGTTAAAGGAATTTCAAGACTTCCCAGAATGCTACCGAAGATAATAACGAAGTGTACCGTGATCATCATTAACAACTGTGACGGTGAGGATATAGTGAACATTTTAATTAAGAGACTTGAAGATGCACCAACTTCCTTTGTTACAACGAGATGACGGAGAACAAAAAGTGTGAACAATAACACCGAAAAATAGTAAAAAATATAGTAAAAATAAAACATGAAAAATATAATGGAAGAAAAGTAAGACTACGAAAAAACTTGGGTAAAAAAATAGAAGAAAATAAGTGAAAAAAAAATCGAGAAAGAAAATCAGGAGAAATAAAAGATGCCAATAAAAATACGAGTAAAACATGAAAAAAATAGTAGACAGGATCATTAATAAGTAGCGGATACAATATAAGAAAAAGAAAACGGAAGAAAGTAATGGAAGAGATCAAACAATTAGAAAGATAAAAATGGAATAATAATGGAAAAAAAAGAGGTAAGAAATACAAAGAAAAGAATAAGAGTGGGAAGAGTTGAACGAAGCAGTGATAGACGGGCGAGATTAAATACTTCTGTGTTTTACTGAAATATGTGGGTTTTACTACACATGAAAGTTAGTTTAAAGAAGAGAGAGAGAGAGAGAGAGAGAATATGAATGAGAGGAGTCTCAGGAGGTGGCTCGGCACTTCACTACCCAGGTCAGACTCTTGACTTCTGTTGCACTGAGTCATGTATGGCAATAATAGCTTCTGGATATACTGTACTATATGTATGTATGTATGTATGTATGTATGTATGTATGTATGTTTGTATGTATGTATGTATGTATGTGTGTGTGTGTCATTTGTCGGCACCATCAATCGATCAGTATACTCGGTTCTAAAAGCACCTAAAAAAATAAAGGTGAGTTGTGAATATTAGTGTAAGTCCCCCCATGGTGGCAGGTGGCCAACACCAGCCTGGAGCAGAATAAAAATTGTTGTTTAACATCTCATAAGGATAACATGCCAACGTGACCACCATTTTCTTCTCATATATGATCGTGACATGATCTGGAATGGTGTGAGTAGCAAGGTAAAGGGAAAATTGGTATAGATAGGCGGAGTTAAAAATAAGGGAGGGGTGAAAATGTGGATAAAGAAAGAAGGGATGCAGATGTGAGGTAGACGGTAAAATGAAGCAAGAAAACTGTAACATAATTATTAAATATATATATAACAAGTAACACACGCTGCTAACACAGATCAGATCAATGAAAGGTGAATACTTAAAGTAAACCTGCTCACACAGCTCTTGGCGACGTCCTCTTGACCTTGTTTCTCTCACCTGCATCTTTTTTTTAGCTACCTTCAATTTGACGTTTTTTTCGATGACTCAAGCTTAGCATTAATATTACCAAATTTTAATTTGTTTTATTTTTTTTTCAAGGATTATACCATATATACATATAATTTCTCTAAAATTGAACCACTTGTCGTTGGTACATCTTGGCAAGACACACACACACACACACACACACACACACACACACTTTCTGGACATTTACACGCAGCCAACACTACCGGCTAAAATGTTCGTCTCCAGCGTCAGTTTCAGTAATGTAATTTTATTTTAACCTTTTCCTCGAAGCTGACCTTCCTGCATCACATTTACCAGATATTTGGGAAGAACACGTAAAAGACTGACGAACAACAAAAAAAAAATAAATATATATATATATATATATATATATATATATATATATATATATATATATATATATATATATATATATATATATATATATATGTGTGTGTGTGTGTGTGTGTGTGTGTGTGTGATGCACTATGGCATATGGTAAGAGTTTGTGGGCAACAGCATGCAAGTTAAACAAAGTTTAAGTGGGAATTTTAGCGTGTGAACATTTCTTGTCATGGTGTATCCCGGATTTACATTTATTTTGTATTTTCCAAGGAAGGGCGAGTGATGTTTATTTATTCAGACTAATACATCAAAGGATGAGAAGGATAACTGAGTTTGGGGCAGACGGAGGATCACTGAGGGTGACAAAGCCATGTAGGAGTACAGGCTGGCCACTAATAATGGTGGAGCGCTCGGCTCACAACTTCATCCTCAAAGGTTTATGGATTTTTTCCGTTTAATTGGAGATGAATTAATGTGAAGAGTTGACTCATTTAGGCCATGACATGTATACGGTGATAAAACTGGTATCGAATTTGTATTTTGACTGCCGTTAGTAGAGACGTACAGTACATATGCACGTATCACCAGTTCGAGTAAAAACAATCTGATCAAACTCTTGAGGACTGGGACCCCCGGCAGGTTGGGGGTCAAAATGTGCATGCGAGTAAAAGAAAAAACCGACAGCTATTAATCTAACCCCCTGTTTCCTACTGTACTTGAAAGGTGACACACTATAAAGAAAATCACCCCAAATTCAGCTGTTTCCAGATGGCCTTCCTGGTACAGTTGCAGAAATGTGTTCCTACACCCCATGTGGTAACCCGTGTCTCCAAGCGACCAACCTATTATGAACTAGAGCCAACCTATCCGCCAATCACGTCCGTCGTTACACGACCAATATTCATTCATTCATAAATAGTGATACTACTACTGCGGTGTTGCCGTTTGGAGAGACTGGTTACCACAGGGTGTGTAAGAACACATTTCCGCAACTGTACCAGTCCTGTTGATTTCGTAATTACGATTGCCTTAGTTCATCAAACACTGACAGGGACCTCGAAATCGAAGGCATTTGTAGCTGGTTTGGGTATTGCATAATAGCTAAATATATATTGATCGACAGCAATTCGAGAAAAAAAATTAAAAATAATTTTCAGGACTGTTGGGAGGGACTTATCGACTGGTTAAGACTGGCTTCAGGTTGTGAGTTACCTCCCTTCAGGGAATTACCTCGACCCCTATAGCTAATACACTACCAGGTCTGAGATCAGTTGACCATTACATAAGTTGGGATTCCCTGGATCACGGAGCATAACTTTTGTACACAGGTACGTGTTGGCGGAAGATGTCTTCCAGTCATTTCCTTTCAATCTCTCCCATTTTCTTTGCCAGCCAATCACGGCCCAGCAGCCGACTCCCGCTCGACTACAGTAGGTTTGTCTGGAGGTAGTTTGGCCCTTGCGGTTCGTTAATTTTTAAGCAGTCAAAATCTGGAGAACTTACTGCTGTTTCCCCAGTACGTCGAGGCGTAAATTATTGGGCCTGTTAGTCTTTTTTATATATAATTAAGTGCCTTAATGGCAATAACGCAAGGATGATTTGTAATTTGTGCACACCTAAGAGGATTAAGTTTTCGTACTGCACATCATCCCCATCTACCTTGCAGAGGCATATGAAGGTCAAATTATTTACTATGTGGACAAATTGTACTATAGTTTTGATGACTTGTCATAGATATACAGTATATGAACTGCAAATAGTCTTCAATTGTGTTTTAATCAATTTACATTCTCAAGAACTAGAATATTTTTTCTCTTGCTTTCCTTAAGCTTAAGTGATGTTTTCCTTAGTATAGTTTTTCTACACTAAAATGTTTGAAAAGGTTAAGGTTAAGAATAGCTTGAATAGCTCATAATAGGAGTTTTTGGTTAGGGTTACCATCTTGTGTGAGGGATGCAGGACTGTGATAAGGGGGTAGGTATTTATTTCTGTGAGAATTTATGAAACGAAAAACAACTTGTTTTAAGTACAGTATGTGTATATCCCGATTGTTAGGAGTAACAGCATTTTTTTCACTTCCTCTCTGATCACTCTATTGTCCGAGAGTCGTCCCACAAACATGAGAGCCCCCTACAGGTAAATACCCAAGACACACCAGCAGTCACAGAGAACACCGTCATTAAGAGCGACGTAAACGCACCTATTGTTCACCTACTCCCAGGTGAGTGTGGAGGAACAAGAGTAAATGTTTTCCGTGGAAGAAGTCGAGAATAATACCCGCAGTCTCTCTCGCCCCACCACAGTGTCCTTCACTTGTCTTCTGAATTAAACTTTTATTTCCGAAATTTTGTTTTATTTTTCTAACTCGTTATGGCACCCGGATGCTTCTTCTATTGCTATTTTTTTAAGCCAATGTTTAGAGCTCTAGGTTTGATACCTGTAAAACCTGGGCAAAAATTACCTGAATAAACCAAACAATAATTAGAGGAAATGTTCAATTCTTATTCTTCGTGTTCATCCTATTACTCACAATGACCTGCTGCCTGGTTGGACGTCTGAACCTTCCCTACGTGTGACGTTTCGTAATAAGATGACCTCCTTGTGCCTAAAGGGAGTTTCACATCATCCAGTTAGGAACATCAGCTAGGCGTTCAATCTTGATCTTTATTATGACATTTCTCTCTCTCTCTCTCTCTCTCTCTCTCTCTCTCTCTAGGTAAGAAATATCAGTATGTTACTTAGGAAATATGAATAAGTGTAATATTTTTGTACACAGTATAACAATGTGTATGTCGAGTAACAACCAAGAGTAATATAATGTTAAGAGCAAATATTTAAAAGACATACCCGGTACAAAACTATATCTCTTCCACCCCCTGTACCCCCGTCCACTATCCACCACTCCTATACCCCGGTCCACCTTCTTGGGTCCTTGACAAAAACTCCACAGCACAAAATCTCCTAGGACAAATACCCCTGGACAAAAACCCCTAGGACAAAAACTCCACCTCTACCGGACAAAAACCCCATCTCTACTGGACAAAACCCACAATGGACAAAATCCCCTCAGTAAAAGATAAAACAAAATCTATTAATAGTTTTTAATAGCTAACATTATGAAATGTAATTTACCTGATAAAGAATAAACTAAAACTATATAAACATCAACATTTACCTCAGGTTAAAAAAATAAGACAAAATCTATTTGGAGTTTTTATTAATTTCTTACAAAACCACTTTGAAAATATCTCTTATTGTAACGATATATGGACCAAATAAAGTGTATGATATACTGGACTATAGTCATATCAAAAGCGTATATTATGCCCAATGGCTCTGAGCATTTCCTCCACTATCTTACGGTCACCTCTAAAATCAACAGAAATTTCTGAGTCGTTTTTGAAGGTCTCTGGTTTCACGTCTTACATTTTTTTGAAGTGGTTGCCCTCTCGCGTCAAGTGTAAGATGCATGGACACAATGGCTGCATCTTTCCGGATGCACTCAATAGCAGTCCAAATTGTAGGGTGAGAGTAGCCCACCAGCTGTTGGAATCCACGATTTCAACTCTTACAGAGGTTGTTGGTACGGTCTTTGTTGTTAATTGTAGATAGGGTTACATTCCATTTCTCTGGTGGGAATGATGGAGAAATCCTTCGCACTCGCATTGTCACAGGACCTGGATATTGTCTAGTCTGGCCAATGCGGCGGTATGTGCCGGTGACGTCGGTCGCACCAAAGTAATCAACGAGGTCTTCAAGTCCATTAGGAGTATTGTCTTTTATGGAGTCCATTCCATTAGAAACACGATCAACAGGATGGAAGCCACAGAAATGCTTTTCTGTGGCATCTAGCATGCAACAGAAATGCTTGATATCATCTTCTGTGGATCGGTTACTCAGCCCAAGGCTCTGGATCTTTCGCCATGTACTTTGTGTCAAGTGGTAGAAACACGCCTTGGCATTAACATGTGGACCCAGCTTGTTGCTGATGGCATTCAGGGCTGCTTGTTCGAAGTCTGTGATTGCTGTTGTGACAGCCATGTAAAATCCAAGTTCCTGTCCCTTGTCATGAACTGCTGTCAACATTTCTTCATATATCTCTTGTGGATTTACCAGGCAGGAAGACATAAACACAACTCAATGCAGATTCTCTTAGAGGGGCATGGATGATGTATAGTTGTTCAAATAGAGATGGTGCACAGGTAAGAGTCCCATCCATATACCACGTGTCGGAATCTGCTTGATGACGTAGACCTTCCTCGGTGGCAAACATGATGATACGGTTCCTTGCTTCTATCCCAGTCATGAATTAAGAGAGGGTGTGGGTCAGACCCACCTGTCATTGTCTACTCGCCTTCAATTCTTAATTCTTGAAAAGATGATGGATCTTTGGAACGGCCTGCCTGTCGATGTCTACGGATAGTTCTCTTAATGGAATCCATCTGACCAAGTGCAACTCGCCCCTCTTGAGTCATCTCTGCCATACTGTCAAGTAGGATCTGTCCAGTATTTCCCCTGTTGGCAACTGCACGTTCTTTTAGAGTCTGTCGGGCTTTTGTTGCCTCCACTGCAAATGTATCTGGTGTGTGGTTGTGGTCTATGGCGGAAATTATATTTTGTACATCCAAATCTGTTGTAAGCTTACCGTTGCAGGAGAGAGATACTCTCCTGGAACATTCCCAGCGTTTTGTTGAAGAAGACGTAGACTTCTTTGTGTATATATAGCCACGATAACATAGTTTTTCTCCACCTTTATTGCTGCGTATAATTTCCATTTTGAAGTAAGGGTATTTGGAGATTTTTTTCTAGTTTTTTAACTGTACAATTTCACTAATAATGATAACAGTGTAAATCACAAAGTAATTCACAATACACAATACACTCGTGCTTAAAATGTTAAATGAAATTTGTATGAAAAACAGAAACAAGCTATCTAGCTTCTGACTGTATTCAGAGACTGCTTAAGGAAAACTGAATTAGTGCACAAGTGAACAAGGATTTTATACAGTTCGCCTCATGGTACCACACGTCATTAAACAGACCTGAGAGACCAGAAATTGTGAGGTCACGGGTTCCCTGAGGTCTCAAAAAGTGAGGACAGTAATGGTAAGATGTAATATCAAAGTGGATTTGTAAGAAAATTATTTTTTACTATGTGGGGTTTTTGTCCGGTAGGGGGGTGGTGATTTTGTCTGGTGGGGTTTTTGTCCGGTGGGGATTTTGTCCGGTGGGGTTTTTGTCCGGTGGGGATTTTGTCCGTATCCCCACCATCTTCCACCCCTTGTACCTCCGTCCACTACCCTCCAACCCCGCCCACCATCCTCCACCCCCTGTACCCCCATCCACTACCAACCACCTCGTCCACCATCCTCCATCCCCTGTACCCCCGTCCACTATCCACCACTCCTGTACCCCCGTCCATCGTCCTCCACCCCCTGTACCCCCGTCCATCATCCTCCACCCCCTGTACCCCCGTTCATTACCCTCCACTATCCTCTATCCTGTCCAGTATTCTCCACCCCGTCCACTATCCTCCACCCCCTGTACCCCCGTTCATTACCCTCCACTATCCTCTATCCTGTCCAGTATTCTCCACCCCGTCCACTATCCTCCACCCCCTGTACCCCCATCCACTACCAACCACCTCGTCCACCATCCTCCATCCCCTGTACCCCCGTCCACTATCCACCACTCCTGTACCCTCGTCCACTGCCCTCCACCCCCTGCCACACACTCTTGTCTGCTATATGTTAAATCATTGAAACATTGTTGTTATTCTCTCTCTCTCTCCTCTTCTCCAGCTCCTCTCCTTCTCTCCTCTTTCCACTATGGTTTTTTCCTCGTGTTTGTTGTTTTAGCAGTGTTTTGCATCAACTATTTCCAGCCTTTACACTTTTTTTTTATTTAGTTGTGATGGTTTTTCTTTTAGAGTTTACATTTTTGTTCCCCCCCCCCCCCCCCCACATATACATACACGTATGGGCATCCAGCCCATACGTGCACGAACTGATCGCTATAAGAACAGCCCAGTCCCAACCATTGTAAAAATTATCAATAACTTGTAATACTGTAACACTGTCACTATGTTGAAATGAACTGTAGTTTGAGCTTTTCCCCATCTAAGTTATTATATGTCTTATTTGTGTCACTTATGTTACTTGTATATTATTTGTAATTCGTAACCCATTCCCCAAATATGTAACTGTATATTTTCAGCCTTCTGGCTGCCAAGCTCTTTCAATAAACCGTTAATTATTATTATTATTATTATACTATACATACCCATACATACATACGATGGTGCAGCAGTTATGGCAACCAGCTGATAATCAAGTGAGCTTACTGAGCGAGGAGTATTAGATTATGTCTGGTTTGAGTTAGTAATAGTGGCGTGACCAGTTGGTGTAGCAGCTCATGAATATTTAGACAACAAGTGATTAAGACATATGTATGGTACAACTGCTACTTCACGTCAATTAAATGGGACAACTTTTTAGAGCGGACGAAATTGTCTGCTATTTTTTTTTTTAATAATGAATTTTTAGAAACATCCAAAAGATCAGTGGCAGTATTTTGACTTGTACATTAGAGTTCTAAAGCAAAGTTTTACAGCCAAATGTTAAGCCGTGGCGACATGAGTGAAGATTGATCATGGACCGATGACACGTATGGTATTACTGTATCCTCCTTTCGGTTCATCGACCTGGCGAGGGGTATACAGGTCTAATGTCTCACCTGGACTGCGATAAGTGACTCCTGAATGATACAGTTCAACACACCCATAAATACCGGAAATTAATTAATTCTTTATGTTTATTTCTTACTTTTGTCTTTGAGTAACAACATATCTTAAAACTCGTACATGTAAATATTGCGGCCTTTTTGCGAAATTGGCATTTTTACATAGGTCTAATGGCATTAAATACCAGCTCCCTAACCTAACTTAACCTAGTCTGGTAAGTAATGTCATTATGTATAAAGGCCAGCTGTTTGGCCACGGTTATGTCAGGTGAGGGGCCTCACATTCCATGTCATTATGTGAAAAGGTCAATTTTGCAAACAGGGCGTAACAAATACAAATAACTACGGTAGATGGTCTACCACCCACATGTGTACAGCGTCCTCTCTCTCTGCTCAATAAAATGGTCTGACGTAAGCCAAATAAAATATTAAAAGTGGCGTCCCCTTAGTGAAGGGGTTAAAGTTGACTGTTTCACCAGTTTCAAGAAACTGTTGTCAAGTCTACCATCTTCCTTAATTACGTAACTGCCTTGACAATTACCCAGAAGGCCGCATCACTTGACCTACCGGACCTTTGTAATAAAGCCAAGCATGATGGCGGATAAACACAGTGTGAAGAAGTATGTTCTCACTTTCCCTGAAGAGCAAAGTGCCTCGAGCGATGTTATATTATGTTAATTCTGTCTGGAGTTAACAGCATAATGACACTGCAATTACTTCATTCACAATACAAACTCGCTTATTTTGTTTTTCTTTTGGCTTTTATGTGTTTTATGTGTACACTGTTATATGTTATTGTGTGTTCGTTTTTGTGTGTGATGTGGATACATACATACATACATACATACATATATACATACATACATACATACATACGTGCTTTATAGTGCGTTTATTTTTATGTTGTCTATCTGTGTGAGCGTGTCTGTGAGTGTATATATGTCTGTATGTAAGAGTTTGTTCCTTTAATGAATGTATGTGTGTGTGTGTGTGTGTGTGTGTGTGTGTATCCAAATCACCGTCCCAGCAAACCAATCTTTAACCAAACAAGCCAAATTTCACTTACAATGTACAATACGTAATAATGTGTTTGGATTAACCACGTTTTTGTTCATGTTAAGTAAATCTAATCGTCCTAATCCTACTATAACAAATTCATGAACTCTTAAGTATAAACTGAACTTGCCATTAATCTTAATTCTTAATGATAAACTTTAATTAATTTTATCATCTTGATCGTTGTGGACTTCCATCTCTTTTGTTCATTCTTTACATCACATTTCATCCTCTATCATATTGATTTCCTCTCTCCTTTCTCCTTTTCATTGTGTTTTCACGTCATCCTTCTTCCCTAGTCATAGCAAAATTCTGAAGTTCGTCCATGCTACTGACCCTTCAGCGGTTGCAACTCATTAAGGTCAGTTCATAATGCCTGGTTTAGTTACCTCAACGCGAGTCAGTAGTGTATCTCCTTCATGTCACAACTGCTGGTTGTATTTTCTGCCTTACTAGCATTGGGTCACCCTCTACTTCCAGTCAATAAATTCACACATACACAGACACACAGATACAGGCGTCCACACATACACATACAGGGCGTGTGTGCGAGCAGGGCTGTGTGTGTAAACCACCTGAATTACTCAGCGGTACCATTCTTGCCTCGCAAGCGAGATGTCACGGGTTCGATTCCCGGGCCGGTGGAAGTTGTTTGGACTTACTTCCTAGCCCCCATTAGTCCCTGTTCACCTAGCAGTAAAGTAGGTACCTGTTGTAAGTCGAAAGTTGAGAATTCGTATTCAGGGAGTTGTTGGAGCTTCCAATAACTTGACATACAGCATTGACTCTTCAGGCTTCTACGCCCTTGACTCTTCATGCTTCTACGCCCTTAATTCATGAGACATAAAGGCAAGCATGAATCTTAGCATGCTTCCCTGTTGGGCGCTGTAAACGCTTCTTCGCTTCACCTTACACAAGGATGTAGGGGAGTGCCCAATAAAAAAAAAGAAAGAAAAGATATAAGTACCTCAGGCAGAGGTGAACAGAACTAAATATCAAGTGTGTGGCCAGACATATGGCCA
Source organism: Homarus gammarus (assembly GCA_958450375.1). Classification (NCBI taxonomy): domain Eukaryota; kingdom Metazoa; phylum Arthropoda; class Malacostraca; order Decapoda; family Nephropidae; genus Homarus; species Homarus gammarus. The sequence goes on along the minus strand of CAUDMG010000187.1, from coordinate 2,900,375 downwards.
CACACTAGAACATTACGTCCTCGACTGGGTGAAGATAGAACCTTTACGGACAGGTCCAAGCACATTGTGAGTGACATGCCACAACACTATCTCTAATGGCAAGATAGCTGACATATCATTTCCCATTTATAGAACCAAACATACAATGTGTTTTAATACCTCTCGCGCAAATGTGAATAACAAAGTGTGTGGCCAGGCATACTGCTTCACACTGCTGTTCTCACGCAGTTGTGAATAAGTCACTCTCTATGTACAGAACTAAACAAACAACGTATTTGAAATACTCTGTAACATTCAATGCCACAATATCCTGACCACTGGGGTTAGTGATACACACCCTTTGTGACCTCTACTCTGTAATCCTTTTGTGCTACCGCTCACAGGATGAATATGGGTGCACAATAAACTAGCCGCTGTACGTGGCAAAATTTAAAAAATCAAATTCACACACACACACACATACACATACACACACACACACTGCATTACAACATGACACTCTAAAATAACAGTAAAATGTCTGAAGGTCATTCGATAAACCTCTCATCTTCAGCCGTTGTCAGGAATCACCATCGTCAACATAACACGCCCGTCACCCCGCTACTGAACCAATCAATAGTGACTCACGTAATAGCCTCACTAATCACCTTAAAATCAATCACTACAATTTAGCGATTGGAGCCCTGTTCTATTTCACTCACAACCGATTAAACCATATATTGTTACTTACATAAACGTTTATTCCTCCTCCTCTATATTTGACTTAACCTTCCCTGCACGTTACACTATCTTCTAATCTTAGAAGTGTTAGTGGTTTCTGCTGCTGTGGAAAGTCTGAAATTATCGTTAACATGACCTCTTATTTCTCCTCTCCTCACTCTGACTTCTCCTTTAACAAACTCTTTTCTCCTGCGTTGCCAGATAAATGTTGCTCCTCTATCCATCGCTCTCCCAACACTCCTGTAATAACGATCATGACGGTGAACCTGGCGCCACAGTCCAATTAGTTCAGGTATTCTGCTCACCCGCACTCCTTGATTTTCATCAGACTCATCTTTGTTATTACAGGATGCAATGGACACCTGCTTGGTCTGTTTCAACTAATTGGCCAAATTCTTAAGTCTCTCCCAGGCTATCTTTCCTCTGGGCTCTTCCGATCATCATCTCGTCTCTGCGACCAATTCTCTTTTCTCAAAGGCCGTCCACCGAAAGTTTGTAAAGTGCATATAATTAGCATATAATGAGGAGGCCGACTGTGATGGAGTTTGGGATTTCTCTTCTCTTTTTCTTCGTCTTCTTTCTTTACTGACGATCGTTCTTCCAGTGCTGAACATATCACTGACATCATCATAGCCGGGATAGGAAAGTTCATACCCTGTAAAACATTCCACAAACTTCTCATTCCCCCAAACGATTGGATAATTCTTACGCCATAATAATAACGAATATAGACAAGATATTTACATAGACGACATAAATATTATCCATCCACACAGACAGTATCTACAAACATGTAATCACGCTGTTGTGGATATTACTTATCCAAATCAATTTTTTGGCATAAACAATCTTCCACTCTCTGAACTACCCAAACAACAGTCAACAGTCCTGGATCTCCTTTTTACGTATTCACCTCCAGCCTTAATAGCCAATTTACCTGAAGGTTTAATGATCTTAGACTCCCAGAAGGTCGATCTTATTTGCGGCCTCAAACTTAATTCAAGAGGAAGTGAGTGGTGAGTTCCCTATCTGGATTCAGAAACACTGAAAATTAAAACTAAATAGATTGGGAAAAAAATTGGGTGTTCTACAAATAAGGAAGGTCCAAATGTGTTCCAGAGAGCTGTATTTCTTCCTCTCCAAACTCTTCCTGGAAACATTCATCTAGTTCAAAATGAAAAAGTGACAAAGCAAACTAGTCAAATTATCATCAAATTTCCTTCAATCTAATAAAACAATTTTTCTAAACAATAATCCGTGACTGATATCACTAAATCTCCATGTTAGACGATCACCTGTGAGCTGTAATCTTTCTCATTCAGTCCATTAATCAATAGATGGCAATGGTGTAATTAATGTTAACTTGACATTTCCAAATTATTTGATGACTCTGACATCAATTCTTAATTAAAATTTGTAATCTTCGGTTTGTTCCCGATTCTTGTGTCGTTCTGGACTGTCTATTTTTCTATTTACCAATCCTGGCTTCCGACTGACTCTAAATCTTTTTCCTACAAAGTAATGAATGATCTTCTAGTAACTTATAACTTGGTCGATAAATCATTCACTTTGACTACTATTGTCATAAAACAAGAGCAAAAAATTCTTGGTCGACAACAGACATATTCGTCTCTACAGACAGAAACGGTATTGTACCATAGTTGAGTGAGATGTCTCCTTTACCACTATTCTGTAAGAGACGCGAAGCTCCATAGTCTAATATTGATTTTGACAAGCCCATCATGCCATCATTACACAACGTTGAAGTATTAAGCCTGACTAGTATTCCACATCTTCCCATGGCAGACTGTCAGCTTCCTGGGCAAAACTGTTTCATTGAAACTTGGTCTTGTGTCCAGAGTCAGGCCCTACTTTACCGATGATCAGTTGGCAGCCATGTGTTTGAACTAAGAGCGTCCCCAGAAGGAATACTGCGGCCTGGGTGTGATGTGGTACTTGGATTCGATTCAGTACAGACAAACAACGACATAACAATAAACAATAGCAAGAAAGATACCAGCGTTGCACATTCGTCGGGACGTCTTACAGGTTTTCTTATTCTACAAATACGTCAACAGTCACTGTCCTGATAAGCTATTCACGACAGTACAGTACGTCACTTCGCAGCCGCCACCTGGTCCACGAGAGCATCCTGGAAAGCATACGACTTTACGGTCAATTGTCCATTTTGCTGACTTCTACCTAACAAAATTCCTTTTTAATCCCCACTTGCACTCAATGGATTTTCCTGTCATAATTCGTTATGCTGTATCATGTAACTTTCGTCACATCAAAATATCTTGCTCTAAATATCATTGGTGCTCAGCAAGAGGAGGCTGTGGTGATAACATGTATGGCAGTCTCTCTCTCTCTCTCTCTCTCTCTTCCCTATTTATTTGTTGTAAATATCCAATATGAGTAGATAACTTCCAACCTGAGTTAGGATCAGTAAGGTCTACCAATTTCAGTTAACACTTCCTGCAGTAATGAAATTTTCCTGAATCAAGTAACTGATGTTACGAGTTGGGGATTTAGAATGTAGTTAAAAGTCTACCCAGATCCCAACAGCCAACAACAATAAAAAAACAAAGACAATCGGACTATAAAAGGGTAGACAAAGGATGCGAGTTTTTGTTGTGTATAATAAAGTACCATAAATTCCTTAACAAAATATTCAGCTTTCGATAATTTACCCTTAACCATACTTAACCTAAACATACGCAGCATTGGCTTAACAGTATATACATATTTATACAACATACAACAAACAGAAGCAAGTGAAGGTGGGAGGCAATATAAGATTACAAAATACTCAAGTGCAGTGCTGAGATGGCTGACGAGTAAGGCTGAGTATTGAAGACGATGGTAGGTAGTCACTATGCCGTAGGTTTCCTGGATAGGTGATCCTAGTGTGGCCACTTCCCAGAATGAACTGCACTCTCCTCGATCTGGAGCTGATGAGGAAGACTTGGAGGAGGTGACGCAATAACCAGGATATGGAGAAGGGAAACCCCGGAGTGGTAACTAAGACTAGTCATACACGGGTTTCGTCCCTAGATGGCGTTGCTCGTGGTGTTGGGTAGGTAGATCATGACACTTGATGGCGTGGTTCATAACACTGACTTAACCAATTAACTCTGTGAATCGCATAACTCCGAGTCAGTTCACTGTCCAACTGAGTTAGTTATTACTAAAGGAATCAGTAAACCCCCTGCATATGTCCGTTAGGTCTGTTGAAACAGTTAATTTTTCTGAATTAAACAATCTAGTGAATATGCTGAGTCTACCTGCATCACCTAACTCTTGAGTCGGCTAAAGTATAACAAAACAGTTAACTCTTCCTGAATTAGTTAAGATTCGGATCACTGAATCAATTAAACATGTGAATAAGTTAACAGCTCGAAGTAGTTAACTGAACAGGCTTTGTGTGAAATATAACAAAGTCTAGGACTGCTTTTAGTATCCTGGTGGTCCAGCGGTTAGCGTTCCCCGGTCACAGTCATAGGCTTGTGGGCCGTGGATTCGAATCCTGGCGGGTTGAGGTGTTGATTGTATGTAGAAGTCCGCGTGCTTTATTGGGCTAATGAAATATATATATACATATATATATGTAATATTCAGAAATTTCAGAGTAATTTCAAATTACCGCCATTAGCGATACTGAGCGTTCAAGGTCATCTGAGGGGAGAGAGCGCTTCCTGCTCATAGCGAGAGATGGTGGAACTAGGCCTATATGATATTAAATGTAATTCACCGAATTAATAATGATGCGATTCATGAAGTAAGGGACTATTATTGAATTTGAAATTATTATAGATCGTTTATCAGTCTGAATAATGTTACGGGTGTCCCAAGGAGTTATTAGTTAGGCGGAAAATATGTCACGTAGGCATAAGCTAACGCCTTGAGAGGAGACGCGACGCTGGCTAGGCCTCAGTCGCGGGGAGCATTCACACAGACAAGACGTCCCTGCGCGTCCGTCACAGAAATAGTCACGTGGCCTAGTGACCTGTGCTGCGCTATGGCAGTATAACAAGTAAGTCTCATTCAATCTCAGACAGGGTTTAGATAGGGCAGTGGTAAAGTTAACTAGAGCTAACAGTGAGTTCATTTCAGGGTTTCCGTCAGAACCCACTTGACCGGAGTTGACCGGAGTTGATGCGAGAGATTGACTGCCGTTTGAGACTGCCGTTGATGATTGAGGGTGGCGATTGTCGCCATTGGACCGATCAGTGTAGGCCTGTCACTGTTTAGCGGGGTAGCAAAGGATCTCTTGAGTGAACGAGTGCTCCCGACAACTAAAACGACACACGGGACCAGCATCAACAGTGGGTGATCAGTTCCTACCACTCGGGTGCACAACACCACATGTCCCGAGCAGCTTAGTGAAACCCTCTTGCTAACGGGAAGGTAAAGCTTCTCTCAACTGTACAAGGTCTGATTGGCTCACTCCTTTCCGCTTCATGGACGCACTGGGAGTACACTGAGGCTATCTGAGTAAATTAATGGTCACACACTGAGACCGCGAGTCTAGGTCTCTAGGAGATACCTAGAGGAACATCTTCCCTCCCTTATTATGGGTGTAGTTAATACCATTTCTCAGTTACTGATATTATCTTGACGTGTGTAGTTTAATATTTCTTAAATAATTTTGATAGTAGAGTTTTTTGAATGTTGGTGTCATTAAGTGGAACCAGAGTGATACTGTGATTTGATTCTTTTAATGCCTCTAATTGTTCTTCATAATTCTGATCTCAGGTATAACCTTGTTCCCCAGAGTAGTGGTTAAGTTAGGTTAGGAAGTGTGCATCTGTTGGGGTGCTATAATTTTGTTGAGTGCCCTTAAGGCCTATTCATTGTAGAGTACTTAATTTCTTAAATTTTATTACCATTTCCTCAGTGACTGATATTATTTTGCTGAAAGCCCTTAAGGCCTATTCATTGTAGAGTATTTAATTTCTTATTTTTTATTACCATTTCCTCAGTGACTGATATTATTTTGTTGAGTGCCCTTAAGGCCTATTCATTGTAGAGTAGTTAATTTCTTATTTTTTAATACCATTTCCTAAGTGACTGATATTATTTTGTGAAAGCCCTTAAGGCCTGTTTCATGTGTGCAAGCAACATTTCTTAATACTTCAAATTTATTGTTGCCTGAGTTTCTAATAATTTCTATATCATGTATAACTATTATTCCCCAGAGTAGTGTTTTAAGTTTAAGTTAAGAGGTGCGCATATTGGTGTACCATTATTTGATTGTGTTTGTATTGTTGGAGGGAATATAAGTGTCTAAATTTTACAGTGTGTCTCATTCATCCCAGTCACAGACGCTATCCTTCCACGGGTCACGGACAATTCATTTTGTTTAGTAGATTTAAGTGTTCTTGTGCTGGTTCGGGATTTTCTCAAAGGGGCGCTTCCACTGTCATTACCATCTATTAATTTGTAATAAACCCCAAGTCAAGTGAGAAATTAAAGTCCAGTAAATTCCGACCGGTTACATATATATATATATATAATCAACGACCTCACCAGCAAGGAATCGAACCCTCGACCTACTGGGTGTGACTAGGGAGCGCTTACCGGCTAGGCCACAAGGACACTAAAAGCAGTTCTAGACTCTGTTATATTTCACACAAAGCCTGTTCATCGAGCTGATGGCGCCGTGAACCTCAATGGGAAACTGCCCGTGCCTCGTATGTGGTGTCAGTAGCATTTTACCGAATCCAGCTGGTATGAAACGCGAGGTACATATATATACTTCATTTTTAGTCCATTTAACACGCGGACTTTGAACATACAATCAACGACCTCACCAGCAAGGAATCGAACCCTCGACCTACTGGGTGTGACTAGGGAGCGCTTACCGGCTAGGCCACAAGGACACTAAAAGCAGTTCTAGACTCTGTTATATTTCACACAAAGCCTGTTCATCGAGGCTTTGTGTTGATTGTATGTTCAAAGTCCGCGTGTTAAATGGACTAAAAATGAAGTATATATATGTACCTCGCGTTTCATACCAGCTGGATTCGGTAAAATGCTACTGACACCACATACGAGGCACGAGCAGTTTCCCATTGAGGTTCACGGCGCCATCAGCTCGATGAACAGGCTTTGTGTGAAATATAACAGAGTCTAGAACTGCTTTTAGTGTCCTTGTGGCCTAGCCGGTAAGCGCTCCCTAGTCACACCCAGTAGGTCGAGGGTTCGATTCCTTGCTGGTGAGGTCGTTGATTGTATGTTCAAAGTCCGCGTGTTAAATGGACTAAAAATGAAGTATATATATATATATATATATAATTAATTACGTGTGTTGAAGTGAATTACTGTAGACTGTATAATTATTTAGCTGCATCAGTTACTATTCCGTCTGGATAATCTTCACCTCCTCTCTCTTCCTCTTTAGTATTGATAGCGATCCACTGTTCATAATTGCTAGTTAAAATAGGCAGGATACTGGTGTATTGAAGGAAATATAATGCTGGAACTTCTATGTTTTGGTGTCAATATTCGTTTTAGGACAACCCACGACTTTTTGGACGAAGTCATGTTTTCCCGATTTTGATGTGTTGGGTGATTTTCACATTGATTCCTAAGCAAATTGAGAATACGGGGGAGTGTGAAATTCATAAAAACCTTACCAACCAAGGTAACATTAACTAATAACGTGATTTCACTTAATAAGTCTTACCTTAAATCACTAAATATTGAGGAAAATCCCACGTGGTCACGTGGCTAGTGGCATACAGAGGCATCTGAAGGTGAAGGAAACAATGGGGGTTGGGGGTGTATAGCCTTGCAGCTGCTCTCAAGAAGGCGTGTTAAACTCAGAAGCCCCCCCCCCCCCCCCCCAAAAAAAAAAAAAAAAAATAATAGTAATAATAAATTAAAATAAATAAATAAATATATAAATATAATAAAATCAATATTTTTTATTTTAATTACGATTATAAATATCCCAATTATTAATTGCGTGCGGTCCTAAAACGAATTTTAATCAAGTTTAGCTGCTACAGTTAAATCACAAAAAAATGAATACTAGGCTATTTCATAAACTTATTATGCCAAATATTCAGATTTATTTTATATAGGGTTACAACAAAAATACACAACTCTATAGCGTTTTCGTAGTTTTGAAGCTGTACTGCACTTTTTTTTTAACCAAATGAGCACAAAATAAGATGTGAAAAAGTATTGTCACTGCCAAATTTGTTACCAACTCGTACAGCTGTAGTTTCCACCATCGTTTTTACTGAAGAACTGCAAGTAGTTTATTTCTTTAAGTTGGCAAATATTACTTTTTCTGCAATATAATCAATGTGTTGTTTTGAGACATTATTCCTAGATATCGAAAGTTGGATGTCAATAACTTATTGACTATATATAAATTATTTTTATTGAATAATCTGATGTCATGTAAGGTGCAATAGGCATAAAGTGTTTTATATTTAGCAGCCACTGGCGACATTGAGTGAGCCAACCTCTTGCAGTATAGAATCCTTGGCTAGATTTAGTAATTGTGTTTGTTAAACATAGAATGTAGAACTGTGGTAGTGGTCTCCCAGCCTCGGATAGTCCCAAATCAATGGAATGCTTGAGGAATTATATCAAATAAACCTTCACTAATACTCCTGGAGACATGCTGTTACTGATTATAGACCAGGCGTAAGCCTAAACAAAGGATCCTCATAGAAATAAGCACCTGATAGCTTTGTCGACTATCCTATGTCAAGTTGCTTACTGTGGCAGCATTATCCTCCAGGTGCAGGCACTGCTTGCTCCCTCTCGGTTTCAGCTACCGCCGTTGGCTCGCCCTGGTAGCGAACAGGGAAGCAACTTGCATAAGTCTTCCCCTGTCAGTACACAGCCTCTTCACCATCAAGACTCCTGCTGTGCCTCCTCGTGGCAACACACATTAACTGGGTGCTTCGTGTGCCCAGGCTAGACCAGCTGGGGATCTCGGAGTAGCAGTGGGCCCCAAGAGGGACGGCGCATAGGGCCAATGGCATTTGGATACGTCCAGGCACCCTATATAGGTTAACATCTTATTCTTTGAGGCTGTAACTAATAGTATCCATCCGGTCTGACAAGTGCCATAAACATTGTAACAGTCGTTCACATGGGTGCACGGGTGCCTGCCTGTGAGTATGGGCGCAGGCCTGTGTGGGTGTTCCTGTTTATTACATCACTATCATCCTAAGACACATCTTTACTATCACCGTCAATATCATTCTAACACACATCTTCACTATCATCCTAACACATCCTCACTATCATCATAACATACATCTTTACTATCATCTTAACACATATCTTCACTATCATACTGAGAAACGTCTTCACTATCGCCCTCACTACACATCGGTACTATCACCCTCACTGTCATCCTCAGACACATCTTCAATATCATTCTAACACATATCTTCACTATCATCTTCATACACATCTTTATTATCAACCTAATAACAATATTCACTATCACCTGTACTATTTATCCTAACATCGTCACTATTATCCTCACTATTCATTCTAACAGCTTCACTATCACCCTCACTATCGCAAAACTAATCTTCACTATCGGCCTAACATCTTCACAGGCTTCACTATCACCCTAACAAATCTTCACTATCAGCCAAACAACCATCTTCCCTATAACCCTAACTATTAGGGTGTGTCAATTTTGTCAACATGTTAAAAATCAAATTTGGTAGTCAAAATATTGTGCCTCTTTATGTCTAAACTTGAGATTAGCAAACAAAAATAAATTGAAATAACCCTCACCTACATCAATTATACCTTAAAGTTTCAAATATCAGTATTTCAACAAATTAATGAGACTTGATTAGAATTATTCACTTGATATTAACTAATCTCATGTAAGCATATGGATTATGGAGTATTTTATGGTTCTATAGCTTGTGTACAATATGCATGTCAGAACATGAACATGAACAGGCTCTCCGTGTGGGACAGTTTAATTCTTGTTTTGACTTGTACCAAGCATGAGGATAAGGCGCCCGGCTCACTCTCCTTCTAGATATCATAGACGGTGGTTTGCTCTCATTGCACTTGCACCTACTCTACCAGACGAATTCTACATTTTAATTATTGTAAGTAGGGCATATTGATTGTCGCAGTTACTTATATCATTGTATAAAACATTATGTTCTAAGAAATTATTATGTTATTTCTGTTACAGCATTTTTGATAAACAAATTGATATTTTTTGAAACAACAATTGAATTATGAAACATTGAAATATTTTTCTATTTGTCAGATAGTGTGAAGATGTCAAAATTGAAGACAAGAAGTCAGTTGTCAACCCACTTGAGCCTGCTAGTTGGTAAAGGGAAGGAGCTTCCTGTATCAGAACTTCCAACAGTGAGAGACATGCTAAGATTAGGGTTACTCCTTCGAGAAAAAAATGCAAAGGACGGAAGGAACTATACAGATAAAGAACTCATAAATGACATGATAGTCCCTCTTCTGCATCAATGGACAAAAGCTAATGCACTATTCAAACCACCTGTGATTAATCAGTGTCGAACTATTGAGCTAAAACTAACGAAATTATGGCACAAAGCAGTTGAAACATCACTCGGTAAAGGAAACTTGGCCAGGAAAAATGAATTTCTGCACACACTTGAAACTCTGTTTGACATTTTGACCTGCAAGTGCTCCATACAATTATGTTCTGAATCCAACTGTTCTCACTCAGGTAAGAGAGAAAATAATTCCCACATTGATTGTGGTTGTCCTCGTGAAAAGAAGATCCCTGTTTTAGAGCTTGAATTTATAAAGGCACAGAGGACAAAGGCAGAAGGCCAAGGAAGCATGCAAATGGGTTCAATAGATTATTCAGAAACAAAGAAGCAGATTGCTAATGCCAAGAAGAGAGAACAAATCAGAGAGAGGGAACAAAAGAAGAAAATGAAGAGTGAAGAAGCCATCCAAAGAGAGGAAGAGCTGTGTCAAGATGTTTATCACTTCTTTGATAGTTCTTCTGATGAACAGGAAGCAACATCAGATGATAGTTCCAAAGAGCCATCTGAACCTTTACCAAAGAAAATGGACTTCGTGAGGCTGCAGAAATTGCAACTGCCGCTTGGATAGATGCAGGCCTCATCAGCCGAGAGGATGTATCTTTGGTGATAGAGCATAATAAAATTAGAAGAGCACAAGAAAAAATAATGAAGGAAATATCTGATCAGCATGAAAAAGATTTAAGCGAGGGAGGGCTCTCCTGTCTTTTGTTTGATGGAAGAATAGATGACACAAAAGTTTTGCTAGAAGTAGAGGGAGTGAACAGAAAGTTTCCAGGTCTCATCAAAGAAGAACACTACTCTGTCTGTTCTGAGCCTGGTGGTCGGTTTTTGTTTCACTTTGCTCCCGAAACTGAAGTAGAAGGGAAGAAACATGCAGAGGTCATTGCTGATCATATTTTATGTTGGGTTCAGGAGAGAGGACTTGGCAGTTCACTGCAGGTTGGTGGAGATTCAACTGCAGTGAACACCGGATGGCAGGGGGGTGTAATGACGCATTTAGAGAAAAAACTAGGAAGAAGACGTGTTTGGATTGTATGTGATTTACATACAGGCGAGCTACCTCTTCGTCATCTCATCCAGGAACTTGATGGTCCTACAAAGAGCAACAACAAGTGGTCAGGTCCCCTTGGCATCATGCTGGATGAAGCAACACAACTAGAAATAAATACAACCTTTCCAAAGGTCGAAGTTGGCCCTCCCCTTCCGGCGTTGTCTGAAGGAGTCATCAAAGATCTCAGCACAGATCAATCCTATGCTTATCGTATTGCCCAAGCAATAAGATCAGGAGAAGTGCCTCAGTCATTGGCTCTCTTGGAGATTGGACCTGTCAGTCACAGCCGTTGGTTAACTACAGCTCTTCGTTTCTGCAGGATTTGGATTTCCAAACACGAATTGAAGGGCAAAGTGCTGAAGAATTTGAGGTTAATTGTTGAATTTATTATTGGAGTTTATCTTTCCCAGTGGTTTAGTGTGAAACTTAATCCTATGTGGGTGGATGGGCCCAATCACCTTTTGTTTCAATTGCAGCTAGTAAGAACACAGAGGAAGGTAGTGAGGGACATCGTGTTACCTGTGGCAAGAAGGTCCGCTTGGTATGCTCGATCAGAAGCAGTTTTGCAAGCAATGCTTTGCAGTCAATGTACCAATCTCCGAACCGAGGCTGTAGAAGTCATTCTAAAGATTAGAGGAACGCTAATAGATGACGACCAGTTGGGAGACTGTTCGTTTCATTCAAGAAAAGTTCCCCCAATAAACGTCAATGCCACCAAATTGTCAGAATTGGTTGACTTGAGTTTGGAAGTCTTAGAGCCACCATTGACAACAAGTCTAACTAGCCAAGAATTGAGAAACCTTAAAGAGACTCCAATGTAGGTGCCGAAGTGGCCTTCCCACACTCAAAGTGTGGAGAGATGTGTGAAAATGGTCACAGAAGCAGCGGGCCATGTTTACAGCCACGAGAGGCGAGAAGGTTACATCAAAGCACAAATAGCAAGCAGACTACTGATGACAAGAAACCAAAGCAAAGAGAGTATGAAGGCATTGGTTACTTTCAAATAGACTACGGATAATAAAATATAATAATTTGAAACTTGAAACAGTAACATGTGTGCAAACGCTGGTTATGTTATAAATTCACAAATATGTACATTTAAAAATCCATTTGATGTAGGTAGGACTTATTATAAAAAAAAATTTATGCCAGAATATTGTTTTGCATGCTTAAAGACTACAATAAATTGCTACCAAATTACTCGATTTTCAATTTAGCCAGTTCACCCCCAAAATTGACACACCCTACTAACTATTCATTCAAACATCTCCACTATCTTCACTGTTACACTAACAATTCTTCACTATCACCCATACAACCATTTTCATTATCATCCTGACTATCAGCCACTCACAACACTATACAAAATTCCAACTTCATTATTTTTCAAATTATGAGCTCGATACCACACGAACTCTCTGAATTGTGAATCAATAACCAAGGTCCTAAGCAAGATTTGTGTAGTAATAACATAAACTTTACTTTCAGGGCTCAGGCCGGGGGTCAGTGGTCGATCGATCCATCCCCCACGATCTAAAAAAACAACAACAAGAAACGAAACTATTCTTTAGCGGCTCAGGCCGGGGGTCAGTGGTCGATCGATCCCTCCCCCCACGATCTAAAAAAAAAAAAATAAATAAAAAAAATGAAACTATTCTTTCGCGGCTGACGCTGGGTGGTGAGTGGTCGATCGATCCATCTCCCACGATCTAAAAAAAAAAAAGAAAAAAATAAAGAAACGAAACTATTCTTTCGCGGCTGAGGCCGGGGGTCAGTGGTCGAGCAATCCATCCCCCATGATCTAAAAAAAAAAAAAATTAAACTATTCTTTCGCGGCTCAGGCCGGGGGTCAGTGGTCGATCGATCCATCCCCCACGATCTAAAAAAAAAAAAAAGAAAAAAAAAAGAAATTAAACTATTCTTTCGCGACTCAGTCCGGGGGTCAGTGGTCGATCGATCCATCCCCCACAACCCCCCTCCGGTGACACCACACTGATCATATCCCTCTTACACTAATTTACCAACCGCATTGAAAGACTCTTTGATACACTTTGTACCGCCATCTCCAACCTACACAGACTACCCCTGCCTCCAGCTGCTACCCAGTCACCCCTCTCTTGTGGTCTGACACAGCCTGGTAGCCTCCCTGTGTGCCCCTCATGCTCACGGCCTACTGCACCGCCTCCTGGCACCACTGCCGGCGTCCACACCGAGCCTGCCCCGTGTCCGGCTGCCCTCGTCCACCCACCGCCCGCTCAAGGACCCGAGGACACCTTCCCCGGCCCCTGTCCTCACCTGGGGCCCATCCACTCCAGTTCTCCACATCAATTGACCACCATGCAGACATGCTAGTGGACTTTGTATCTACGCCAAGAAGGACGTCCCCCTTGAAGCCGACACTACCGACGTTCACGCCATCACAATCACACTAAAAGGTATGTCCCCCAATATTGCCATTGCCTATGGCTATGGCCTGGCACTTGACATTATTAGGGACCTGCCACGCTTTGCCATAAACAGATAAATTGCACAGGGATATTTCACCCCTCACACTCATCATTCTGTCACTTTATGTAACTTGCTGACAAAACCCATGACCCTTCAGGCTTTTAATGTATTGTCAATGAATATGATGTATTTCTTTGTGTACGAACCTCTGTCCTGCATGGCAGTGAACAATGACATTTCCCACATCAATCTGATATATATATATATATATATATATATATATATATATATATATATATATAATATATATATATATATATATATATATATATATATATACTGTTAGTGAATATGATGTATTTCTTTGTGTACGAACCTCTGTCCTGAGTGGCAGTGAGAAGTGTCAAGACCTGACTGAATTACTCGGAATAGGTAAACTGTACTCAAGGCTTTGTCAATAAATTTGTTAAACTAAAACTAAATCTTCCTCTTTCTCCTCTTTTCCTTTCACATTCCGTCTCCCTTTTCCCATTCCCCTTCCTTCTTCTTACTTCTCCTCATTCCTTCTCTTACTCTTCCTACACTTTCCGCTATATTCTCCCTTCTCTTTTTTCCTTCACCTTCCTTCCTTTTCCTCATATTCCTTCCTTTTCTTCCCCCCACTTTCTATTTTCCTATCACCTTCACCTTCCTTCCTCGCCGCCTTTTTACCTTCACCCTTGCCACGTCCTTCTCCCCCCTCTCTCTCCTCCCCCTCTCCCTCTCGTTCTTGTGTAGAAGGAGGTGAGAGGTGTGCACTAAACGGCAGCTGGATCAACTCTCGGCTCACTGGTCAAATGAGCCCCAGCAACAATAGGCGTCAGTCGTAGTGGTATTCAGGCCTAATGGTATGGTTAGGTTAGTGTGAAGTCTGTTAGGGGGGTTGATATGCTAATAGTGTCTCCCACTGAAGCTAGACCACAACGCCACCGCCTTTACCGTGACACAGTGCCAGGGGTGAACCTTCGTCGGTCATAACTTGCCCTTAAGAGTGTACAGGTATCGTAGCTGGGTGCTGGAGGGGAACAACTAGCCTTTATGATTACTGGTTATGAGTTTTCTATTGTCCAGGGGGGTAGCCAGGAGTCATGAGACCCAGGTGTTTTTATATTTTTTTATTTTTTATTTAGATAACAATGTCTTTATTTTGGAGGCGATGAAGGGTTAGGTTAGGTTTACTCTGAACCGATGAAGAATTGTCCTGGAATAGCAAGTTTCACACCTGGATGAGTAACTGAGTGTACTATAGTATGGTGTCACCAAGTAACCCGCCAAGAATGAGCTAAGAAGGAGACCTATTCTTCAGTTACCATCAACACTGTACAGTATGTCAAACCATTTTAGTTGTACCCAAAGTCCAAGTTTAATGTTAAGAAATAATAAACAACGTAACTAACGACCTTGTGACACACTTACACCATATTAAACAGATGAGGGGATGTCTGGTTGAGAGAGAGAGAGAGAGAGAGAGAGAGAGAGAGAGAGAGAGAGAGAGAGAGAGAGAGAGAGAGAGAGAGAGACACACTGGTTTTAAGGAAATTTGGACAATGGCGATAATTTTCCTATATTTATTTCCTATTTTGGGGGAAGATAATACATCACTTTTTTAATTTCTTAAGGAAGTTGTTTGTAAGCTCCACTGTCTCTTATCAATTTTCTCAATCCTGTTCATTTCCATTTAAATGTAATTTGTGGTCCAATTACTTTTCACCTAGTTACCATTTTTGTCCTAAAAAATCCTTTACTCTCTCATATTATTTCCTTAAATTCAATCCGTTGTTCTATCTCAGCCTCTTGTTTTCATATTTCCTATAACAAATTATTTTGTTTAACTTTTTTTTCTTAACTTCCAAAGTTATAGTTCCACTAGACTCATCACCTGAACAGTCTCCCCTCGGGTAGTTCTTAGTTTGGGTTGCCCAGTACCTGATTTTATTTTAAATAAAATTAATATATTTCATTCCCAACAATTAAATGCTTATCGTCTTGGGGTAATTTCCATGTACATATAAGACTCTTTGGGTGATGCTCACACCATGAATTTAGAATAATCTTGCTTTTCTAAAAACTTCAACTAGACTACAGTATCTCCTCTTCCATTTCTATTATAAAAGACATGCAGTCCTATTTCTGGTGCTTCTTTTCATAATACTTTTTTAAAACCTCTTCCTCACTATCATCTCTTGGTACATAAATCTGATTTATTGTCATAATTACCGGTTTAACATTAAGGACGGTTAACAAAACTATCTGAGACTGCCCAATATCCTTTTACACAACTCACCAACAACTCAATTATTTTTCACTTACTGAATATATACATAAAGTTCTTCTCCACTAACGCAATTTGAACCTGTCCATCTTACTTAATTCCAGAATGTCTCATTGCATCATTTTCATCTCCTTCCGGACATCTGCATATTTCCCAGGCGCGGTTCCCACTATTATATAATGTCCTCGCACTGAGTTTATTTCTGCCCCCTTCTTAAGTTTCATAGATTTTTGTATAATGCCCCAAGGTTTTGTTTTGCTCTCGGTGACACACTACCCGCAGGCAAAGGAGACAATGTGGTTGGACTTTTAGGTGACGATGATCAAACAACAATGCTCGAAAATTGTTTATAGTGTCGAAATTAGAAAAAAAGTTGGTACTGAGCTAAAAATGGAAAAAGGTAACCCATGCCTTACTCTGGTACAGGATCAGCCCGCCCTCGAAAATATGGGAAGAATAACGGACAGCAGACCGGTCTCTCTATAGCAGCAGATGATAGCAGCAGAAAATATATAAGCCACCACAGGTTCAATTTTACAGGAGGGACGCTAGTAAAACCTCGAACATCTGAACCCAAATAGTAATAACTACAAATCAATCGTTTGTGTTTGTCTTGGGCTTTATCCTATTTGACTAGTGTCTGACGTAACACTGACTCCAGAGGAAGAGTAACCTCAGCAGTCCACAAGGAGCAAATGATTCAAAAGGTGAAGAAGGGTCGGGTTATCTCTGTGTCACACAGAAACTCATCTAACTTTTATGTCAAAAATATCTCTACAATGCTGAGGTTACTGCAAGATCACACATTACATGCTTGAGGTTACTATTAGGTCATACAGCAAGTAGCTGAGGTGAGTACAGGTACACGTCAGATGGTTGAGACGAGTACAGGTACACGTCAGATGGTTGAGACGAGTACAGGTACACGTGAGATGGTTGAGACGAGTACAGGTACACGTGAGATGGTTGAGGTTCCCAGCAAATCACACAGTGTAGAAACAGTTCACTCTCGGGTGGTGAGGGCGAGGCTGGTGGTGTCGCGTGACCACCTCCTCCTCGGCGTTGACGTGTTTCACACTACTTTTCGGACTGAACTTAACACATTTCCCGCTTGCCTCCATGAGCTGGAGAAAAGCTTTTGTCATAGCCCTGACGTTTTCGTTTTTATCGTTTTCATTAAAACATATTGACATTATTTAATCTTTTGTTATTTGCAGCAATTCAGTTACCCCTTAAGCAAATATTTTCGTATTTGGACTAGAAGGTTTACTGTGTAGTGCAGGAGAGTTTCGCCGTCTTCAGACAACTCTGTTTAAAATAACATGACGTGCAGCAAGGCGAGCTGCCCACTGAAACTCTCGAGCCTCAAAACTTTACCCGACAAAAATGAGAACATAGTAGACACTAAGTAAAATAAGTATTGTCTGAAGATGACGAAGCTTGCCTGCAGAACACCGCACAAGAATATCCAAACGTAAAATTAATCCGGTAAGTATTCACAAAATTATGATTAAGATATATAGAAAAAAATGCTTATCTTGTTAACGATAACAACAACGATAGCGACGAAGCTGCCAGGATGTGATGAACTCTTAACCACTTTATGTTGGTGAAATAAAGAAACAGTTAAATCCTGCAGTTAGTTAGACGATTCTTAACATTATTATGAACCACTGAAAGTCATAGGTTGATTTTGGAAGGAAGTTAGGCTTGAGAGCTGTTCAATAAAAGCATTCTAATTATCTCACTGTGTTAAGACTCATCCCCAAAGAGCCTCTACACCGCCACTCACGGCTCTACTGTTCACAACCAAACTCTTACCCCTCATTACCTGACATCTGACCTCAGCAACGATAAAACATTAACGTGGACGGCGGTAATTACCCCACGCTGAGGTAGAGTATGAAAAGCTTACCAAAAGTTACTGTAATTTAATAAA
Source organism: Homarus gammarus (assembly GCA_958450375.1). Classification (NCBI taxonomy): domain Eukaryota; kingdom Metazoa; phylum Arthropoda; class Malacostraca; order Decapoda; family Nephropidae; genus Homarus; species Homarus gammarus. The sequence continues at coordinate 2,882,361 of CAUDMG010000187.1, read as the reverse complement.
TGTTATTGTACAACTAAACATACCATAGCAGGTTAGCGAGTTGTTACTAGGAGAGGCCGTGATCACTATATTTGAGGAGACTTGATTTACGCGTACAGTAGCTTGTATGGTTAGCTTTGTTTGGGTTGTGTTAATTCTGTTTTGGTTAGAGCTGGTCAGAGTTTGATCAGGTGAAAGTTCAACTGATCCTTTTCGTCGCTAACTTTAGGGCCGACTCATACAGATCATGTCGTGTTTTCACTGAAAGCAGAGGTAGCGAGAGAGATTACCCAGCCATTGAAGGCAGGTCACCCAGCCAATACAGTGTTACATAAAGCAAAGCAAACTAGTTTAACTGCATAAAAAAATCCTATTACTTTCCTTTATGATGGGATTAAATATTTTCGATATTTCCATTAGGATATTTTACCATTTTCAGACTAAATGAGAAGCTTGTCATGGTATACAGTATGTAGCCTCAACAGGTAAGCGGCCTCGAAACTTCAACACATGACATTAAAACTTTGTTATCAAGTGAAAAACTTTCAACTAACAATAAATTGTTGCTCTGAGGAGTACAGTATATCTGTCCTTCAGCAGTGAGACTGGTCAGTTAACTTGCAAGAAAACTGTCAGAGTTTGTGTATGTCGAGTTGAGCTTAGAGGGGAGCACATTAGTTAGTCCGTGATTAGTTTATGTCTAGTGTGACAGTAGGCGTTGACTTGAAGCTATACAAGAGATTCACAAATATAACTAAAAAGACTTCGGGAGTTCAATATCCTATATACGGTACAGTGCGCCAAGAAATCCATTTGTCGTTACCAAACTCTTTACAACAAAGTGCTGTACCACCCAAGAAAAATCAAATTAGTTTTCCGTGAATATTTCGTGTTATTAACCATAAAAAGATACAGAAACAAATACAGATATTTCAAAATATTACCAGTAGCTATACAAACACTAGCCAGGTTCATTATTGCATCACGCCACTTTGTAAACAAATAAAGTAAAGGTACATATTAATTTTAGTCACATCAAAATTACACATCGACTAGTCAGTTGCTGGAGCCATCAGCTCCCTAATGAGGTCAACCGTCCACGACTTCATCACGGCACTGATGGATCAAATGTCATTATGTTTTAGCGAGTTTGAAGCTTTATCAGTTAAATGGTTAAATGACTATTACTGTAATTTACTGGCAAATTAGATTACGGCAATGACCTAGCATCCGGTAAGGCAGAAGCCTTAGCAACACCTAGATAATTATAATATCGATGCTGATACTTTCTTCACTGATATATTGCAATTTCATATACTGTACTCGCCATTAATGCAAAATTAAGTCTAACTGCCTAAAATATAAGTTAACTTAATGACATATGAATAATCCTTATACAGTATACCGTTACTAACCACCAAGATGTAACACAGGTAAACCTCAACAAACCTACGGAGTACACACGGAGGTCGACGTGTGGGCGAGGATGCCTCCAGTGTATCGTGTTGTTATGATAGTGAAGGTGATATAGCGCAACATCTTTACTAATGTAGAAGTCAAAACCACCAGTGAATTCAGGGCATCCGCTTCAGGGAGTTTGATGTTATAATTTTCGCTTGGTCGGGTGAGAAGGAGAGGGGGTGAGAGGAAGATGGGAATGAGAGACGGGGGGAGAAGCAAGAGTGGGTGAGAGGAAAGGGGGTGAAAGGGGGAGAGGAAGGTGAACAGTAAGAGATGAAAAGGGAAGTGAGAGGAAGAGGGGAGTGAGAGAAGGGGAGAGGGAGTGTGAAGGAAGAGGGGATCAAAGAAAAGGAGGGTGGAAGGGAGAAGGGGGGCAGAAGGAGGGGGTGTCATGATGAGAGACGCTACCTGGGGGGGGGGGGGGTAGTCTTCAGGTGATCTATAAATATTAAAATTAGGGAAGGTCTCGGTCCCGTATGGTAAAGGTCTCGTTCACCGTATCAGACTTAGCGGTCTCAACTACATCACATACATACATACTATACAGCAGTTGTTGCCCTTCATGTACGAGGATGGCCGGCCCTAGGGCCACCTAGGCGTGAATTTGTTTAAGATGCAGAAGCTGTCTCCAACACAACAATCACACCCTAAGTTAACGAACTGCATGACCCGGTGCTAAGGAATAGTCCGAGAAGACCGGACAGCTCGCCAACTGCACTGGCTAACCATTACCCCGGAACACGACCCGCACATCGATTAACATCCAGGTTCCCAATTACTGCTTGTTAGACAGAGGCAAATGGCGTAAAGAAACTTGCCCATAGTTTCATCCTGCCTGGGTTTTGCAATAGAGTAGTGAATGAGTGTAACAAGTTACCAAATTTCATCAGTAACTCGAACACGCTGGGTAGCTTCAAATATAGTCTGGACGGATATATGAGCTGTAGGGGTTGGGTGTAAACGGGGCTGCCCAGTATGGACCAATCGGCCCGTTGCAGTTTCCTTCATTCTTATGTTCTTATGAATCGAACGCGGGACCACTCGCTTGCGAAGCGAGCATGCTGACCATTTCACCACAGGTCGACACACACACACACACACACACTACAATGATTACAATACCTCCAGTGCCCTTCTTAGGATTGAGAATAATCAAGGTACAAGGTGCAACGTGCGTTAATTAGCGTTAAATCATGTTAATAACGTGTTGTGAGTCTGAGTGCTTGATTATACTTGCGTCTCATTGCTTCCTACTAGATTAAATCCCATCCAAAGGCAATTGCAACCATCTGCATAATATTAAACCTCGCAACATAATAACAGCATGTTTAAACTTAGCCAAATATCCAGGACACATTATACAGTACAGGCCGACGTTATATTAAGCTGGCTTAGTGACGAACTAAATTTAAATTTACTCGGTGCACAGTGATAGGTGAGGTGACTGGCCACAGGCGATCATGTAGAAGTGTGGTGAGGTGTGATATTGGAGTGTGGTGATGGTAATAATACTAGCATGGTGATGTTCTCATGGTAATAATGTTATAGTGGTGGTGATGGTAGTAATGGCATGGTGATAGTTGTATGGTGATGCTGGTAATGTGGTAATGTTAATATTAGGGTGATTGTGAAGGTGATGGTGAAGCTTCTATGCTGATGGTAGTGGTGGTGTTAATACTTTTATGGTAATTGTAATATTAGTATGGTGATAATAGTGGTGATGGTATAAAGTTGAATGGTAACGGTGGTGGTGATCGAGGTGATGGTGAAACTTGGGAATATACCTGGGGTGATGGTGGGAGTAATAGGGAACAGTGATGATATTTATGGTGGAAATAATGATGAGATATTGTGATGGTAGTGATAAATACAATAACAGAAGACACTGCAGCTGAATGACAGACTCGTTATCTCTCATGAAACATTTTTTGCAACGCAGGAAAAACAACTACAATAGCTACCCATTGAAGAATAAATTTCTCCTGGTACAAAATATGCCTCGAACGTGTACTTACATTAAACTCGTTATAAACATGTAAGGTACTCTGTGTTATCAAGGATGCTGTAATTGGGGTAAGATAAACCCAATTATCTCTCTCTCTCTCTCTCTCTCTCTCTCTCTCTCTCTCTCTCTCTCACGGCCCGAGCAGCAGAAAAGGCCACTAGGGAAAGCCACTGAAAGAAGGCAGTAATTTTTAAAAGTCCTTTAGAACACAGGTGGACTAAGAGGCTCTGTGGTGTTAAGTGTGTGTGGGACATAGGTTATGTCGGCCGTATCAGAGTGAAGCCCTAAACCTTTATTTACTGTTGAGTGTTTGTCGTAGAGCAGAGGTGTAACCCTGTTAAGACGATGATTATTATAATTCCATCACCTGAACAAGTAGTCTTCATCGTTATTCCTCTTCCCACATTTATTCTCGTACCAGTGATTCCCCCACAGTCCTAGTTCAAGAGGCTATTGGAATTTTTCAATAAGCTTATTCCTTTGTTCCTGGTTTCCTGGAATTAATAAAGATCAGAGGTTGTTTTAGTTCAATGACGCCAGAAATATCATGGTGCGTGTAAAAGAAGGGTGGATGTGGTGGTGGTGATGGTGCATGATAGTGGTGAAAATAGTGGAAGGTGGTGGTAGTGGTGGTGATAGTGTAAAGAAGTGGTGGTGGTGAGAGTGGAAGTTAGTGGTACTCTATGATAGTGGCGATGATGGTGTCGATCCTGAGAGGTAATGATGGTGGTGACAGTCGAAAGTAGTGGTATTCATGTTGGTGGTGATAGTTGGGGTGGTGATTGTGGTGGTGATAGTAAAAGGTACTGATTGTGGTAGGTGTTGCATTGGATGGTGGTGGTGTTACTGTAATGTTATGATGGTGATAATGAACAAAATGGTAGTGGTAGTAGTGGTGATAATGAAAGGTTCGAGTAAAATTGTTGAAGGTTGTGGTGGTGGTGATGAGGAAATATTATGGTGTGTAAATACTGATGGTGATGATGTGGGAGAAGAATGGTGGTGATGACATGGTGAGAGAAAACCTATTGTGGCGATTGTGGTGATGCTGGTAGGGTAATGATAGTGGTGTTACTGTAAGATAACGGCTGTAGTGATGCTTTGTGGTTGTAGTGTTAATGGTGACGGTAGTAGAAGATTGTGATGGTGGTGGTGGTGGTGACATTTCGAGAAGGTAGTGATGGTTCTGGTGAAAATATAGCGTTAAAAATACCGTCAAAGGAATGATCTTTCATTCAATTTCAATTTCAATTGTTTATTCCTTGATAGAGGAAGCGGGATCCTAGTGCTGTCACTAGGTACCCCTGTACAATGACACCAGAAGCATCTGGCAAGTGTGACAAGTATATACAGTATAAATATTATAAGGGGGCTTACTAAAGCCTAAGGAAGGAAGGATATTCCTTTAACACATAATCAATATTATTTACAAAATATTTGGCCAGTATGGGGAGGATCATCGTGTCTCCGTCAGGGGGTCGTGGAGTGGTGGTCCAGCAGGCGTCACGGAAGCGTTGTGTGTGGGGACATCTTAGGAGGGAGTGGATAAGGGTGCTGCTGTCGGGTCTTCTGCATAATACACAAGAGCGTTGCTCAGGGGATGCGGGGATACCAATCTCCCAAGCAAAGTCATACCCAATGATGATACGGGCAGCAATCACGTCCCCTTTCCGCGACCTTTTCCCGTAGACGTACGAGAGGTCAGGAAGTTTACGGAGGACATCGTACCAGGTGGGCGGGGAGTCCAGGGGGATGGCTGCTTCCCGAGCTTCTCTCTGTTTGCGGCGAATTTGGGTCCTAATCTGTAAGAGTGTTCGAGGAACAACGTAGTCAGGTGTGGCCTTGTTGCAGCCAGTCTTGGCAAGTCTATCTGCTGCCTCATTCCCCAAGATACCGACATGACTGGGTATCCATAGGAATGTCACAGGACGGCCTGCATCCTGAAGTGTGGATGTTAACCCTCGTATTCGGAGGATGAGGTCCTTATTTTCCCCTGCTCCAAATGCGATCCCGTCGAGAGCAGACCTGGAATCGCAGCAGACAAGCAAGGGGCAGAAACCATCTGCTTCTTCCTCAGCGAGAAGGGCAGCAAGGAGGGCTATTAGTTCAGCCTGAGTGGAGGATGCCCCGTCAAAAACTCTGAGAGACAGTTTGATAGGCTCAGGGGCATCAGGACGGGAGATGTAGACACCAGCCCCGGCCCTACCTGTAGCGGGGTCAACAGAACCATCAGTGTAGAGGACGACCCTACCTGGGGACCAGTGGGCGATCCTGGAGAGGTGGTATTTGCAGAGAATAACAGGGTTCACCTGGGATTTCGGGAGCGGTCCACCAAGGGCAATCACTTCAGGTTGAAAATCCAGCCAGGGAGAAGGAGACGAACCAACAGCAGGGGTGACAACAATATCAGGCAGGAGGTCAAGTTGGTTTGGACATAGTTGCCCCGAGGATCCCGTAGAATGGAAACGGCAGTTTTTAGGTAAAACTCCTGGACACGATCCTGTAAGGGGGAAAGACCAAGTTCGGTATATAGAGAAGTAGAGCGTGTCCACTGAGGAGCCCCAAGGATGATACGTGCAGCTTTCCTCTGGATAACTTCGAGACGGTTGACAGCAGTCCGACTAATGTTGACGAGGGCAGGGGCGGCGTAGTTGACACAGGAATGGACAAAGGACTTGTACATGGTGAGAAGTACAGGGATGGTGGCACCAAGGGAACCCCTGCACATGGTAGAGAGGGGAGCGAGACGCCGAAAGCATATGTCTCGAAGATAGCGGACTTCAGGGATCTGACAACGTGTGCGAGTTACATACACACCCAGGTATTTTGTCTCATTAACCCGGTCCAAGGGCGTTCCTGATAAGAGAAGGGGGGGAGGTACAACACGACCGTGCCACATGGCTTTTGTTTTCGCAACTGAAAGAAGGAAACCAAGTGAATCACACTCTCTGGAGACCAGATCAAGGGCTTCCTGCATGCTGAGGTAGTCAGGGGCTTGGAGAAGGACATCGTCGGCATATCCTGAGTGGACAACTTCTGTCGGCCACGGGAGAGATGCAATGGAGTGCATGAGAGTGTTAAACAAGGTGGGACTCAGGACTCCACCTTGAGGGGTGCCGAGGTTCATTTCCTGAACAGGAGACATAGAGCCTTCAACGCGAACCCGGGCTGACGTCCAGTGAGGTAAGAGGAGATCCATTGTAGAAGTCTCCCTTTAACCCCTAACCGCACAAGTTCAGCTAAAATGAGAGCAGGCTGAGCCGTATCAAAGACTCCCTTGATATCAAGGAAGACGGAAATGCGGGCAGTCTGATTGCAATAAAAGGAAGCAATGGAGTGTGCTGTGCTGCGATGTTGAATGAAACCATTGAGGGAGTTGTGGAAGCCGCCTATGGTGTGAAGAAGGCGACGATGGAGTATCCTCTCCATCATCTTGCAAACACAGGAGGTAAGACTAATGGGTCGATATTTCCCAGGATCTCCCGGCTTAGGGATGGGGATAATAGTGGCATTTTTCCAGTTGGACGGGAGAACCCCATGTTCATAAGACATATTGTAGAGAGCAAGCAAGGGGCCGTTAGGAATATTAGTACAGGCGTTGAGGACGGAGTAGGTTATCTGATCATCCCCAGGAGAGGTGTCTTTTCTAGAGCGACGAGCACTGTCAAGCTCGAACTGTATGATGGGATGATCAGTGGGGGCAGGGGAGGTAAGAGCAGCACGAACAACAGGCTCAGACGCATCGATGCGGGCCTGCACTGCCTCCTGCATTGGATCTGGAAGTGCCTCAGGGGAGGAAGCTCGTGCCCAGTCCTCCATTAAAGAGCAGGCAAGGGAGGCGGGGTCAGGGTGGGGAGGAGGCCTCCGTCGAGTACCCCGTATAGCATTAATCCGATTCCATACATAAGAGGGTGACGACTGGAACGATAGAGACCCCGTGAAGGATAGCCAGTCCGCCTCACGTATCCGACGGCGTTCCTGAGTTGCAAAGGAGCACCAATTTTTGAAGTCTTCCCAGTCCTCTGGAGACCGAGACCTCCGTATGGCAGAGTGGAGATCACGGGTTACCTGCCGGAGATGTCTCATGGCAGGGATACGATACCAGTAGTTGGTGGCACTTCTGGGGTGACGGGGAGGGCGTGGAGGGGTAGCGCGATTGACAGTCATACACGGCATCAACAAAATCAGCGCTGTAAGAGTCGAGGGACTGGGGGACAACATAGGAATCCGCCCAGGTAGAAAGGTATTGGGTAAAGGAAGGAACAGCATCTTGTGTGAGACGAAGGCGAGGGGATCGATAAGGAGCTGATGTCGGGGCAGAGAAGGAGAGCCTGAGATGGGTAGTAACGGCAAGATGGTCACTATACAGAGCAGGCTCGGTGCAGACGGTAGGATGAAAGGAGGTATGACCGTTCAATAGTAAGCCAACATCAAGGAAACTATGGGGGAAGCGAGTAGGATCGTCAGGACAAAGAAAGCGAACATCATCATCCCCATTAAGAAACTGTGAGAGGTGTGATCCGTTAAGGGTACATGGAGTGGGATGATCCGGAGTAAGAGTGGGATGGCGGGCATTAAAGTCTCCAAGAACAATAGTGGGAATCCCATCATGGAGGTCGTGAAGAACCTGGGGGTCCAGAGAATCACTCTTGAAATGAACATTGACTACACGAAGGGTCCGGTCACCAAGAGTAAGGGAGACAGAAAGTAATTCAGACGGGGGTCCATGTGAGTCAGGTGAAGGGAGACGAACAGATGGAATTGTGTTACGCACAAGGGTGAGGAGGCCACGAGCCTGCCCACTAGGGTGTGTCAATTTTGTCAACATGTTAAAAATCAAATTTGGTAGTCAAAATATTGTGCCTCTTTATGTCTAAACTTGAGATTAGCAAACAAAAATAAATTGAAATAACCCTCACCTACATCAATTATACCTTAAAGTTTCAAATATCAGTATTTCAACAAATTAATGAGACTTGATTAGAATTATTCACTTGATATTAACTAATCTCATGTAAGCATATGGATTATGGAGTATTTTATGGTTCTATAGCTTGTGTACAATATGCATGTCAGAACATGAACATGAACAGGCTCTCCGTGTGGGACAGTTTAATTCTTGTTTTGACTTGTACCAAGCGTGAGGATAAGGCGCCCGGCTCACTCTCCTTCTAGATATCCTTGACGGTGGTTTGCTCTCATTGCACTTGCACCTACTCTACCAGACGAATTCTACATTTTAATTATTGTAAGTAGGGCATATTGATTGTCGCAGTTACTTATATCATTGTATAAAACATTATGTTCTAAGAAATTATTATGTTATTTCTGTTACAGCATTTTTGATAAACTAATTGATATTTTTTGAAACAACAATTGAATTATGGAACATTGAAATATTTTTCTATTTGTCAGATAGTGTGAAGATGTCAAAATTGAAGACAAGAAGTCAGTTGTCAACCCACTTGAGCCTGCTAGTTGGTAAAGGGAAGGAGCTTCTTGTATCAGAACTTCCAACAGTGAGAGACATGCTAAGATTAGGGTTACTCCTTCGAGAAAAAAATGCAAAGGACAGAAGGAACTATACAGATAAAGAACTCATAAATGACATGATAGTCCCTCTTCTGCATCAATGGACAAAAGCTAATGCACTATTCAAACCACCTGTGATTAATCAGTGTCGAACTATTGAGCTAAAACTAACGAAATTATGGCACAAAGCAGTTGAAACATCACTTGGTAAAGGAAACTTGGCCAGGAAAAATGAATTTCTGCACACACTTGATACTCTGTTTGACATTTTGACCTGCAAGTGCTCCATACAATTATGTTCTGAATCCAACTGTTCTCACTCAGGTAAGAGAGAAAATAATTCCCACATTGATTGTGGTTGTCCTCGTGAAAAGAAGATCCCTGTTTTAGAGCTTGAATTTATAAAGGCACAGAGGACAAAGGCAGAAGGCCAAGGAAGTATGCAAATGGGTTCAATAGATTATTCAGAAACAAAGAAGCAGATTGCTAATGCCAAGAAGAGAGAACAAATCCGAGAGAGGGAACAAAAGAAGAAAATGAAGAGTGAAGAAGCCATCCAAAGAGAGGAAGAGCTGTGTCAAGATGTTTATCACTTCTTTGATAGTTCTTCTGATGAACAGGAAGCAACATCAGATGATAGTTCCAAAGAGCCATCTGAACCTTTACCAAAGAAAATGAAATACAACACAAGAAATATTTCAAACATTGCTTTAGCTAGTATTCGCCACCATGCTGGACTTCGTGAGGCTGCAGAAATTGCAACTGCCGCTTGGATAGATGCAGGCCTCATCAGCCGAGAGGATGTATCTTTGGTGATAGATCATAATAAAATTAGAAGAGCACAAGAAAAAATAATGAAGGAAATATCTGATCAGCATGAAAAAGATTTAAGCGAGGGAGGGCTCTCCTGTCTTTTGTTTGATGGAAGAATAGATGACACAAAAGTTTTGCTAGAAGTAGAGGGAGTGAACAGAAAGTTTCCAGGTCTCATCAAAGAAGAACACTACTCTGTCTGTTCTGAGCCTGGTGGTAGGTTTTTGTTTCACTTTGCTCCCGAAACTGAAGTAGAAGGGAAGAAACATGCAGAGGTCATTGCTGATCATATTTTATGTTGGGTTCAGGAGAGAGGACTTGGCAGTTCACTGCAGGCTGTTGGTGGAGATTCAACTGCAGTGAACACCGGATGGCAGGGGGGTGTAATGACGCATTTAGAGAAAAAACTAGGAAGAAGACTTGTTTGGATTGTATGTGATTTACATACAGGCGAGCTACCTCTTCGTCATCTCATCCAGGAACTTGATGGTCCTACAAAGAGCAACAACAAGTGGTCAGGTCCCCTTGGCATCATGCTGGATGAAGCAACACAACTAGAAATAAATACAACCTTTCCAAAGGTCGAAGTTGGCCCTCCCCTTCCGGCGTTGTCTGAAGGAGTCATCAAAGATCTCAGCACAGATCAATCCTATGCTTATCGTATTGCCCAAGCAATAAGATCAGGAGAAGTGCCTCAGTCATTGGCTCTCTTGGAGATTGGACCTGTCAGTCACAGCCGTTGGTTAACTACAGCTCTTCGTTTCTGCAGGGTTTGGATTTCCAAACACGAATTGAAGGGCAAAGTGCTGAAGAATTTGAGGTTAATTGTTGAATTTATTATTGGAGTTTATCTTCCCCAGTGGTTTAGTGTGAAACTTAATCCTATGTGGGTGGATGGGCCCAATCACCTTTTGTTTCAATTGCAGCTAGTAAGAACACAGAGGAAGGTAGTGAGGGACATCGTGTTACCTGTGGCAAGAAGGTCCGCTTGGTATGCTCGATCAGAAGCAGTTTTGCAAGCAATGCTTTGCAGTCAATGTACCAATCTCCGAACCGAGGCTGTAGAAGTCATTCTAAAGATTAGAGGAACGCTAATAGATGACGACCAGTTGGGAGACTGTTCGTTTCATTCAAGAAAAGTTCCCCCAATAAACGTCAATGCCACCAAATTATCAGAATTGGTTGACTTGAGTTTGGAAGTCTTAGAGCCACCATTGACAACAAGTCTAACTAGCCAAGAATTGAGAAACCTTAAAGAGACTCCAATGCAGGTGCCGAAGTGGCCTTCCCACACTCAAAGTGTGGAGAGATGTGTGAAAATGGTCACAGAAGCAGCGGGCCATGTTTACAGCCACGAGAGGCGAGAAGGTTACATCAAAGCACAAATAGCAAGCAGACTACTGATGACAAGAAACCAAAGCAAAGAGAGTATGAAGGCATTGGTTACTTTCAAATAGACTACGGATAATAAAATATAATAATTTGAAACTTGAAACAGTAACATGTGTGCAAACGCTGGTTATGTTATAAATTCACAAATATGTACATTTAAAAATCCATTTGATGTAGGTAGGACTTATTATAAAAAAAAAATTATGCCAGAATATTGTTTTGCATGCTTAAAGACTACAATAAATTGCTACCAAATTACTCGATTTTCCATTTAGCCAGTTCACCCCCTAAATTGACACACCCTACTGCCCACGGTACTGAGGCAGGGTGTAAACAGTATAGCCAGAGAGGCGGAGTGGAGTAACATCGTCTGTGATGGTTTCCTGAAGTAGAGCAACATCTACTTGATGGGAGAGCACAAACTGGGCGAGGTCTGTCCGGCGAGGTCTAAGTCCCTGGATGTTCCATTGTAAGAAGAGGAGGGAACGGCCTCCGGTGTGAGATGAGTCGGAGGGGCTAGACAGGGCTCCAGAGGAGGTACCAAATTCTGTTGAGAAAAATGGAGAGGGAGGAGTGGGAGAGCGAGGGATGGATCCTCCATCTCGGGAGATGGAAGGAGGCGGGTCACCAGGGCTTGCAAAGTGCGCCCCTGTTGGGTCAGGGTGTCCAGAAAGAGTTGTTGTTACCCCTGCACTGTCGCAATTGTTTTCACAAACAAGTCGAGTTGGGCAGAGAGAAGGTTGATTTGCTTGGAGTGGCGATCCAGACGGAGAGTGATTGTTTCCATAGAACCAACTTGGTGTACCTGTACAGGAGCTAGAGGTGGCGGCGAGGATTGCCGAGGGCCCGACTGGGCATGTGGTGGTGGTAGCGACGGAGAGGGAAGGTGAGGGTTCAGGTGAGTAAGAGGTGGTGGTGCTGGTGAGAGACAGCGGGGGTCCGGGTGGGCAGGAGATGGTGGTGACTGTGTGGCAGGGCCGGCAACGACCTTGTTCCAAAAACGGTAGGGAGAGGGAGGGAGGGGAGAAAGGATGGGTGGTAGGGGTGATAGGGGGGATGATAGAGGAGAGGAGATCAATGGGAAATCCTTGGTGGATGGAAGAGGCGGTGGTGTATAGGAGTGAGGTTTGGTTGACAGGGGCTTCGTCAGAGACGAGGGCGGTGGTACAAGGTAAGTTTTCCCCGGGCGAGTGCCAGGACGCTGTGGGCAATTGGCATTCCAGGCGTGGTGACTGCCATGGCAATTGACACACCGTGGAATAACTGGGATTTTGTTCTGAATTTTCGATTTGCATTCCACTGTTTCGTGAGGACCTGCACAGAAACCGCAGGCGACCATCCTCGTGCACTCCCAGGTGCGGTGTTTCCACGATTGGCAACGACCACAGATTTTCGGGGTTCCGATAAATCAGTCGAGAGGACAGTTGTGAATTGGTCCCACATTCACCTTCGGAGGGAGGGGGCCCACCCACCAGCCGATGAGTTCGTTGGATGGACGTTTGGAGACCGTGTTGATGCGGCATTCCATGTCCAGTAGTTGTGGGAGAAGCGGGCGAAGATCGTCGATAGGGATCTCCCAGGGTACGTGGCGAACCATTACCTTGGTACGACGAGTTTCTGGGGTGATGATGGTGAACTTCAGCATTTGTGTGACTATCACGGCTGTGGGACCTCGGCGGAGGCGAAGTGTTGAGTCCTGAAGTGGAGAGCAGTGACGGAAGAACCAGGTCGTCCGTGTGCTCAGAGGCAAGTCCCGAAGAAAGGCGAGACGACGAAGGCGCGACGACGGGGCAGGGAGACAAAGGGAATCCCCTATGTCCATCGTCGGCGGAGGGTCGGTCATTGAGCCACATGTAAGCTCACTTGGGGACCCCGATGACAGGAAGAGTTCACCCTCTGCAGCCCCAGAAGGGGCACAAGGGGGAGTCGTGGCCCCTGCTGGAGACCCTGACTTCTGAGGTTTCTTCTTCTTCTTTGACGTGTCTTCAAGAAGAAAGTCGTCAGCATCACTGTCACCTACTGCCGCCGTTTCCAACGAACGAGAGCGTTTAACGGCGGGCATAGGGCACGTTGGCAACATTGCAGTCAGGAGGAGTGGTAATGACGTCACTGCTATGTCACACTATCACATTGCGCATGCGCAAACTTGAAAAACTTTGCTCAGAGGGTGGTAGGACCAGATGTTTTATTCCCCAAAAAATGACAAAGTCCATAAGAAAAAAAAAAATATGCCACTGTGCTGGTAACTGGGTCTTACTATAGTTGTGTGCACAGGCTGGGATTGGTAGACTCGCTGAAATCGTCAGAAATACGAATTTTAAGGAGCAGTCTCTTACAGCCTTTGTTGACACTACGCACGCATGCGCGTTCCTCGATCTTTTATTATCATAAAAATAGTTCCATATTGACGTCATCAAAAGGACGATGACACCACGACCACGTGTTACTGTAATTAACACAGGTAACTAATAATACCTGGGAGTCATCTGACGAGGAGAATTACCATTGTGTTAACACTGTCACCAGTACCTGCCTGGTGTACAGCTGCACCACTGTACCGTGTTAACACTGTCACCAGCACCTGCCTGGTGTACAGCTGTACAACTGTGCCGTGTTAACACTGTCACCAGCACCTGCCTGGTGTACAGCTGCACCACTGTACTGTGTTAACACTGTCACCAGCACCTGCCTGGTGTACAGCTGCACCACTGTACTGTGTTAACACTGTCACCAGCACCTGCCTGGTGTACAGCTGCACCACTGTACTGTGTTAACACTGTCACCAGCACCTGCCTGGTGTACAACTGCACCACTGTACTGTGTTAACACTGTCACCAGCACCTGCCTGGTGTACAGCTGCACCACTGTACTGTGTTAACACTGTCTCCAGCACCTGCCTGGTGTACAGCTGCACCACTGTACTGTGTTAACACTGTCTCCAGCACCTGCCTGGTGTACAGCTGCACCACTGTACTGTGTTAACACTGTCACCAGCACCTGCATGGTGTACAGCTGCACCACTGTACTGTGTTAACAATGTCACCAGTACCTGCCTGGTGTACAGCTGCACCACTGTACTGTGTTAACACTGTCACCAGCACCTGCCTGGTGTACAGCTGCACCACTGTACTGTGTTAACACTGTCACCAGCACCTGCCTGGTGTACAGCTGCATCACTGTACTGTGTTAACACTGTCACCAGCACCTGCCTGGTGTACAGCTGCACCACCGTACTGTGTTAACACTGTCACCAGCACCTGCCTGGTGTACAGCTGCATAACTGTACTGTATTAACACTGTCACCAGCACCTGCCTGGTGTACAGCTGCATCACTGTACTGTATTAACACTGTCACCAGCACCTGCCTGGTGTACAGCTGCACCACCGTACTGTGTTAACACTGTCACCAGCACCTGCCTGGTGTACAGCTGCATCACTGTACTGTGTTAACACTGTCACCAGCGCCTGCCTGGTGTACAGCTGCATCACTGTACTGTGTTAACACTGTCACCAGCACCTGCCTGGTGTACAGCTGCATCACTGTACTGTATTAACACTGTCACCAGCACCTGCCTGGTGTATAGCTGCACCACTGTACTGTGTTAACACTGTCATCAGCACCAGCTTGGTGTACAACTGTAGCACTGCACCTGTCTGGTGTACAGCTGCATCACTGTACTGTGTTAACACTGCTATTAACACCGGTCTGGTGTACTGCTGTACCACTGCACTGTGTTAACACTGTCATCAGCATCTGCCTGGTGTACAATTTCATCACTGTACTGTGTTAACACTCATCAACACGTGCCTGGTGTACAGCTGCACCATTTATATCACCTGCTTGATGTACAGCTGTATCACTGTACTGTGTTAAAACTCATCAACACGTGCCTGGTGTACAGCTGCACCATTTATATCACCTGCTTGATGTACAGCTGTATCACTGTACTGTGTTAAAACTCATCAACACGTGCCTGGTGTACAGGAGTACCAATGCACCTGCCCGGTGTACAGCAGTACCAATGCACCTGCCCGGTGTACAGCTGTATCACTGTACTGTGTTAAAACTCATCAACACGTGCCTGGTGTACAGCTGCACCATTTATAGCACCTGCCTGAGATAGAGCTGCACCACTGTACTGCCTGGATGCAATGATTGAAATCAGTTGATTTATATCAAGTAATTTAAATCGATTAAATCTGATAAAAAATCGCTACTTTAAAATAAATGTGATTTTTAACTGTATTAATGAGAGTCCGAACTACCACAATATTTTCAACATTTCTTGACAGTTACAACAAAGGTATTGATGATTATTGGCATAAATAAAACCTTGGGTGCTAAACCAACGAATCCTTACTATATACTAGGGAGTGACAGTTTTGCAAAAGTTTTCAAAATCTAATTGCTTGGGTTGGATTATTTGTCTATCGGCCCGCTAACTCCGAATATGTTTGAGTTTTTTACATCATTGCATTAGAAGGTTTGTGGATACTTTTGGGTTTGGCATGAAAAACGCGAAAAAACTGTAAATAATAAAGGGACTGGCAATGTGGCACAACCTGTGAAAATCAAGTTATTGAATTGGATTATTCGACTACTGTGTACACTGGTTCATAATATGCTATTGTTTTACAACTCAATGCGCTACAAATTATGCCGATATTTTTGCTGCAAGTCACCACATACGTATATTTCGAAAACCAGGGCCCAATATTACCAACGGCGTGGATAGATTCCGTGGAATGAATTCAGGACATTCCCGCTCATGGAACATTACCAAACTCCGTATATGTATGTGCCAATGGCAGGCCAATGGCAATATTTACAGAGTTTGTTGAGGCTCCCTGGACGGGAATGCCCTGAATTTATTCCACGGAATCTATTCACGCCGTTGGTAATATTCGTCCCAGGACTGATCAACGAATTCAGCCCAAGTAGCTTGACTTGGACAGTTAAGGACAAAATCTCAGTCCGTACTTTTGAATAAAATATTGTTCAATAGGTGGTGATATTGAAGTGCTGAAAGTTGTTTTTTCTGTGTTGTTTTGCAGTTAGTTCAAAGGGTCGCCACCAAGATGGGTCGTCCTAAGATTAGCAACAGTCAGCTGCGCCAGGGTAACGATAAGGTGTTCGGGGTTCGGATGCCTCTGCATTTTCTGCTTCATAAGCCAGGGCACTTCCAACTTCCTTGTTCAGGTTGTGCCACATTGCCAGTCCCTTTATTATTTACAGTTTTTTCGCATTTTTCATGCCAAACCCAAAAGTATCCACAAACCTTCTAATGCAATGATGTAAAAATCTCAAACATATTCGGAATTAGCGTGGCCGATAGACAAATAATCCAACCCAAGCAATTAGATTTTGAAAACTTTTGCAAAACTGTCACTCCCTACTATATACTATGCTTGTGAAGAAAGCTTTTTATTTCTCAAAATTATTTCCTGTAGATTGTTTTAAATTATGATTTTAAAAGTATTATGAGATTCAGTTGATAGATATTATGATGCAACTTGGAATTTTTAACCCTTTTCACTACTACATTTTCCCTAAGCTTAATAAAATAGTCTGGCATTACTCACTAGCCAGAATGAAAATATTTAAGTGGTATCCTCCATAATGTTGTGACGAGCAGTGTAAGGTTAGTGCCAGTAATGTATCTGCAAAGAGTTTGGATGCTGAAAAAACTAGTGTTATTGACAGTGATGTAAATGAAAATTTCCCTGAATTTCTCCCAGTTTTAATGAGCTATCGAGGAAAGAGCTGCCCTTTCAAGGATTTGCACTTCAGCGATAAAGTTTTGACAACTCTTTCACCTGTTGCTTGGTGGCAGAATTTATGTTATGATCTGGGAGATGAGTTACCGGTACTTGCTTTTCCGATTCAAATGCATACAGCAGTTGCATCATCGGCTGGCATAGAGAGGATATTTTCGACTTATGGAGAAAAAGCCTTGAAACTAGTTAACATTTTTAAGCGTTACAACAGAAAATAATGGAACTTTTAACCCAATCCACATATTTCAAATTTAGTTTATATTTTACGGATGGTTTTTAATTTATACTGTTCAGTTTTCTATACATTTCAACTTTCAAGCAATCATATATAACAATTAACAAGTATTCAGTGTGGCAACAATAAATGTTCTACAATAATAAATATTATTAAAAGTTGATTATAATAGAATATCTAATCATGACTTTCTTCAATCTGTGTTCAGTGACGTAGCTACAGTACATGGGCATGTGAAAACACATATACTGTTTACAGTTTTTTTATAGTGAGTTCTTGGGAGAAGCTAATGTGAATTATTATTATTTACATTTCTTCTCACCAGATAGTTTTGATGGCTGTTACAATAAAATATATAAAATTTTCTTGAGCATAAAGCCAAAGCCGTTATTAAAAAGCTTACTGATGCGAGTAGGTGAATATTAAAATTTTATGTAGACTGTTTCCAAGCACCGGAAAAAAAAAATTCCGATATAAATATCTGATTAAAAAAAAAGAAAAGAAAAAACCGATTTAAATCAAATAATCTATTTTTCTTAAAAAAATCTTCATTTTATCCAACACTGCTATACTGCACTGCACATGTATTAAGACTGTCATCAACACCTGCCTGATGTACAGCTGTACCACTGTACTGTGCTAATACTGCTATCAACACCTGTATGTACAGCTGCACCACTGTATTGTGTTAACTGTCATCAATACCTGTCTGGTGTACAGTAATATGCAATATGGTAAGACTGCCATTAATACCTGCATGGTGTACAGCTGCACCACTGCACTGTGTTAACACAGTCATCTACACCTGTCTGGTGTACAGCTGCACCACCGTACTGTATTCACAGACTGTCATGAACACCTGCCTGGTGTACCGCTGCACCACTCTACTGTGGCAATACTGTCAACACCTGCCTCGTGTACAGGTTCACAAATATACTGTATTAACACTGTCATCAACACTGCATGGTGTACAGCTGCACCACTGCACTATGGTAATTTTTTTTTTACGGGAATTAGCCCACCCGGGCACAGGTCGAACGACCCACAACGGGGTCGGGGGGGGGGGGGGCGAAAAAATAAGAACAGAAAGAAATAAAAAAAGAGGAGAAAAAGGTTATACTGTGTTAATCTACACCACGAAGATGCCGGAAAACTAGCCTTTCAAAGTGAGACAGATTGTATGAGTATGGAAACACAGAAGAAGGAAGAGCATTCTACAGTTTGGCTGTGTGAGGAAAGAAGGATGTACTATAACGGGTTATTCTAGTGTGACCGACATCCACAGAGAAGCGGTGGGCATCTGTCTGGTGTACAAGTGCACCACTTTACTGTATTAACACTGTCAACAACACCTGCCTCGTGTACAGGTGCACAAATGTCCTGTATTAACACTGTCGTCAACACCTGCATGGTGTACAGCTGCACCATTGCACTGTGGTGATACTGTTATCAACACCTGTCTGGTGTACAGGTGCACCACTGTGCTGTACTAACACTGTCACCAACACCTGCCAGGTATACAGCTGCACCATCGATCAAACAATAAAATCTCAAATTTTTATATGAATAATGCCTGTAAATTTTTCCTGTGTTGCCTGGTTGCTGTTATGGTAATTCTACATTTTGAAATGTTTTACAACTTTCGCGTAAATTCCTATCGTATGATTTTTTGGTTGAACATTATTTTTTCATATATCTAATGGTTTTGTTTTATGTTGTATATGAGTTTTCTGTTGATATACAACAAATTATTACTATTATTGTTATTATTTTTTTGTTCTTGTTATCATTGCATGGCTCGGGGAACTATTGATGGTTGTCTGTGTGCAACATGAAGCCGTCAGTAGGGAATTAAACCATACATTTTATGTGATAAGTTGAATACACATTTACGATTTCTTAATTCAATTTCTACCAAGTTGCTGTTAAGTGACTTACATCCGCAGTATCATTGTAGAAGACAAAAATGAAGAAAACTGTTTACACTGGAGAAACATGAAAAGCTGTCCACATTTTAGGACCTGTAAGACTTTTGTCTTATGTTCCAAACTTACAGTAAAATCTGAATTTTGTGTTGAAAACTCTGAAATGGATAGCATTCAAAGGAAACATGCTTATAAAGAGTGACTGTCATTGTACTACCAGGGCACACTGGTGACAACACTGCTGTGACTCACAATGGAGCTCAGTGAATTAGGAACATTGTAGAATCCAGTCTCATTAAACATACCGAATCCGTCAACATGAATTTGAGTAATGGTATGTACAAACTGGATAAATTCGTAATTAAGATTTGTAACCAAGTGAGAAGGTTGGGTCATCTTACCCTCTGACCTGACTACCGACTGCTGCGGTGCTTTGAAGATCTCACCCTCCTCTACTGTATATATATTTGCCTTGTTATGTATTTCTCCTTCACCCACGCTGAACAATATCTACACAGCAGACCTACCAGAACCAGCTCCCTACAGTGAATACATAAGTTTTGCAGACGATATCACACAAATCATCACATACCCTGGCAAATCAACAGCAATAATGGCACAGTATACTGCCAACGCAATAGAGAACATCAACCAGTACGAAAAAAAGTGGAAGATACAAACGAACACCAACAAGTTCAAAATAATACCAATCGCTAAAAGGAAAAAAGACCCCATTATAGTAGACAACAAAGTAATTCCATACGCCATGGAAGGCACTGTCCTAGGGCTGAAGATAACAACAAAAGGCTACAAAACATTCATCACCGAAAAACTTGCAAAAACCAGAAACATGGTAATTAAATTAAAACGCTTCAGAAGCCTGTCAGTAAAAAAACAAGTTAATGTTATATAGAGACGTTGTCCAATCCCGACTACTGTAGTATATCCACCAATTCCCCTACATGCAATAAAGCAAACAAACATAAAGAAACTGCGGACAATTCAAAACTTAGCCCTAAGGGATGTATACAACATCAGATATCCTGACATAGTCACCAACCGTCAACTACACCAACGAGTGCAAATAGAACCCCTAAACGTTTACCTACACCAACACTCAAAAAGAATATGGACAAAGTTAAAAGAAATAGAGCCAGGACCAATCACAGAATGGATGGAAGAGACAGAAGAAGGAAGAAGAGAACACTCGTGGTTCCCTCGCAGTAAAAGAAGAGCCCTAGAACCCACACCAACTCCACTCTATTGAAAGATGCAACGTTACCCCAGTGACAACCTAATACGTCTACGGGAAAGGGGACGTGATTGCTGCCCGTATCATCATTGGGTATGACTTTGCTTGGGAGATTGGTATCCCCGCATCCCCTGAGCAACGCTCTTGTGCATTATGCAGAAGACCCGACAGCAGCACCCTTATCCACTACCTCCTAAGATGTTCCCACACACAACGCTTCCGTGACGCCTGCTGGACCACCACTCCACGACCCCCTGACGGAGACACGATGATCCTCCCCATACTGGCTAGATATTTTATAAATAACATTGATTATGTGTTAAAGGAATATCCTTCCTTCCTTAGGCTTTAGTAAGCCCCTTTATAATATTTATACTGTATATACTTGTCACACTTGCCAGATGCTTCTGGTGTCATTGTACAGGGGTACCTAGTGACAGCACTAGGATCCCGCTTCCTCTATCAAGGAATAAACAATTGAAATTGAATTAGTGACAACCTTGGCAGCCCTACCACTTACAACATTAGATCATAAAAAGACGGGATGTTCTTAGCAGAAACACAAGTACCTGCCCTAGATTCCCCACCATTGGCTAGGACACAAGACCCGAAAATGTAAGGCAAAAAATTGCAACACTTGCTAAACATACAAAAACCTGACATAAATATAACGCCTAAGACGAAAATTAGCTGAAACACAAACATGAGAAAACAGAAGCACTTGGGTTGAACCCCAAGACCTAGAATTCTAATACTATTTTTCAATTTCCTCGCTTTTCTTCTTGCACTAACCACCAACCCCAAGTCCCTCCAAATTCCACCACCATTCTTCAAATCCAGTTCCCGCACCACCAATCTACGCACCAACATCAAGATCTATTCATACTTTACTTCACCCATCGACTCGACTCGACTCTCCTTAGTCTGTACTCACCCCTGAAGCTGTGAATTACACGAAAGCGCTTGGGAACTTCGTGTTTTCTTCTTTCCTTGTGGTTATCAGCTTATACCTAGATCACGCGCACCTACAGTGATTTACTTGCATATATATATATATATATATATATATATATATATATATATATATATATATATATATATATATATATATATATATATATATATATATATATATAATTCCTTGGTGTCCCAAATGTTACCTAATTAGCCTCAAATAAGGTTAGGTAGCCGTACATGAATTGACAGGATGTGTCAGCGCGGGAGAGCGGAGACAAGGATAATGGGGTTAAAGTTATCAGGATGGTGCACAGATCGCACTGGCCTTAAATGATACTGGATGAACGACCGGGCTAGGTATAGGACAAACAATTGCTTAAACCTAGTTGTTTTCCAGACAGAAAAGTATATGATACAGAGCGGTCAAACGATAAACCTTCGGCTCTGTACCACATTGGCGATGAATATTGGTCCTAAAAGTAATCCTAAAAGGAAAACAAGCTGGGCCGAGTGTTGTCTATGTCAAGAAGATAAGAAGGAAGAACTTAAATCTCCAAAGACTAACCCTACTAGAAGAGAGGAAGATGGCTACAGCAAATTAGCCAAGAATATTCCTCTTTTTAACTCAAGTCAATGCCCTTCCAATAAGGCTTGATATGGGGAGACTAGATAATGGAGATGGTATCGCAGAGACATTGAGGAAAAATAATGCAAAATATCATGGGAGCTGTAGACTTAAGCTTAACAACATAACGTTGCAAAGAGGCCCAAAAAGAGCAACTACCTCTGTAGTTGACGGCAATGAAGGTTGCAGAAGTAAGATACCACGAAAACCAAGAAAAAAATACAATGGAATACTTTTGGTGTGACAGGCCAGCACTAGAGAGTGCTCTCAGACAAGCAATGACAATGAAACTCAATCACAGAATCAATGAATGTGCAAAGACACTTAGTGACAAAAACACTCCTTGCTAAACTTAGTGCAGGAGATGTAGTGGCACAAGAGATGGAATATCACCCTGCTTGCTTAGCTGCACTGTATAATAGAGAATGAGCTTATCTTAGTGCAAAGGAATATGAGACTAACACCAAGAACCATGACAAAAAAGATGCATATCCACTGGCTTTTTCTGACAAGATGTGTGAAATTGTTACACCATGCGCAATTATTGTAAAAGAGGGAGAAGATGTCATTAGCAACCATGATACGCCTCTAGGCGAGTTGACTCCATGCTCCCATGAAGAGGCAGATACTCACCTCTTTGTACAGTTGCGGAAATATGCTCCCTCACCCCCTGTGGGTAACCCGTGTCTCCAAACGGGCAACCTACATGACCTATAGCTTCCCTATCCACCAATCACGTCCGTCGTTACATGACCAATACCCATTCATTAAAAAATAGTGATACTACTACTGTGGCGGTGCCGTTTGGAGACACGGGTTACCTCAGGGACGTAGAAACACATTTCCGCAGCTGTTCATGCAAGACAGATATCATTGTCATAGCTATATCTGTGTTAACATCACTAGGAGAACTTGGTCTCGAAAGAATGTGGATTTCTCATGGTCAAGGGGCTTATACAAGATGGATTCCTGTTCATGAGTTTGTTGTAGCCATAGGGATTGAAAACTCCATAGGAATCACATTTTTCCAAGCCTTCCGTAATAAAGGTAAGAAGACTGCATGGCAAACATGGAATGTGTTTAACGAGGTCTCCAGAACCTTCACCAAACTCAGTCAGTGTCCTACATCAGTGAGTGAAGAAGACCTCTGTGTCTTGGAAAGGTTTGTGGTGGTGATGTATGACAGGTATAGTCCAGCTTTATGTGTCAGTGGTATAAAACTTGACTTATTTGCTCGCAAACAGAGATCATATAATGCAATTCCACCAACACGGTCTGCCCTAAAGGAACATGTAAAGCGTGCAGCCTATCAAGGTGGAATGATTTCGGGTCAGGCAACAGTAGCCCAACCAAACATTCCAAGTCCTGTTAACTGGGGCTGGAAAAGAAAGGAGATATGTGGCAAATACACTGGACAGACCTTCCACCAATAGCAGCGAGCTGCGAAGAACTGACCAAGTAAATATATCCGCTCTGGTCTCGCTTGCACAGCTCTGTGTGGATGCACATGCCAGCAGCGGAAAATATGAAAGAATTATTATAGCAATATCTCCCAAGGATATGGGCAAGAGTTAATCATGTTTCTCATTGTTTAACAAAGAATTGCAAACACTTATTTTTATGAAAAGAGATAAAGTATGTGCAGAACCGTTACTTTATGCATAACAGACATATATGAGGGTTCCAAAACATTCATAATCTGTTCCAGCAAGCTTTAAAACATAGGAATAGACACCTTATGTGTACAGATTGCCTGACAGTAAGTAATTATATGTTAAAAAAAAAAAAAAAATCGGTGTGGCATATACTGGCAGCCATCTTGGAATTTTGAAAGTCCAATCGGATAGATCTGATAAGTAACCCATATTGAATGTTCATACCAAATTTCACGCTTGCACCTGTTATCCGCGCCGCTAACGCCAGGCTTTAATCGCTCGTGCTGGCGGTGTTTTTTGATACGAACCAAAAATTTTCCAAAGTTTCCCGTGCTGTTGGTAACCCTCAGCGACTCTCAGATTCGCTCTGAAAAATCCTTAATTATTGTCTTGATACCTGGCAGGGGGAGATGATACTGCCTTTAACTTAGTCTTACATTCCCGGTAACGACGACTGCCCTGGGATATTACCTTAACCGCTGTTTTAATTGTCAGTTATAGTTTATTTGTAGCTGACAATTACTATACTTTTCTGACATAAACTTACATACATATACACGCCCATAAAAACACACACACACACATAGGTACAAACTTAATCATACAGGGTGCGCACACACACACACACACACACACACATATATATGGGTAAAAAGTGCTGATATCAGTAATGGAAATTGACAGGTTTTAAAAGTCAATGATGCTGTGTGGGAGTTTGGATTGACTTTTTTTTTGAGCTGCAATTCATCGCCATTAATAGTTGTCCATCATAAAACGAGAGAGAGAGAGAGAGAGAGAGAGAGAGAGAGAGAGAGAGAGAGAGAGAGAGAGAGAGCTATGTAACATTCTTAATCACAAAAAACAATATACAACTCTTCAAGAACTATACTTGTACACCTCCACACCCCTCTCTCTCTCTCTCTCTCTCTCAGGTATATAATCAATGATCAGCGATAATTAATCCAAACATAATCCATGTGAATCATTACTATACCAAACTTATGTAGTCCTGAGTTATATAATTTACAGTCTAAAAAAACTACTATGTATGTAAAGTTTGTCATTAAGATAAAATCATCAATCAATTATTCCTAAAAATAATTAAAATATGATGTAATAATGTTATTTTTCGGATTCTTCACACATTATATTTATGAATTACAAATATCACGTTGTCTTACAGGATACTGGTCATACTTAAGGTGCTTAGGTGTTAATAATAATTTTCAGTATCAGTTTTCATATTATAGTGACTAATTCAGAGGACAAAGTATTTTCTAAAAAATTACAAGTAAATTTCAGTGAAAGTTGTTACGGTATCTGTAGATAGGAGCAGACACTACCCTAGACACAGCTCAGCTTGGACCACTGCTGACGAGACGACTGGAAAAGCACTGACAGAATCCCTCAAAAGTAATTATAATAGAAAGAACGAAAATGAAATAAAATTAAATCAGATCCATGAGAAATAGTCTTTATCCCGTGCTGCCTCGTAGGGTAAAAAGTGGTCAACTTGATTTAATGCTTAACGTAGTTACCGTATGGCACTACAAAATGTAAACACAGAACACTGGAAGTTGAGCACCGAAAAGAGTGGGAAACTGTCACGAGGAACAAAATCATATCCCGGGCACGAGGATTTAGGAGTGCGTTACCTGGTGTCTTTTATCTCCTGGTCCCCGCTGCTTTACAAACCCCGTCAGAGTTAGAAGCTGTGCAGTTAATTAGATTTCTCTCTCTTTCATTGTCTCCTTTTCTCCGTGTCTCTTTCCCTTTCTGTCTCTCTCAATTCAAGGTGAATCAGCAATGCACGATGGTGCGCTAATAAGGTCTCAGCAGAAGGTTAAACTCTAAAAATAGAACTGTATTTCAAATGATCATAAATTTGGACGCTCTATGTTACGGCATAACTGATCTCAGTGGAAATGTTCTGCTTTTCCCGCCGAGTCCATCACTTGAGCTCAGTCTTGAGGTGGATAATCAGTTAAAAGCTGAGTTAAGAGACACCATCCTCACAGTTTGTTTAAGTCAATATCGTGTCCACACCAAGTCTATGTGTCTTTGTTGTGTATATAATTTCATTGGTATATTATTCACGTTTGTTTGTCTTTATTCTGCTCAACTGATGACGCCGTAAGTTACGTCGACATTCATATTTGTACTTGATGAAATCAGGGACTATTTTATCAGCTACCTTTTCATTAAGTATTACTAAAAATATATGTCAGCCAACCGCAGAAACTTTTTGGACTACAACATACACAATATTATCACTCTTAAGGGTCTTATATCGTCTGAAACGATAAGATTCGATAAATTTTCGTAACCGATAAGTATTCATGTTTACTGCAAATACAGCAAGGAAATAGGATCATAAACATTTGCTTTAAAGACAGCTGCTCGATGGATGGTAAACACTATCTGCAGCTCTACCATGCACATAACACCTCGACATACACAGTTGCTACGTCCAGTTTGTGAAATTGTTAATTTAGCCTATACAGGTATATAGTTCATGAAAAATGGCAGATGAAATTTAATGTGAACAAATGTAAAGTACCTAGTCTAGGAGATGTAAACAGAGAAACCAGATATCAGATGGACAACTTTGCTATAGAGAAATCCAACTGTGAGAAAGATTTAGGAGTAATGATAAGTAGGAATTTTAAACCAAGTCAACAAAGTGTTTTTGCTCGAAACACATCTAACAAAGTACTTGGGTTCATACAAAGGAGAGTTAGTTACAAGACTAGCAAGGTTATCCTAAAACTATATCTTGCGCTTGTGAGACTTCACTTGGATTACGCAGTTCGGTTCTGCGGTCACCGTATTACAGAATGGATATAGAATCCCTAAAAAGAATTCAGAGGAGAATGACAAGACTAATCCCGGGCATTAGGAACCTTGAGTACAGAGACAGGTTAAAGCATCTTAATTTGCACTCCCCCGAGAGACGTAGAGTGAAGGGCGATAAGATCGAAGTGTATAGATGGAAGTCAGGGCTAAACAAAAGCGATATAACAAACGTACTCAAACTATCCAACCAGGAGCGAACTCGTAGCAATAGTTTTAAATTAGACAAATTTAGATTTAGGCGCGAGATAGGTAAACACTGGTTTGGAAATAGAGTAGTGAATGAGTGTGACAAGTTACCACATCATCATCATTAACTCGAATACGCTGGATAGCTTCAAACATAAGTTGGAAGGATATATGAGCGATAGTGGTTGGGTGTAAACGTTACTGGGCCAATAGGCTCGCTGCAGTTTTCCTCCATTCTTATGTTCATTGCCTAACCTAACCAAAACTAACCCAGCCAAACTTAACCAAACCTAAAAAAACTCATCCCAACATAATCTAACCTAACATAAACTGGCTTAAATCAAACCAGCCCACAAGCCAATCGAACCCACCTTAAATTAACCTAGGTTAAGTTGTAGTCTATTTGACGAACTAGAAAAAATTACCTTTCAAAACCGTCCTAAACTAAACTAAACTGGGTTGGGTTGAGTTGGGTTAGGTTTTAGGTCAGGTCAGGTCAGGTCAGGTCAGGTCTGGTCAAGTTAGGTCACGTAAGGTTCGATTGGGTCGGGTCGGGTTAGGTTAGGTTACGAGCCCATTCCTCGCACTAAACAACACCACAAACGGGCGTAACAACAGTAACACGAGTCGCAGTGTTCGAAGGCCCTCCCTAATACCGTGCACATCCGTCAAGTAAGGAACTGAACACACCACAGAATTCCGAGGAGGCGAGTAATGGTAAAAATCAAAGAAAGACGAGTTAAGAAAAAAAAGTTATCTCAACACGACCTCTTTGATCTTGTTGCCTCCGTGAACTAGATGAAACACGAACACTCATTCCCTCCTCACTCCAGGCCACGGATCCTCTCCCTCCTCACTCCAGGCCACGGATACTCTCCCTCCTCACTCCAGGCCACGGATACTCTACCTCCTCACTCCAGGCCACGGATACTCTCCCTCCTCACTCCAGGCAACGGATACTCTACCTCCTCACTCCAGGCCACGGGTACTCTCCCTCCTCACTCCAGGCAACGGATACTCTACCTCCTCACTCCAGGCCACGGATATTCTCCCTCCTCACTCCAGGCAACGGATACTCTACCTCCTCACCCCAGGACACGGGGACTCTCCCTCCTCACTCCAGGCCACGGATACTCTACCTCCTCACTCCAGGCCACGGATACTCTCCCTCCTCTTTCCAGGCCACGGATACTCTCCCTCCTCTCTCCAGGCCACGGATACTCTCCCTCCTCACTCCAGGCCACGGACACTGTCTCTACGCTCCAGACTATGTACTCCGACTCCTTCTCCTTGTAAGTTAAGTGAAGTAAAAGTAAACATATCATGTGCTGCCCACGCTAGGATCTCCATCCTCTTAGACTTAAATGTTGAGAAATAATAATATCACCTTTAAGGATCATGTCTGGTGGTTATCAAGATCTCAGAGGTTAAGTGGAAGGTCAAGACTCGTCGAGGAAACTTATAGTACTATTAACTGTTTATAAGATTGTTAAGTTATTTTTAATATAGATTTAATGTTTTGATAGAGGAAGGAGGCCGGCGGCTAGTTAGTATCCCAGGAGTTCCCGATGTCAGTCATGGGTATAGTATTAGTACTGGAGGACACAGGAGTACCTAGAAAAAGCCTTTGATACTCGTTATAGTCACTGTGTAATAGTTTTGTCACGTCCAATTCAGGGCCGAATTCGATACGCAGATTGCGAGGCAAGCATGTTACCAAGAGCTGGTGGCTGTGTCAGTAGGGCTGGTATCAAGTTCCCACAGTCAGGGAATCCGTCGATCAGTCAGTACTTAATATACACAGAGCTGACTGTGAGACAACATGTTTTACTACAAACCTTCTGAGACTCGGTGAACTAATCAGCTAATGACGCGATACCTGGACCTCGCCCCCTCCCTACCTGTCCCATCCTCGCTTTCTTATGCTGTGTGTCTAAAATAAGAAGCCGTGTCTGTACGTGTGTGTATCTGTCTGTCTGTCTGTTCCAGCCATAGCTCCAAAACGGAAGCAGTTAGAGACTTGAAACTTTATACACACATTACATGGGTCCTAAGGATGTGCACTTTGGTATTACTAGACCACGGACCCCCGGGTGGTCCGAGCAAGGTTACGTTAGGTTTTATTAGGTTGGGTTAGGTTAGGTTAGGTTGAACTGGTTATCCGTGTCAGGGAGGGCAAACTGTGACAGTCAAATTATACAGTACCGTACTGTGTATGCGGTACCTTACGTATAATAATAATAATGGATGCCCCTCGAGATCGAAGAAGGTCGGCCCTAGGGCTGATTAGCGATAACTTCTATGTATTTGTCTTTTTGGGGGGGAAACTTCTGACTGGTCAAAAACGATCAAGTAGATCATAAAATTAATAATTTCGTGATTATTTTACAAGTGGACTCTCCAAGATGTTTACAAATGAATATATAGTTGCTCTAGGTAGATTTCACCCATCTCTATCACTTTTCCTAGTGTCATTTACATTGCAAATTACATGTAAGCGAGATATTTAAATTTTTTCGTTATTTTCCGTAAATACTACTCCGAAAAATCTGCTGAGTCCACGCGTGTCGTCTGTTTGTTTACAACCGATCCGCTCGGTCCCAAGGTCACCAAAAAGAAGCATAAAGTTACACCATGACGCTTCAACAAAGTTGCTTTCATTGGAACCACATAACAAAATAAGTATTATCTGTTTAATATGGTGGGGATCCTGGGGGCGGAGCCCTTGGCTACGAGGTTAGGTAGGTTTCTTCGGTTAGTTAGGTCAGGTTATATTGGTTCATTATTATTCATTTGCGACGGGCGTGTATAGAATGAAAGTTACTCAGAATGCCGAGATAAATTTATTGCATGTGTTAAAAACCCTAAAATTACTGAAAGTCCACTTGTAAAAATTTACCATCATTTCATACAAAACTCAACATGACCTGACCTAAGCTAAGCTAACCTTACCGAATATAAATATTCTATCTTATAACACTGCCCTGCATAGTTTTTGAGGTTTGTGTATTATTAAGCTTTTCTGGGTGTATTTTGCATGCTGATCTCAAAAATGTTATCCATTTTGCTCAATCAGGTCAGAATTTTGTGCTATAGCATTTTAAGCGGAGATTCAGGTAAAATATTGGCATTTTTCGCTCAAAATGGGGTCCTCATATTCGTTCATTAAAAAAAGATTTCGGTCAGTTTTAATGCCCTTACGATGCATTTAAATACACCCACGTGCTCGCCGGCCATTTAAATGTCCGCCGTGACGCAAAGGAAAAGAGGATATGTCCGTGTTTTTTAACATATATTTTTTCACAATTAAATTTCTTTTTCATCTGGTGGTACATGGCATGTTTCCTCTGTCTGTGGGATGGTCGAGCAGACAAGCAGCACTACATGCAACGTGACTGGCCTGCAAGAAGTGGACTTACTTCAGGTTCTCACAATGTTGTTGCCCATGCTCTGGTGAATCCGCAGAACATTCTTCTTCCGCCACTGCACATCAAGCTCGGTCTGTTCAAAAACTTTGTAAAGGCACTGGACAAAAAAAGCCAGGCTTTCAATTTTCTGAAAGAAAAATTTCCAAAAGTCAGTGAGGCAAAGCTGAATGCAGGAATTTTTGATGGCCCTCAGACCAGAGTGCTTTTCAAAGATCCCAAGTTTGATTGCAGCATGGATGTAAATGAGAAGAAAGCCTGGCATGCCTTTAAGTCTATTGTCTCCAATTTTCTTGGCAACTACAGAAGTCCAGAGTATGAACGAGTTGTTGAGGACCTACTTCTGAGCTACAAAGTTCTTGGTGCATGCATGTCCATCAAGATGCACTTCCTCAGCTCCCACTTGGACTACTTTCCAGAGAACTGTGGTGATGTGAGTGAGGAACAAGGAGAACGCTTCCATCAAGATATCCGTGTAATGGAGGAGCGGTACCAGGGTCGCTGGGATATCAACATGCTCGCCGACTACTGTTGGTGTCTGAAACGGGACGCCCCAGACACCAACCACCAAAGAAATTCTCTGCGACAGCCATTTATGCATGTCTAACTGTAAAGACATCTATGTAGTTGACATATTTTGGTCCTATGTGTTGTGGTTACATTTCTTATGATATATTTTGCATAAAAATTTTGACATCATATTTAAGAATTTCGATTTTTTCCTAATTCCCATAGCATAAAAATCTGACCTGATTGGGCAAAATGAATGGCATTTTTGGAATCAGCACGCAAAATACATAAAGAATCAGCTAAGAAACCCAGCACCTCATGAATTTTTTTTTTCAAATGCAGCCCAGTGTAATAGTAAACGACGCCTGAAATGAAATATATTTTTTTACCAAATGTGAATTAATTCCCATTCAGTTACAGTAATAAGATAAAGTTATCCCTATTCGGCAAACGCTTCAGTTGCCTTTTAAAGGTTTAATCGGCGATTACCTCTATTGTAGTGACCCACCGAGGAAAAAAATATAAGAATACTCACATTGGTGCTAATAC
The DNA here is from genome assembly GCA_958450375.1 of Homarus gammarus. NCBI lineage: Eukaryota > Metazoa > Arthropoda > Malacostraca > Decapoda > Nephropidae > Homarus > Homarus gammarus. The sequence continues at coordinate 2,851,226 of CAUDMG010000187.1, read as the reverse complement.
TGTATTGGTAGGTTCCCCTTCTTCCACAGACACCCCTTCATCGGTTAAAGACACTATCAACTAGGTTTGGCAGCCAGGAAGGGGATAATTCGGTCCGCACTTTGTGAATGGCAGCCTCCAGCTTGGGAACAGATTATGTGTCCACGTCGGGCAGCTTACGTTTCATAAAGAGCGCCAAAAGTGTCACAGATGAAAATCGTCTTGTTCTTGTCTGAACTTATCCTTAGCAAAAATAATAATAATAATAATAATAATAATAATAATAATAAAAAAATCGAATTATGTCCTCTACCATAAATTGACCGATATTTTACATGACACCGGTACTCTCCCTCCACACAGACCAGCAACTGTACGCCACTTGGCAAGATTCCAGGCACTGAACTATTTTCTTCAAAACTCGACACTATTTATTGTTGCTTATGAGTTACTAGAGGTTTATTTCGGGCGAAGTAACTGCGGAAGCCAAGGTCGTCATGCACCCTTTACTGTACAGCACGAAGTGACACCTCACCGAGTTTGACTGCTTTATTTCAATTGCTTCAAGTTCTGGTGCGGCATTCACTTTACGCTGCAAAGTGCGGCCTCTGCACGTAAGTGGGGCTAGGAGGGCCTCTATCCTTGAACAACTAACCTACCTCTGCACTGTTCTGTTGTTGACACCAGTGTTTTCGCTAATATCTTTCAGGGAATGCCCTTCCTTAAACAGAAACACTATTGCAACAATTTGATATTTAAATACTTGAGTATTACCCATGATTGTCACACGCACACCATCTAAAAGTTGTTACACTTGCTCAGAAATCCAACCGAGAGAGGGAGCACGCGCAAAAGTACACCTTCCCATACTGCCGTATAAATGGTGACTAGTTGCTGGAACGTTTGTTTACGGTTTGTAATGGTCTCCTTCAAAGATACTCTACTCAAGATAGAAAAGTTCCAGCTTAAATAAATAAAATGTGTTTTCGGTACGGTTGCCAGATACCTCAATAATAGCGCCATCTATTGGCGCAAAGTTATGAACTTTGTGTTGCGTCACTATATTTAATCTTAGCTTCTCTTCATTCTGCATTGTCTTATTACTCCAGGTTAGGCAGAAACGAGTAGGCGTAATTAGTCAACAATATTTCAGTACCGAGGGGTATGTCATCACTTAGGGTGTACTTACAAGTGCGGGTCAATGCAGATCAGTATGGTGTTCCAAGAGACAACAGTACTGCGTAAATTGTCCCAGAACAAATTCTCGGACAAGATTATGAGTCGGCGTTCACCAGTGGGAGCAGAAGGCTGGTCTTCACAGCATCACTAAAGAGGGCGATCTGTCTCATGGCGGGGCGGGCAGCACCGCCACCAGTCGAAGACAATCCACTCAGCAGAACCAGGACTTGTCTGTAAACACTTCTACATCTGACGAGGTCACAGGTCGAAAGATTTAATGGCATTACACGCCAGCACTGTAGCTGAAGCCAGCGGCGATAACAACAACAATAATAATAATAATAATAATAATAATAATAATAATAATAATAATGATAGAGAGAGTGTTAGCATGACATACGAGTATATTAATAACACAACTAATGACGTGCTACTTGCGAGTACAGTAAATTATTCTCAACAATTCCAGACACAGCAGTTGTTGACCATTTCACCTCAATGATAAAGTTAGACACATACTGAGTGTGTTATTTATCTCCAGGAAGTGAAACTTACCTTGAGGGAATAAGAAGATTGAAAAAACCCTGATACTTGTAACAAAGACTGGCTAAGTTGCATCATTGTCCCGTAAAACACTCGAGGACTACCAGGCAACAGCAGATTCTAAAGCCGATATTACATTACAGGAACTCGACTTAATTGCATGAGAAGGGCTAATTTGCAACAGAGTATTAAATGCTGACTCCCAGCAGTTAACATCAATCCCAGCCCATGACCCCTCCAGAGATATTAACAACAACAACACGTATTATAATTCGGCACCAAATAAAGCAGAAGACAATAATACTACGAGATTCTCAACAGTGTTATTACAGCACCACACCATTGGCTCCTGAAGATAGAAGCATTTGGCGTACTTGTATATATTATTTGAGAAACACTTGCTTCTCTGTTTTCTTTTCTTATTTTTTGAAGAGGAAGAAGAGGTGGAAGAATCGTGGTCGAGGAAGAGTGCACAGCATAGCGGCTGATTGCCTTGCTACTGACTAGCTAAGGCTAAGCTAAATATGTGGGTGAATGTTGTAGACCAGCCCTCCGTCTGCCTTCCAGGATTTGACTGATTGGACGGAACCCGTTCTCACGTATTTGGGTCCATCAAGTACTATAGAAAATTGATTAGTAAACTGGTAGCCAAACATACTGTCCTCTGGGAAGTAGTGACGCTTTGTGGGATTATTAGAACCGGATAATCTCCTGTACATTACCAAACCTGAACGATCTGAGCACCCTCCGTATTATCTTGAGTGAGTATATATTAGTTCATAGACCATTCTAAACGAGAGTCAGGTGTAACTAGTAATAAAACATTCAATATACAGTACCCGTAAGAGTCTATACCAACCTCGAGTAATATCATATTGCCAGATCTTTAATTTACTTTCACACCTCTATGGTCAGCACCTCACACCTCTATGGGCAACATTTCACACCTCTATGGCCAGCACCTCACACCTCTATGGCCAGCACCTCACACCTCTATGGGCAACACCCCACACCTCTATGGCCAGCACCTCACACCTCTATGGCCAGCACCCCACACCTCTATGGCCAGCACCTCACACCTCTATGGCCAGCACCTCACACCTCTATGGCCAGCACCCCACACCTCTATGGGCAACACCTCACAACTAACTTTCCCTATATGAGGTCTCCTACCATTCTCCCGAAAATCAGAGCATCTTAAGAAAACAAATACATTTCCCTCAATCCCGACCATCTCGCCAACCTTTCAAAAAAGACTCTCTTTGGGGCGTGGCTTCATAAAAGTGTTGCAGATCTCCTGAAACTGAATGTCCCAATCACCCCAGACGAACCTATTAATGCCATTCCTCCTTGGCTGGACATATCAGTTCCTATTAATTACACTCCTGTTGGTAGTAAGCAAATGTTAAACACCGATGTGGTGAGATGTGTCACACTAGAAACTATTAACAGACACATAGAGAGTATTAAATCAAGTGAATGTTATGCTTTTACTGATGGTTCTGTGCAGACAAACACAGGTAGAACAGGCTGTGCAATTGTAATATATAAAGAAAAAGAGATGATAGTGTCAAACAAGCAAAGGCTAAACAACTGGGCCAGCACAACACAGACTGAACTAACTGGAATCTACTTAGCCACAGACTACCTCAAAGAAAATGGAGGTGGGGTGATATTCTGTGACTCTCAAAGTGCTTTGAAATCAATGAACAGCCCGTCAGGTTCTATGTCTAAAGTTGCATGTGATATTAAAAGGAATGTGATAACTGCCAATGAGAACAACTTTCGTATCGAATTTGTGTGGATTCCGTCCCATGTTGGAATCAGGTATCATGACCGTGCTGATAGACTGGCCAATGAGGCATGTAAGAAAGAAAAAGGTTGACCGCGACCTTGGTCTGTCCAATGCCGTAATTAAAAACATTCAAGTCAGAATCATGAACTCTGATCTAGAAGAAGTGAGAAATGCAGAGAGACCTGACAGTTGTAGCATTAGTAAATATGACAAATTTTGTAACAAGAGGTACCGGTATGGCCAGCATAAGGACAGAACCAGACAATGTGATGTAGTCGTGGCCAGAATTAGGCTAGGATACAGACACATCTGGCAAGTTAGTAACGCTGTACCCATACCGGAACACTCAGCATGTAAACTTTGTGATAAACCTTTAAAGCATACACTTGAACACTATATTATTGAATGTGACACTGTCAAAGACTTCAGGCCACCTGACTTACTGTATCTTGAACTATGTAATTACTTCATTGAATCAGGTGTGCTTGAGGACATTCTTGCTGTTTATCCCAAATTTGCTAGCCCACACTGATTAGTCTTCAACTAGAATATGACTCCAATGTATGTGATCCACTGACCCATATATGCTGCTGGTGAATGTGATGTATTTCCTTCTTTGTGTACGAACCTCTGTCCTGCGTGGCAGTGAACAGTGGCATTACCCACATGAATTTGACCTATATATAGTGTCAATGAATATGATGCATTCTTTGTGTACGAACCTCTGTCCTGTATGGCAGTGAAAAGTGACATTACCCACATGAATCTGACCGACGTATATGTATGTGTGTGTGCGTGTGTGCATGTATATGTACGTGTACATGTATATGTGTATGTATATACGCATATATATGTATGTATATGTGTGTGTGTGTGTGTTTACATATATGTATATGTACTGTCAATGAATATGATGCAAATCTTTGTGTACGAACCTCTGTCCTGCATGGCAGTGAACAGTGACATTATCCATATGAATCTGACCTCTATACATTTATAGTTGTTAATGAATATGATGTATTTCTTTGTGTATGAACCTCTGTCCTGCGTGACAGTGAGAAGTGATACCACCCTCAGTGTCAAGACCTGACTGAATTACTCAGAATAGGCAAACTGTACTACAAGCTCTGCCAATAAATTTGTTAAACTAAAAAACTCGTGTCTCCCTCAATCTCACGCTCTTCAGATACACCTCACACTGTGTACAGAGGGAGAGGTGAGTCATACATCAACCATTGGTAGTCTATCTATATAATAACGTTCTTTTATCTGTAACTAAATTAATAGCAAGTTGAACAATGTTTACTTTGCTTTGTGATCTTCCATTGTTACAAAAGTTTTCCTGTAATTAGTAAGACTGATAATATTGCACCATTTTATAAACCTGTGTGTGTGTTTACTGCAGAGAGTTAGACATTGGTGAATATAATTTCCATCGGGCTTATTGACTACCAGTAACATAATGTCTGGTGACGACAGCGGTAGAGGTTAGGAAACTCTTATACGTAATAGTTTTCTTACATGACGAGCAGTGTTAAGTGATGTCAGACATGTAGTATTGGTACATAAACTTTACTCTTGTGTTATAAAGGGAAATATATTATATTTGATAAGTTTATGTGTCCTAATAGAAGACTGTGTGTGACGTACTGCCATATTTCTTCAGATGTTACAACTTAAAACTTATTATATTGGAGTCCTGCAGTGATCAATACTAGTTCTCCTCTCTTGTATACCTAGGTGACGTATGTAAAGTATTACCCATGGCCAAAATACATGACTGTATATTTCTATTACCTACTACAAACTCTTGCTGTAGCAGTAGTATACGATGAATTAGCTAAGTTTCGGAAATGGTTGTAACAAATAGACTTAATTTGAATAAAAAAAATCTCCATGTTCATATAGAGAGCGTGATTCTTTTTATACAGTAATATTAACATCAATCAACGAATAATAATAATAAAATAATAATTATCAGATTGTCATCATTAGTCTGAGGGTTGGCGACCACAGTCATCTACCTCAAACGTTTTGGAGTTGTTTTTACCAATCGATCTACTAACTCGCCAAGTTAATAATTTACCCATTAATATTTCTTCCATCATCCCGTCATCTCTCTCTATATGCCAAAATTAAATATATATATATAATTTTTTTTAACCACACCACATACAAACCTCAACAACATACATATATATACCCTACATGTTGCCTACTGCTTATGTTCCCAGCACAAATTAACCCCCAGATTATGTTGTCACGAAATCACACACTAAAGCTTTATGACAGCTTAATTCTTTCAAACTTTTTTATTATTTTTTTCACTTTCTATATTGAATTGATTTTTTCTCTCTTCCTCATCTTTACTTTTCTATTTGGTGTTATTTAACTCCATATATTTTCTTCTTTTGCCCCATCTCTCTCTCCTTTCTTATCTTCTTTCTCTCATTCCTCCTTCTATTATCTCTATAATCTTCTTTCTCTCTCTCTCGGTTTCCCTATTTCTTCCTCATTTCCCCTCTCTTTTTTTTCTTATTTTCTTTCTCTTTCATCCCTACTTCATTCCTCTCTATCTTCCCCTTTATCTCTCTGTCTTCCCCTTTCTCCCACTTTTTTTGTTTTCCCTAATCTCATTTTCTTTTTCTCTAGTGCTTCTTATCTCTCTTGCTTCCTCTTTCTCTCTCTCTCTCTCTCTCTCTCTCTCTCTCTCTCTCTGTCTCTAGGTGTGTTTTATCACTGGCGTGCACACCAGTGTCAGCAACACAATCACAAACTTTCTCTACTCATGGGACTAAAAAGAAAAGTTTTTAGTCACGGTACAGTCTCGAGCAATTTTTGACGCCATTTTGAACACTGTCTTAGTACCTATGTATAAGCGAACCAATAAATTGGAATACATATAAGAGAGAAAGAGAGAGAAGAAGAAGCACGACTAATAGAGTAAAGAGATATAAAAGAGTAACGAAGGATAAGAGAGAGAGAAGAGTGAAAATAGAAAAAATAAGCAAGATAAGAGAGAGAGACAGAGAGAGAGAGAGTCAAGGCTAGCGTGGGTCATGACTAAACAATTGGGGAAACATGACCTGGTTTTAAGGTAATATACTCACACAATTCACCCCTAATATACTACTGGGACAGCTCTCATATAAACCAACTCCTTGATGACTGCAAATTGTAAGTTATTAGGTGGTGGCCTGGAGGTGGTGCCTGGAGGTGGTGACCTGGAGGTGGTAGCCTGGAGGTGGTGGCCTGGGGATGGGGGCCTGGAGGTGGTGGCCTGGAGGTGTTAGACTTGAGGTGGTGGCCTGGGGATGGTGGCCTGGAGGTGGTGGCCTGGAGGCGGTGGCTGGAACAAATGGGGCAGTGTGGGAGGTGGTGGCCTGGGAATGGTGGCCTGGAGGTGGTAGCCTGGAGGTGGTGGCCTGGAGGTGGTAGCCTCGATGTGGTGGCCTGGAGGTGGTGGCTGGAACAAGAGGGGCAGTGTGGAAGGTGGTGGCCTGGAGATGGTCGCCTGGAAGTGGTGGCCTGGAGGTGGTGGCCTGGAAGTAGTAGCCTGGAGGTGGTGGCCTAGAGGTGGTGGCCTGGAGATGGTGGCTGGAACAAGAGGGGCAGTGTGGGAGGTGGTGGCCTGGAGATGGTAGCCTGGAGGTGGTGGCCTGGAGGTGGTGGCCTGCAAGTAATAGCCTGGAGGTTGGTGGCCTAGAGGTGGTGGGCTGGAGGTGGTGGCCTGGAGATGGTGACTGGAACAAGAGGGGCAGTGTGAGAGGTGGTGGCCTGGAAATGGTGACTGGAACAAGAGGGGCAGTGTGAGAGGTGGTGGCCTGGAAGTGGTGGCCAGGAGATGGTGGCCTGGAGGTGGTGGCCTGGAAGTAGTAGCCTGGAGGTGGTGGCCTAGAGGTGGTGATCTGAAGGTGGTAGCCTGGAGGTGGTGGCCTGGAGGTGGTGGCCTAGAAGTAGTAGCCTGGAGGTGGTGGCCTGGAGGTGGTGGCCTAGAGGTGGTGGCCTGGAAGTAGTAGTCTGGAGGTGGTGGCCTAGAGGTGGTTGCCTGGAGATGGTGGCCTGGAGGTGGTGGCCTGGAGATGGTGGCCTGGAGGAGGTGGCCTGGAGGTGGTGGCTGGAACAAGTGCGGCAGTGTGGGAGGTGGTGGCTGGAACAAATGCGGCAGTGTGGGAGGTGGTGGCCTGGAGGTGGTGGCTGGAACAAGTGCGGCAGTGTGGGAGGTGGTGGCTGGAACAAGTGCGGCAGTGTGGGAGGTGGTGGCTGGAACAAGTGCGGCAGTGTGGGAGGTGGTGGCTGGAACAAGTGCGGCAGTGTGGGAGGTGGTGGCCTGGAGGTGGTGGCTGGAACAATTGCGGCAGTGTGGGATGTGGTGGCCTGGAGGTGGTGGCTGGAACAAGTGCGGCAGTGTGGGAGGTGGTGGCCTGGAGGTGGTGGCTGGAACAAGTGCGGCAGTGTGGGAGGTGGTGGCCTGGAGGTGGTGGCTGGAACAAGTGCGGCAGTGTGGGAGGTGGTGGCCTGGAGGTGGTGGCTGGAACAAGTGCGGCAGTGTGGAGTGGTGGCCTGGAGTGGTGGCCTGGAACAGGGCAGTGTGGAGGTGGTGGCCTGGAGATGGTGGCTGGAACAAGTGCGGCAGTGTGGAAGGTGGTGGCCTGGAGGTGGTGGCTGGAACAAGTGCGGCAGTGTGGGAGGTGGTCGCCTGGAGGTGGTGGCTGGAACAAGTGCGGCAGTGTGGAGTGGTGGCTGGACAAGTGCGGCAGTGTGGGAGGTGGTGGCCTGGAGGTGGTGGCTGGAACAAGTGCGGCAGTGTGGGAGGTGGTGGCCTGGAGGTGGTGGCTGGAACAAGTGCGGCAGTGTGGGAGGTGGTGGCCTGGAGGTGGTGGCTGGAACAAGTGAGGCAGTGTGGGAGGTGGTCGCCTGGAGGTGGTGGCTGGAACAAGTGCGGCAGTGTGGGAGTGGTGGCTGGAACAGTGCGGCAGTGGGGGTGGTGCTGGAACAAGTGCGGCAGTGTGGGAGGTGGTGGCCTGGAGGTGGTGGCTGGAACAAGTGCGGCAGTGTGGGAGGTGGTGGCCTGGAGGTGGTGGCTGGAACAAGTGCGGCAGTGTGGGAGGTGGTGGCCTGGAGGTGGTGGCTGGAACAAGTGCGGCAGTGTGGGAGGTGGTGGCCTGGAGGTGGTGGCCTGGAACAAGTGCGGCAGTGTGGGAGGTGGTGGCCTGGAGGTGGTGGCCTGGAACAAGTGCGGCAGTGTGGGAGGTGGTGGCCTGGAGATGGTGGCTGGAACAAGTGCGGCAGTGTGGAAGGTGGTGGCCTGGAGGTGGTGGCTGGAACAAGTGCGGCAGTGTGGGAGGTGGTCGCCTGGAGGTGGTGGCTGGAACAAGTGCGGCAGTGTGGGAGGTGGTGGCCTGGAGGTGGTGGCTGGAACAAGTGCGGCAGTGTGGGAGGTGGTGGCCTGGAGGTGGTGGCTGGAACAAGTGCGGCAGTGTGGGAGGTGGCTGGAGGTGGCTGAACAGTGGCAGTGTGGGAGGTGGTGGCTGGAACAAGTGCGGCAGTGTGGGAGGTGGTGGCCTGGAGGTGGGTGGGCTGGAACAAGTGCGGCAGTGTGGGAGGTGGTGGCCTGGAGGTGGTGGCTGGAACAAGTGCGGCAGTGTGGGAGGTGGTGGCCTGGAGGTGGTGGCTGGAACAAGTGCGGCAGTGTGGGAGGTGGTGGCCTGGAGGTGGTGGCTGGAACAAGTGCGGCAGTGTGGGAGGTGGTGGCTGGAACAAGTGCGGCAGTGTGGGAGGTGGTGGCTGGAACAAGTGCGGCAGTGTGGGAGGTGGTGGCCTGGAGGTGGTGGCTGGAACAAGTGCGGCAGTGTGGGAGGTGGTGGCCTGGAGGTGGTGGCTGGAACAAGTGCGGCAGTGTGGGAGGTGGTGGCCTGGAGGTGGTGGCTGGAACAAGTGCGGCAGTGTGGGAGGTGGTGGCCTGGAGGTGGTGGCCTGGAACAAGTGCGGCAGTGTGGGAGGTGGTGGCCTGGAGGTGGTGGCCTGGAACAAGTGCGGCAGTGTGGGAGGTGGTGGCCTGGAGATGGTGGCTGGAACAAGTGCGGCAGTGTGGAAGGTGGTGGCCTGGAGATGGTGGCTGGAACAAGTGCGGCAGTGTGGGAGGTGGTCGCCTGGAGGTGGTGGCTGGAACAAGTGCGGCAGTGTGGGAGGTGGTGGCTGGAACAAGTGCGGCAGTGTGGGAGGTGGTGGCCTGGAGGTGGTGGCTGGAACAAGTGCGGCAGTGTGGGAGGTGGTGGCCTGGAGGTGGTGGCTGGAACAAGTGCGGCAGTGTGGGAGGTGGTGGCCTGGAGGTGGTGGCTGGAACAAGTGAGGCAGTGTGGGAGGTGGTCGCCTGGAGGTGGTGGCTGGAACAAGTGCGGCAGTGTGGGAGGTGGTGGCTGGAACAAGTGCGGCAGTGTGGGAGGTGGTGGCTGGAACAAGTGCGGCAGTGTGGGAGGTGGTGGCCTGGAGGTGGTGGCTGGAACAAGTGCGGCAGTGTGGGAGGTGGTGGCCTGGAGGTGGTGGCTGGAACAGTGGTGGCTGGAACAAGTGCGGCAGTGTGGGAGGTGGACTCACATCAAAATATTATTAACTTGCCTCTATTTTAAAGTTACCTTGTTAATTTGTGAAATAATTAAATCCCATTTTTTATTACTAAGCATCCCGTTATTATTATGAGTTGCTGTTATCATAATTGTTGTTATAATTGTTGGTAATGTTTTTGTTATTATTGTTGTTGTTTTCGTTATTTGATGTTATTGTTTTTGTTAATATTTTTGACGGTATTGTTGTTGTTATTACTGTTGTTGTTAATATTTTTATTGTTTTTGTTGTTATTGTTGTTACTGTTGTTATTATTTGTTGTTTTTATTATGAATGTTATTATAATTGTTGTTAATAATAATAATAATAATATTATTATTATTCAAATTATTATTATTATTATTATTATTATTATTATTATTATTACTATTATTGTTATTATTATTGTTGTTTTTGTTATTGTCATTATTGTTGTTATTACCATTGTTATTATTGTGGGAGTATAGTGTGAAGGAAATGGCTAGTTTACTATGGTATCCTTTGCTCTTTGATTTTAAGATTTCAGATTTGCCCCGCAAGGGGGCTAGTTTATTGGGCACCCCTTTGTATCATGAGCAAGGCGAAGCGCAAAAGCGTTTACAGTGCCCAACAGGGAAGCATACGGAGTTCATGCTTGTCTTCATGACTCATGCATTAAGGACGCAAGTGCCTTCATGGTCATGGGTTTTGTCAGCAAGTTGCGTACAGAGTGGCAGGAGGATGAGTGTGTTGGGGGGAGGGGGGACTGAGTCGCGTGTAAACATCGTTTCATTAACTTCAATAAACCAATGACAAGGCGTCGTCAGGCCACTCTGGCGACCGGCAACCCATACACCATAGTGATTTCCAGTAGAGGCGCTGATAACAAACCTAGACACCACATGCTGGCCAACTTGGCCATATAGGTGGTTAAAGGACTGTTGTGATATAGGACAGTCTGAGAGAGAGAGAGAGAGAGAGAGAGAGAGAGTAGACTCAGCTCATCAGTTGAGTCTAAGCCTGGGGTAAGGACGAGGACTCCAGGTGGTGACCTGGAGTCCACACCAACTGACGGTGAGATACTCGTAGTCTCTGGCGATTTCACCCTTAGAGTTTTCTAAGTGTTCTGACCAGGAGGTAAGCCTATTAAAACCATTTCTTTAGATAGGTGTGCATAAGTAGTGTGTCATATATTAATAAATACAGAAAATGTAATGTGCTGTATTTTAACATCACACCACTTGTGAGGAAAGGCAGCAAGTGGCCTGTAATACAGTAGGTAGTTCTTGATATTAAAATTTTTTTCCCCATACTCACTTACATAGTTGGTGATTAAGGAGTGGTGGCAGCCATCTACCAGTGATTGATAATTAAGAGGATATAACCTCCCGAGTGGGTTTTGTGAGATTAAACGTCAAGCGACTGGCAAGAACAATAAGTGGGAACACTGTATGTAAATTTATCAAAACCCAACAGTGGTGACAGCGGTGTAGAAGAGCTAAGTTAGTGCCTACTATTTAAATTAATGCATGATATTTAAAATATAATAAGTGCAAGTGCATGCTACCTCATAACTTAAGTGTCATAACAGTGATTACCCAAATATCTTTGTTCCACTCTGTTACTTAGATTTTATAGTAATTTGTGATTAAAGTGATCCAGTGAAGACGTTTAAGACAGTTTAGAACATTTATGTGAATAACCGACATACTAAACGATGGTGTGAAGTGAAATTCTCAAACACTTTATTTATCATAATTACCTTGCTAGTGTTTTAAGTGTACCCATTCATTACTTACACCTTCATTGAGTGACAAGGGCTACATAAACCCCGCTCACGGAGACCATTAAGTTAATTTGTAATGGCTTCTGGTTCTCGAGATTCCTCATCTAACGACGATTTCTAGATCTCACTTGGTGACCGAGAATTGAGTGAGGGATCCAGGAGGCGTGTGACACGATCTCTTGCTTGGTCTACCAGAGTTAATCCTGTGTTAGGGGATTAGTCTCCAAGATGTATGGCTTGCAGTCATACAGGCTATATATAACGTCTAAGAAAAGTCTTGCACCAGAAAAGTGCCTTGATGTGACAAACAATGGCATCGGGGCCTTGGGGGAGACGTGGGTGGCGTGGGAGTGGCGTGGGAGAGACGTGGGAGAAGCGTGGGTTGTGTAGGAGAGGCTTGACAGGCTAGGTACCACAATCCGCCAGAATGTAATAAAGTCTGCGCAGGAATCAAAATATATACTATACCAGGGTCGTAGTATCAGTCACATGGTTGGATATACAGAACCAAACTCCATCAACATTAACCTAACAAAGATTATGTTCCTGTCACACCTTAAAGCTTTACCTCGTATGATAAACTTTAACAATATCAACAGTACAACTTTCTATAAGGTTACCCAGGAGTTCTTTTAACTTTTAATAGGAGGATTTTTGGTTATGGATGTACTACTGTCGAGAAATATGTTCCAGCTTGGGGACAGACGGTCTGATTGATGGCGGTCATTACATCTATGGCCGTGAGGAATAACTTTCTTATCGGTGGTAACAAATTCTGTGCAGAGTGAGTGTCAGATTTCTTTATTCTATAATAATGTTGTAAAGATTAATACCCTTCTTGTTCCGTTAATAGAACCATATTATTGACGTTAGAGTCACTAGTGGAAATGCCGGCGTGCCATAATGGGCTGAGTCGAGTATAAAAGAGTTGAGTATAAAAGAAGTATAAACAAATTTATGAAAGTATATTTATATGAGGAATTTTAATGGGATCACGCCAACATTGTCGGCTCATGATACCGATACATAAGCAGAAGAACAAGATTTACAGAGGATCAGAAATCTCAATATCTAGGAGGTGGAAACACGTGGGTTTCTTGGTACACGCTATTACTTCACCCTTAACTTTCACGCCTCATCAGTCAGACAAGCCGATAAGACTGACGAAGGCTTCTGGAATCCTGTCGTCTGGATATTTTCTACAACTGCACATGTCTCTGAAGGAAGGATGAATGTTCACAGAATTGAGGCTGACAGGTCGCTGATGAACTGGTTCATTATGTTGTCACACAGCTGAGTTTGGTGAAGATGTATGCTCTTGTGGCAGTAAATATACCTGAGTGAAGTTCTGTGATCTTGCCTAACGAACAAGTATCAATGATACAGAATTCTTTGTCTCAGAGTAACGGCGATATTTTCAGTGGTTTGGTCACTCCGGAATCTTATAGAGAGTTACAGGTTGTTCCGAAGTCATTCTCTTCGAGAGCGTATGTAGAGGAATATTTCTTATCCAGCATCACGAAGTCTTACCAAACTTGAATCAAAACAAAGATTTCTCATGGTTATTTAAGACAGACACACATACACAGACATCCGTACAACGCCAAGCGTATTGTCGTCAAAGACTCTCAGTAATTCAAAACGAGAAAGAAAACGACAAACAAAGTTGAGGTCGGAGGAGATAATCGTGAGGTACTCTGTAGTGTGTGGAGGTGAGCATGATGCCTGGGCTCATCCTCCTGGTGTTACGACAGCTAGCCTCAGGTCCTCGCTTCTAGCTCTTATCTGCACTTCATCGCACGCTTGGTATTTGTGTTTATTTATAAAACAAGAAATATTTCTAATTATATTTTTACCTGTATATGTAGATATACTGTATGTATGTATGTATGGATATACTGTATGTATACACCTGTCTGTTAATTCTGTCTATCTAATTACCTTTTCATCTCGTTTTTCTACCAGTGAGTGAGTGTGTGTGTGTGTGTGTGTGTGTGTGTGTAGTCAGGTTAGATGTGTTAGCCGAGAGACGTAAAGTCACTTGGCGCAGCAGTCTTGTAGAGTTATGTGTTTACAGTACCAGACGGCGGCCCAGGGGAGGTGCTCTGCCTCATCCACTCCTGACAATTATAGTTTCTAAATTTTATTTACGCGGCCATAAGCTAAATTTCTTCGGAAAGTTTTCTTTTTCTCTAATGTCATGAATAAGTTTAAGATTCTGGGGCGTCTGTCCTCATTTCTGTGACGTGTTCTCTATCACTGGGGCAGACTACCAACCTCAATAATAATCATATACAAAATGTCGTATAAGTCCTTTTACCCCTGAACATTTTACCTCCAGAAATAATTAAAAAGAAAAAATACAACAACGTAATAATCTCTAGTTATACTTATTTCCACATATACAGTAATTTGCATAATGAAGAGGATCAGTGAGAGCATCATAAATGGCGGGTGATTCATTATACAGGAACCATAAAGTAACTTGCTGGACGGGACATATACCAGATGGTTCTACGGTAACCAAATTTGTTAATAAAGATTCATTAATAAAATGTGTATACTAGTATCTATAATAATTAATCATTAAAATTATGAAATAATAATTTTTATAATGTTTGTCTTCAACATTATCGTCATCCCTGTTATCAATCACGTGTCATGAATATATTAATAATCATATCGTTCTTTCATAAGTTCCCGTATATAAACTACTGCCAACTAAAGTAAGTCACTTAAGGTAGGCCACAGCTGCACCAGAAATACAATTTTGTTTGTAATTGATGATCAATAACCTTCTAATTAAGGAAGTTTATTCCTAACTATTTGATAAGTTTGGCTGAAAACTTTGGGTCTGTATCAGATATAATGAGTGCACGGGTGGTGTTGGTATAGTTAACGGGGTGGTGTGAGAGGTAGAGGTGATAGTGGTGGTAGTGTTAGTGATGATGGTAGATATAATGTTAGTGGTGATGGTGGTGGTAGTAGTGTTAGTGATGATGGTAGATATAATGTTAGTGGTGATGGTGGTGGTAGTAGTGTTAGTGATGATGGTAGATATAATGTTAGTGGCGATGGTGGTGGTAGTGTCAGTGATGATGGTAGATATAATGTTAGTGGTGATGGTGGTGGTAGTGTTGGTGATGATGGTAGATATAATGTTAGTGGTGATGGTGGTGGTAGTAGTGATGGTAGATATAATGTAGTTGTGATGGTGGTGGCAGTGTTAGTGGTGATGATGGTGGTAGTGTTAGTGGTGATCGTGGTGGTAGTGTTAGTGGTGATGGTGGTGGTAGTGTTTGTGGTGATGGTAGATATAATGTTAGTTGTGATGGTGGTGGTAGTGTTAGTGGTGATGATAGGGATAATGATAGAGGTGATGGTGGTAGTGTTAGTGGTGATGGTGGTGCTAGTGTTAGTGGTGATGGTGGTGGTAGTGTTAGTGGTGATGGTAGATATAATGTTAGTTGTAATGGTGGTGGTAGTGTTAGTGGTGATGATAGGGATAATGATAGAGGTGATGTTGGTGGTAGTGTTAATAGTGATGGTGGTGGTAGTGTTAGTGGTGATGGTAGATATAATGTTAGTGGTGATGGTGGTGGTAGTGTTAGTTGTGATGGTGGTGGTAGTGTTAGTGGTGATGGTGGTGGTAGTGTTAGTGGTGATGGTGGTGTTAGTGGTGATGGTGGTGGCAGTGTTAGTGGTGATGGTGGTGGTAGTTGTTAGTGGTGATGGTGGTGGTAGTTGTTAGTGGTGATGGTGGTGGTAGTGTTAGTGGTGATGGTGGTGGTAGTGTTAGTGGTGATGATGGTGGTAGTGTTAGTGGTGATGATGGAGGTAGTGTTAGTGGTGATGGTGGTGGTAGTGTTAGTGGTTATGGTGGTGGTAGTGTTAGTGGTGATGATAGGGATAATGATAGAGGTGATGTTGGTGGTAGTGTTAGTGGTGATGGCGGTGGTAGTGTTGGTGGTGATGGTGGTGTTGGTGGTGATAGTGGTGGCAGTGTTAGTGGTGATGGTGGTGGTAGTGTTAGTGGTGATGATGGAGGTAGTGTTAGTGGTGATGGTGGTGGTAGTGTTAGTGGTGATGATAGGGATAATGATAGAGGTGATGTTGGTGGTAGTGTTAGTGGTGATGGCGGTGGTAGTGTTGGTGGTGATGGTGGTGTTGGTGGTGATGGTGGTGGCAGTGTTAGTGGTGATGGTGGTGGTAGTGTTAGTGGTGATGATGGAGGTAGTGTTAGTGGTGATGGTGGTGGTAGTGTTAGTGGTGATGATAGGGATAATGATAGAGGTGATGTTGGTGGTAGTGTTAGTGGTGATGGTGGTGGTAGTGTTAGTGGTGATGGTGGTGTTAGTGGTGATGGTGGTGGCAGTGTTAGTGGTGATGGTGGTGGTAGTGTTAGTGGTGATGGTGGTGGTAGTGTTAGTGGTGATGATGGAGGTAGTGTTAGTGGTGATGGTGGTGGTAGTGTTAGTGGTTATGGTGCTGGAGGTGGCGGTGTTACTGAGGACTACGTAAGTGCTGGGGGTGGTGGTGTTACTGGGGACTGTACTCTAGGTGCTGGGGGTGGTGGTGTGACTGAGGACTGTACTGTAAGTGCTGGGGGTGGTGGTGTTACTGAGGACTGTACTCTAGGTGCTGGGGGTGGTGGTGTAACTGAGGACTGTACTCTAGGTGCTGGGGGTGGTGGTGTTACTGAGGACTGTACTCTAGGTGCTGGGGGTGGTGGTGTTACTGAGGACTGTACTGTAAGTGCTGGGGGTGGTGGTGTTACTGAGGATTGTGTAAGTGCTGGGGTTGTGGCGTCATCTTATTGAAGAGGTTAAGCGAGGGGACTCCTGGCATACAACCTTCGTAACACCCACAGCTTGAATGCGATCTTGATTAATTCCCACTCTTGTTATTTACCACGGGGGAAACTCGTTCTGGTGGTTGTATATATAGAAACTTAATCAACGGCAGAAAATAATTTATGTTCGATTATATATGGACATAATTTTCTTGTTTCATCATCCCTCTTTAACAGCAAAATTCCATTATACCTTGGTTGGCATGTTTTATATGTATTTAGGCAATTAGTGTTAATTATTTGTTTATGCAAAACTTCAATATACAGGTAGTAATAAATGGTTGCAAAAATATCGATATTGTCATTATCCTCAAGAACGAGCTAGAAAGTATTTGAGTTATCGTCACTTTTCTCTGTTACTTTGGAGATTGTTGAAATATCCGGCATCTCCAGATGCTTTGTTGAGCTTTATACAAAATGATTAATGGATTAGTGGCAAAAACCGCAAAGACAAAATTTACACCGTTTAATATAATTAATAATACATTAGGGTAATCTGATCATTTTTAGGGCGTTTAAGAAATAAATATAGGGTAAAAAAAAAAGATTCCCTCGTGGAAACCCTGGCGCCCGATTTCATAAAGGCAGTCTAGGCACAGTCTAGGTAAGGTTGGGTTGTAAGTCAGTGAACATGGAAGGCGTTATTGACGGGGGGAGGGGGGGGGGGGAACAATAAGTAGTTCAATAAGTGCACTTAAGGTTTTATCTGTTTCCGAAATGTGTTGGGAATCATGTGACCCCGTTTAACTAGCTAGGAGTATAGGTTGTTTAAAGTGTAATTGTCAATCTTTAAATACGTGTTCAATAAATACAGGAACAGGATAGAAGAGTCATAAATTCATTCCTCCTCTTACACGCCATGAGTAACAACACAAATATCACATATTTCCCCTAGTGTCCTTGTTAGTGCATATTATTCCTATTCCACAGTTATCATCCACCCTCTCTGTCTTCCTTCATTTTCCCCGTCCCTCGATTAAAAGGTCGACCCTCTGCTGGGGCACTGACCACAGGCAACCCCTCACCTGCTTCAGGATGCAAGGGGTTCACGATAAACTAGCCCCCTCGTGGGGCAAATCTGAAAAATTACCTCCTTCACATTTCTCCCTCCTCCCTCCTTTTCCACCTCACTCTATATGAGTCAATATAAAAGAAAGATTACAAGAAAGAAAAGGGAATTTAAGAAGTAAAGAGAAATAGTAAGAAATAATATAAAATAAAATATAAAATGGTGTTAGCGTTGTTGATGGTGGTGGTGGTAGTGTTAGTGGTGATGGTGGTGGAAGTGTTAATGGTGACAGTCATGGTAGTGTTAGTGGTGATGTTGGTGGTAATGTTAGTGGTGGCTGTAGGTTATGTATCTATGCTACTGTGCCGAGTAGCATCTATGTATATAATTACGTGGCAACACTGTACGTGTTATGTGGCAACATTGCCCCGAGGCTGCCATATGGCAAGGCAGTCTCAGTCTGACTTCGTGGGCCATGCATGGCACAAGCAAGTCACCACTTGTATTTCTCCTATCCGAATAAATGGACTTCAGTGTTACCCGGTGTTTCCCTACCCATCACTGCATTCTTCAGGGAACACTTGGAACCTTCATGGCGCAGTGAGTAGGATCTGTGGACTTACAAGTGTGTGAACAATGGACAGTTAGCCGGCGATGTGCACGTGACTCTTAGTGTGTGCTGTGTTGTGTTGCGTTGTGTTTCGCTGCGCCGTGCAGCGTTGCTCCGTCACAGTGCGTTCTAGTGACGGTGGCAGTGTTAGTGTCAGTGTATTAGTGTGTCTAGAGCTGAGAGTTGAGCATTGGCCTGTTTTTTGTGGTACCCACGGAGCACGCAGATGTACACCCTTCTCGTGTGACATCTGGGGAAGCACTAACGTTTTCACCCCCGCGGCGGCTCTAGCCACCGGTATTAAGGCCACCACGAAGTGCTCTCTCAGACACACACACACACACACGCACGCACGCACGCACTCACTCACGGACAGAACAGTGGACTCTATGCGTTATTTCTGCGCTGTTTTGTCATATATATGTGGTTCGAGCTGATGAGGCGCCACTTTATATACTAAACAGCGCAGTCCACGCATAGTAAGATGGGCGGTAAGAAGGGACAACGTCAAGATGGGAGACACGACTCCCCACCATCTTCTCCTCTACCGGGCACAGATGGAGCTTCTGCGCCCACCGCCCCTCATCCTTCACCTACAGCGACGGACATTGCAACAATTCTGAGGTGGATGGATCACAGAGACGAGCGACGCTGAGAGATGGAACTTCAGAGGGAGGAGACACGAAGAGAGGAGGAAAAGTCGCGTTCTGATGCAATATTGGCGACTCTGGCGCTAACCCACCCTCCCTCACTCGCGCACCAAGGCGCCTGTACCCTCCCTCCTCCACCACACCAGCGTCCTCCAGGTACTCTTGCTACTCCAACAGCTCCCGAGGCATCTGTTCAACCCCCACCCGCCCTCTCACCAGACGTCACGTTTCAGCTTTTTCGTGAGTGGAAGCGGCGTTGGACAGATTACTCCACGATGGTGGACCTTGACAGCATGCCTCCAAACAAACAGCTCATCCAACTGCGGATGTGTTTGTCGCTGGAGACCCAGAGAGTTTTGGAGCACACGTTGCAAGTGCCTCCCGATTCTACCTCTTCAGTGACGGATGTGCTCGACCTTTTGCAGGAGCACGTTAAGGGTCGGAATAACGAGGCTTTGCATCGCCGCGCCTTCACCAGCTGCAAGCAGGCGGAGAACGAATCCTTTGACGACTTTTTTGTACGCTTGAAGAGTTTGTCAGAGGAGATCGACGTCTGCAAGGCGCACAGCCGGGAATGTGAGGAAGCCTGGATCAAGCACGGGATCTTGACAGGTGTCAGGCACGAAGAGTTGATGCAGCGACTCATCCCCTTGGACGCTTCATCCACACTCCAGGTGGTAGTGACTGAATGTCGGTCATACGAGGCCACCAAGTCCGCCACCTCTGCCTTACGGGCCCCACCTGCTGTGAGAGCTATCTCACAATACAAGAAGGGTAAGAAGGTGGCCAACAACGTGAAGGCTGCCGCACGTTCTTCCACGCCTCCGCCTAGTGCTTCCTTTGGCAGCTGTGGAAAGCAGCATGGCCCCAAGACATGCCCGGCCGCCGACGCACTGTTTCGTGGATGTGACCGTAAGGGCCACTGGTCTAACACAGACAGGTGCCCTGCACGAGGCTGCAAGTGTCAGGCCTGCGGTCGCTATGGACACTACGACAAGTGCTGCCGCCAACCCAAGGCCAAAAGCCCGAGACGAGGAGGAAAGCAGCGCACTTCCCTTGGGGTGGTTCGCACGCAGCCCCCTTCAGATGGCCCACGCAGCCCCAAGTAGCAGCTGAGTCACATCAGGAGGGTGGAATCGACCACACGCCCCAGGGCTACTCCTTCCCCTACCATCCGCGTCGCCGTCACACACGGTGATGTGTCGGGTCACATCGAGGTGATACCGGACACTGGCGCTGATACTACAGTGATAGGCCTGAAGCACCTCCGGAAACTGGGCCTCACCAAACGCGGCCTGGGACCACCGCCGCAGCTGCAGTACTACAATGCGGACGGTTCCCAGATGCCGGACGCTGTGGGCTCCTTTCAAGCGGAGATCACTTACGGCGACAGGTCGTGTCACGGATGGATCGACGTGCAGCCTACTCTCGTTACACCCTTGTTGTCGTGGGAGCACTGCAAGGAGTTAGGCGTGGTGCCCAGAGACTTTCCTGAGCAGATCCCAACTGCTCGGTACACCGCCAGCAGGGTGCGTGAGTCAACGAGCGACGCGCCTGGCACTGCCGCACAGAGCTGCCCAGAACCCGTGTCCACTCCCACCCACACAGGACGCTCCCCTGCCCAGATCCTGTATGGTCACCCTCTCCGCTCTTGCGTTCCTGCACACGCCAAGGCCTTTGTGAAGGAGTGGCAGACCAGAGCCGAGAGCTGCAACCACCGCGCCTCTCCACGTGCCCAGGACGCCAAGGCTCGGTATGACTACCGTGCCCGCCCTCTTCAGCCGCTGGAGATTGGTGCCCTTGCCCGCGTCCAGGACCCAACGACGACACGTTGGGACAAGGTGGGCATAGTGAAGGGCGTCGGCCGGTCGCGGGACTACAAGGTCAGGATGCCGAGCGGCCGCGTCTGGTGGAGGAACCGCCACTTCCTCCGGCCAGTCCGACCCCCTGCTGCTGGCCCCCTGACTGAGGACGAGTCCGTACACCTCACGAGTCCCTACACCTCACGAGGATCCGCCCCACAGTGCACCTCGACGCTCGGAGCGACTTAGGAACCTAAGAAGTCCGCTCAAGACAAAGACTATGAGCGTGAGGGGGGGAGGGAGATGTAGGTTATGCATCTATGCTACTGTGCCGAGTAGCAACCTTGTATATAAGCTACTGTGCCGAGTAGCATCTATGTATATAATTACGTGGCAACACTGCACGTGTTATGTGGCAACATTGCCCCGAGGCTGCCATATGGCAAGCAGTCTCAGTCTGACTTCGTGGGCCGTGCATGGCACACGCAAGTCACCACTTGTATTTCTCCTATCCGAATAAATGGATTTCAGTGTTACCCGGTGTTTCCCTACCCATCACTGCATTCTTCAGGGAACACTTGGAACCTTCAGTGACAGTCAAGGTAGTGTTAATGGTGATGGTGGTGGTAATGTTAGTGGTAATGATGGTGGGAGTGTTAGTGGTGATGGTAGAGATAGTGGTAGTGTTAGTGGTGATGGTAGTGGTAGTGTTAGTGGTGACGGTCATGGTAGTGTTAGTGGTGATGGTGGTGGTAATGTTAGTGGTGACAGTCATGGTAGTGTCAGTGGTGATGGTGGTGGTAATGTTAGTGGTGATGGTGGTGGTGGTGGTAATGTTAGTGGTGATGGTGGTGGTGGTGGTAGCGTTAGTGGTGATGGTAGTGGTAATGTTAGTGGTGATGGTGGTGGTAGTGTTAGTGGTGATGGGAGTGTTAGTGGTGATGGTGGTGGTAGTGTTAGTGGTGATGGTGGTGGTAGTGTTAGTGGTGATGGTGGTGGTAATGTTAGTGGTGATGATGGTGGGAGTGTTAGTGGTGATGGTAGTGGTAATGTTAGTGGTGATGATGGTGGGAGTGTTAGTGGTGATGGTAGTGGTAATGTTAGTGGTGATGATGGTGGGAGTGCTAGTGGTGATGGTGGTGGGAGTGTTAGTGGTGATGGTGGTGGTAATGTTAGTGGTGATGATGGTGGGAGTGTTAGTGGTGATGGTAGAGACAGTGGTAGTGTTAGTGGTGATGGTAGTGGTAATGTTAGTGGTGATGATGGTGGGAGTGTTAGTGGTGATGGGAGTGTTAGTGGTGATGGTGGTGGGAGTGTTAGTGGTGATGGTGGTGGTAATGTTAGTGGTGATGATGGTGGGAGTGTTAGTGGTGATGGTTGAGACAGTGGTAGTGTTAGTGGTGATGGTAGTGGTAATGTTAGTGGTGATGATGGTGGGAGTGTTAATGGTGATGGTAGTGGTAATGTTAGTGGTGATGATGGTGGGAGTGTTAGTGGTGATGGTGGTGGGAGTGTTAGTGGTGATGGTGGTGGTAATGTTAGTGGTGATGATGGTAGTGGTAGTCCTAGTGGTGATGGTGGTGTCCGTGACCTACCAAGAGAGGGGAGGATAAAGGGAATATATGATAGCATGAACAGAGGGGAATAGTGGGAGAAATAAGCCTAAGGGACAAGATTATACGACATGTTAATACAATATCAATAGGACACAGGATAAAGTTTTTCAATCTCTTCCTCTTTGTTGAATTCTATTAATCTAGGTAAACTTCTTTCTGTCTCTTTTCTACCAATATAAATTTTCCCATAATGTCAGTATAGTTGTATGTAGGGAAGGAAATTATTTAAAACAACATTAGGGCAATTTATATATTACTATTGAGCATATGTGGAGATAAATCCAACATACTTTCCCGAAAAAATATCACTAACCAGATTTAGGATAAGTTTCGTTGGGGCAAGAAACTTTAACCTTCGGCCAGCTAAAGGGCGGCTTCTCAAGCAAGTCCTAAAATCTGTCTTTCTCTCTCTCGTGAACAGCAACTTTTAAGGGACGGAATCTAAGTTTATCCCTATGATTAATTCCTCCCCTGATGAAGGACAAATGTTTTTCATCAGCACAAGTGTAGCACTAGTGGGGTCGTTTCAGACAAATGCCCCCTTCCCACTACAAAGGTCCTGTACCTGGCTGGCTATGTTTTGACAGTTCCGAAACTTACTGCTCTGGCTGGCCAAACGATAACCTTATATCCCATTTCAAATTTCACTTTGGTCTATAGATATCCTGAACTGCACTGCAATGACGGTGCTAGAAGTTGTGCTTATGTTTGTTTAAGAGATACTAGTGACGGGGTTTTGAACGTAATGGTAATGGTGATGTTGGGGGAAGCGGTGATGATGATGTTATAATTAGTGTTAATGGTGATGTTAGAAGTAGTGGTGTTCGTGGTGCTAATGGGGGTGGTGATGATAGTGTTAAGAGTTATGGTGATGGTTGTGTTTTATGTAGTGGAGAGGGTGGTATAAAAGGTAGTTGTGATGGTGTAACTAAATGTACTACAGGATGATAGTGGTACTAGAGATTATGATGATAATGATGATGTAGGGAGTGATGGTGCCGCAGTGGTGATGGTGAATGTTGCCGTGGTGGTGATGGTGTGTTGGAGGTATTAGATGTGGTGATGTTCGAGGTAGTGGTGCTGATGGTGGTAGTGGAATTGACGAAGGTAGTGGTGGTGGTGATTATTGTGTACAGTACAATTAGAGGAGTGATGGTGGTTACTGTGGTGATGGTGGTGCTAGAGGTAGTGGTGATGGTGGTGCCAGAGATGGTGGCGCTGGTGTTGGCAGCAGTGAACCAGGTCGAAACCTTTAGGCACATTCTAGGAACAACCTATTCTATTTACAACAAATTGGAACGTCTCAGGAGACAAAAAAAAATCACGTTACTTGTATCACTGAAATCACTGTCAACATCTCACTGGTAGAGGTTGGGGAAGAACGCTTAGCATCAGTGACAAAAAACGCTCTTTACGTTAAGTCATTTACAAAGTTAACGTCTGACTGCAGAGGTTTTCTTTTCAACATTTTAGATTGTGACTTCATTGTCTAGCATGTTAACTGACTCTCAGTATCTAAAAACAAAAACAAACAAATTATTTAGGCACATGACATGCAACTGTTCAGTCTATCATCAACTTTTTCGAAACAGAAGACACTCGAATATTTTAGACTTTATTGGTAGTTCGGAGACAAATATCGTCAGGGGGACGTTTGTGAAAGTGGAGTTCTATGAGAAATCTGAGTACTGTATGGTCTGCAAGGCACGGATTCCTCCTACTCGTCCCCGCACACTTCAGGAAGTGTGAGCGTCGCGAGGGATGTTATTACCACAATCAATCAATCAATCTGGAGGTGTGAAAGCTGTTGCAGGTACTGTACTAACTGCCAATGCTGACCCTTTCTCATTTAACTTGGAGAACTTAAATGCTCTTTCATTTGCCAACTTTATGTGTCAGGTTTAGCATACAGTATGTTGCATCTTTGCTGAGGATGATCTCAAAAAGATTCAAAGAGCTCGTGCTTCTACGGTATTGATTTTGACCTTATTTGGGCAGATCATTATACTGTTCAATTAGACTCCGCAGGAAACATAAATTTCATCGATCTTTCATTTTCCATTCAGTGGCATGAAAGTTGATCTGTGTTTAACCTCTTACCTCACTACGGTCCACTTGTGAACAGTTTTATTACCTTTCCAGTTGCGTCTCCTAAAGTAGATAGAATTGTCATAAACATCCACCACATATTCTCCAATTTGCGCTTCGCCATGGATCAGGAGAATCTTCGAAACCTAGCAATCATTTACGGCAACAGAGATGTTACAAAATTGGAGTACGTGTCTTGGATTGGAATATTGATTTCATCAGTAAACGAAGAAATGGAGAAAAAGCTCTCATTTCCTAATATAAAGTACATTCCAAATACATACAGAAGAATCAATACTTTTCAAAGGGACAAAGTGCATCTCTTTCACCATGGTGAACGCGAGCTGTGAGGTGATGTGTTGTTATAAGTTACGACCTTAATTTTCTTCCATTTATTTGTCATGTTCCATTACTCACTTTTGTGATTTATCACAGCTTCAATTTACGTATTGACAGAAGCTTTACTCGGGGAGGACTTACAGTCTGGTGAATATATATATGTATATATACTATACACACAAAGTCATGTGTGTGTGCACATACGCTGAATAGAGATAAACGTCCGATTAAGCCTTAAATTGCAACATATGTTTTGGCGAGATGGGGATAAGTTTTTGTTTTAGTGAAACACGTATCCTGATTTTTTGGTTACGTATGCAAATCTTGTTATGCCTTTCAAACCATAATCTTTATAGAGATGAGCTATTCATTTTTAGCAATATATATATATATATATATATATATATATATATATATATATATATATATATATATATATATATATATATATATATATTCCTAAAAATGAATAGCTCATCTCTATAAAGATTATGGTTTGAAAGGCATAACAAGATTTGCATACGTAATAAAAGAATCAGGATATGTGTTTGCTCGCCTTTTGACGTTGATTACCGCTGGATCTGTGTTTTGACAGTACCCGACGATTACTGCAAGGTCTGCGTTTTTTATTTGTGCATCTCACATTATTTTAAACTTTCCACTTTTTATAATATTCTCCCTGTCGATTTGAGGGCTTTCACGTCTCTGCAGAGCCCATGATACACTAAATGAGGTTATGATGATTACTATTGTGCCTAGAATATTTGTTTTCCATGAAGTAATGAAGTTATTTTTTATAGATATACAGTATTATTATCATTATTCTTAGATAACGGAACAAAATCTGTCGTCTGTGGTGTCCCCCAGACGCACTTCGATCGAAGTTAAAGGGCTAGAGGTCCCCAACAGAGCTACCGAAGGAGAAACGCCTCGTTATTGTGGTTTGGTCACTTGTAAACAGAGGGTCGTTACCACGTTTGGTCTGTGGTGGAGGTTATTGTATTTTTGCCAGCTTATACTTCGGTAAACTTCACATAATGTCACCCAAAAGACGTACAGCATCATCAGTAGGGCTTAGACTTTCCAAAAAGGACACGTGTGATAATGATTATCATTAAGAAAATTTAAATATCTAAGTGTGTGGAGAAAGTCGTGTCATTTAGTACGGTGACACAATCCTGTATACTACCAAAATTAAACATCACGATTACTTGGCCTTTATTCTGAAACTGGATGAAAAAAGAAATAAATAATTTTAACCACCAAGGTCAGCTGATTAAGAAACAGGATGACATACATCACGTAAGACATTTGTTTTCTTATAATATCCCTGACACTTACATTAGTCATGCCGTTCTACAAGAAAGGAAATACATAAACTTATTTTCATCAATTTCCTGCATCTTAAGAAGTGTCGATGGTAGTCCCTGGAATTTTCACTCTGTTGTACACATCAGGCTCAGGAAAAACATACTGTCAGCTCTTTGAAATATTTGCTCCAAAGGCATTCACTTGATCCTTAAGTATGGTACATCGAATTTATGGGACTTTACCGTGTATGTTTATACATGCAGGGGATTATCATTTCTGGTTGGTTCTGTATTAGAGACCCTTCGCCTCAGAGAGGAAATTAAGGACTGTTCAAGGAAAGTTGGGATATTTTTTATGAACTAAGCGTAATATTGCCTTCTCATACACAGCTTTGCCTATTTTTTATTTTTTATTTCCTATTTTTGTATATATTGTTCCAAGCTGTAGTAAGAGCTACAAGCACAACTTGAAGACTGCCTCAAGCTCCTCAGTTTAAGGAAGAGAGCCCAATATACGGTAGGGATCTCTCCTCGGAACTGTTATGCTGAGGCGCTGGTACAGGTAACTCGATGGCCTGAGATCTCTAGTGACTTTATTAAGTTTGGAGATCAGCTCAGTCAGGAAGGGTATTGATACCCTATAGTCCCAGAGTCTCTGATTGTACTGGGAGAAAACAATATCCGTGGTTCAGCGTCCTGTACTTTGCCTCGAGCTTGTTTCCCTCCTTGCTCCAGCTGCACTCTGGGAGAGATAGGTAGGTGCCGGGGGTAAATACATATATAAATACACACCTGCTATTTACCATCCTTCAAGGGGACCAGCGTGATTCCATGTGGGTGCTTGTTATTGGATGTTTATATCTGTGGTTCCTGTGCACCCCTCTTGATGATGGCATTAACTTCGTTGTGTCTCACATGCCAACCCCCGTAGGTCCCACAGACGAATGGGGTGATTCCTGTGTTGGTCTGCCCACGTGTTGCCGAAGATACATTTGTAAACAGTGTGGACAGGGGCCACAAGACGATGGGTTATTCTAGCACGGATGTCTGGGATAGTGGCGAGTGCTTAAGTTTGAGGATGCTAGTAGAAATCTTCAGCTTGAGGGGCACCCATCGCCTGCAGACAAATCTCTCTTCAGGTCATTTGAATCCCTTTAGAGGATTTCTGAAAAAAAAAAAAAACCTTCACGATAGGATTGTCCAAGTGGGTTTGTTTGCTTGGGGTGTGTGACCAACCCCCACGAAGAGGCTGAGTGGGTATTTTACTCATGAAACTCTTCTAATATGTTTTGAAACGACCTCTCAACCATTTAATTGGATGCTGTGCAGGGGAATAGGAATGCTGGTAATGTAATCTGTGGGGCTTCGCTGACACCAATTCCTTCCAGTCAAACCGAGCGAGTCGCTTGTTCCCATTGATAGTAATCCGGAGAGAGGTTCTCAGCTTTAGGGAACATGCCAAGTGTAACAATGTGAAGGAAGGCCCAGAGTGGAAGCAATAAATCTGCCGGACAAATACGGCAGAGATGCTAAATCCAGAGGTAGATCAAATTACCAAAAAAGCCCAAGTAAATTATTTTATAAATCTAAATTAACATATGATTTAACAATTAGGTAATTTTATTAATTGCTTCGATCGAATAATACATACGTATTTCTATCAATCATACATATTCATGAAATTACTGGCTATTTAAATTCTGGTAAAACCATATGTGTGTGTGTTTGTATCTTTGTTTGACTGCAATTCCAGACTTTTGACCTTATATATGTGTTTAATTTAGCTTTGTAGTGATTTTAGTTGTGTGAATCTACGCGTGTCTATAAATGTTAGCGCGTGAGTGTATGTGAGCACTGATATACATACGTATCTCTCACACACACAATTATATATATATATATATATATATATATATATATATATATATATATATATATATATATATATATATATATATATATTCTAAGTGTAAGTGTATATAATCGTATATGACGCTCATTTTACCAACGATCGTTTATCCGAACCAGTGCCTTACCGTGCTTTATTATTATTATATTATTATTATTATTATTATTATTATTATTATTATTATAATTTTATTTTTACGGGATTAGCCCACCAGGGCACAGGTGAATGACCCAAATAAGGGCCTGTGGGGGGGGGGGGGGGGTCGAAAATATAATAATAATAATAATAATAATAATAATAATAATAATAATAATAATAATAAAGGACCATAAATGAATACTGTAATGAGACAAATCTCACAAGAAGAAGATTACATATAGGTAGAATATTGATAGTATAAGAGTATAAAAGAGAGGAAGATTTTGGTAGCGTGGCCGTGATAGATATTTACACTTATCAATACACTTATCTTATCTTATACGTCAATACACATCTATTACGTCTTAAGGGCGACTTCTCAAACACCGCTTCGTTACAACTCTTTATTAATTACGAACATGACATGGACACATTAATAACACCTTCTATTGAAGTTACTAGGACATTATATTTACGTCACTAGGACATCATATTACGTTACTAGACACTCTGATTCTCGGACACGAACATAAATGATTACACTTCCCACGTAAGTAACTCATCCCATGGAAAGCTCTGACAAACACTCACGTGACCTAGGGGAGGCCTAGCAGGTAGTCCTGGGTTGTCTCTATGGGAGACTGCTTAGCTGGGCGCCGGAGGGAGGTCTCGGTCCTGACCGGAGGTGACTGGAGGCGACCGGAGGCGGCTTGCCTCCGGCCCCTGACTTCTCTCGAGCAGGACTCGGGACGTGGTAGCTGGTCCTTCTTCGTTACAAGACACCCTCTCTCTCTGTCCCTCTCTGGGTCTCTGTCTCCGGGTATCTCTCTCTCTCTCCGTGTGGCCGAGGGAGGACTAGGACGTCCTATACATTGGGAGGCGAGCCGTCAGGTTGAGCTGGTCGGGGGGGGGGGGGGGGGGGCGGCGGCGAAGGGTCTCCTTACATTTGCCCTCGCTAATGTAGGGTCAGGTCTGGACTTTTTCAGCGATGTAGGTTATTGTATATTGGGAGAGAGTCGGCTGGTGCCTTCTTACATGTTTGTTGGTGCCGTGTCACATGGGAGGGGAGCCTGGCTGATTTATAACCCTTGGTCAACCGTGAGAGTTACCCTACACTTGACCCCCCTAATGTCGGGTCAAGACTGGCCTTCCTCTGCGGTGTAGGATATTGTGTATATTGGGAGAGAGTCGGCTGGTGCCTTCTTACATGTTTGTTGGCCGTGTGACATGGGAAGGGGAGCTAGTTGATTTGTAACACCCTTGAGCACCCGCGGGGGATACCCTTACACTTGACCCCCCTAATGTCGGGTCAAGTCTGGCTTTCCTTGCGATGTAATCTGTGGTCTGACAACCCATCACTACAATACCAAAAAAAAAGCTCAGTAGTGAAAAATAATATAAAGTATGTATGTTGTGTTGTCAAAGTAAGAGAAACAACTGAAACCTTGCAACTGTGTGTAAATGTGGCAGAATGTCACATCAGCAACCTGGGACTTGGTCACAATTTTTGTGATGCCATATGGCAGCAGGGTCTACCATTAGACAACACATTATGCTACCAATATTCTTCCCAGGCGGTATTACCTCCCTGTTTGGTAGCTGCCTACTACCTACTGCTTGGTTGATGTTGTTGATAATGCTCTTAAATTGTTATCTGACCTTTTTTTACTGTGAGCTAATTCCCGAAATTACGCTCTTAAGTATTTTATACTTTACTTACAATGCAATCCCGACTTCCCATCGTCGGAATTTTTTTTCACAAATTTGATTGTTTTTATAATATATATTACATATTTTGGAAAACAATTCTTGTAAATTTCACAATATATATTGCATAATACATATGTATGAAAAAGTCCAATTTATTACGTTTCTTCCCATAAATTTGAATAAGAAAAACGATCTGAAAGACAGACGACTAACGGGGCCAAGTGAAAAAAAAATTTTTTTTTGCTCACTAGGATTTTCACCGAGCCCACGTGGTGCTACCTCTGCTAAGTTGGGCTATGTACTGTACATGCCATCACTTGTAACTGGGCACACGCGACCCAGCCTCTCAGCCATACAGCTCACATGGAGCAAGCCAGCCACGACAACACTACTCCACACCCCTGATAGACAGACATTTATGGAGTTCTATACCTGTAAGGTATTATAGTTAGTCACTAAACGAGCATTAATAAAATAATAGTGATGGTGATACACAACCCTGGCATACTGTGTAGTTGTGTTAAAAGCTCTTATCTCATTATTTTCTCTTGGGGGGGGGGGGGGGAATCCCAACCGTGCTTAAGGTAACCGTGCAAGAGAACCTCCCTTCAAGCACAGTAAGTTGTTCGTCTCCTACTTGTGTTCAGTGTGTTTTTAAACGAGAGATTCATCTCTGGCTCCAAAAGGTATATTACCTTTTACGGAGGATCCGATGAATTTAAAAATTAACACCGCGACTCTTGTTGCCTCAATAAAGTTGTCAAAGTCCTTTGTCCGTTGTGTCATATTTTCTCATACAAAATAATAAAGATACTTTATGGAGCGTGAACAACGCTCACTGGATATGGAGGCAATTGTATCGTGGCTAATACTTCATGCCTAGGGGTAAAAACTCTCTACTTTTTACCCTTTTTGTAAATTGTTTGTTCCCACATGTCTGGTGATGTATACTGTTTACGTCTTCATAACTGAGAATGTAAGCTGTCTGATTCCTTATGCCTGACCAAAGGCCACCTGCCCCACCCTACCAAATTTCAGCTCTGTAACTTTAAAACTATGGAAATGCAGGAACAGACAGACAGACACTTATATATATATATATATATATATATATATATATATATATATATATATATATATATATATATATATATATATATATATATATATATATATATATATATATATATAACGCCTTACTTGTAACACCATAAAGTGTACAAGGCATCATTTTAGCAAAAGTCTGTGTTTATATTAATACATAAAGAGTGCATCTTCACGCTTAAAAATTCCCCAAATTGTGATCATGGCACCTACTGTAGATACCAAATACAAAATACTTTTCACAGCTTGAATATTATTGTAATATCCACTTTCCAAATGCCAAATAAATTTAACTTAATGCTCAATGGGCAAACATGAACTCATAGATATTAGATATAAAATACAGTACTAATATATGGGGCATCAGTTAGTTGAATAAAAAAAAATCATCGCTTGTCTTTTAACACTGAGTTCAGAACTAGTCGTCACATCCACATGGTGTATCAGATCTTGGCTCAGGGTAAATGGACATTGTATTTTCAAAATTAAAGAAACACATTCTGAATTTAAGTTTATATATTTCAGGTAAGAGAATACCTTATTGACTCAGCATACCAATCAAGGGAAGGTGGAACTGGTGTTGCTATGTGTGTCTGGAAAAAAGCCAGAGAGAGGCATTTTAGTTATTTCACATAAAAACACCAACTGCAACTTCCCTTGATTGGTATACTGTACCATGAGAGTATTTATTCTATGTTGAAAAGGATGAAATATATCTTAGAAATGTATCATAGTCTATTGGCTGAGGGGTCCTGTGTTCATATTGGCGTACCCTAATTTCTCTATAAATTCCTTCAGGGGAAACATAACCCCAGGATAGACTTCCTAGACCGTGGAAACTGTCATTTAACAACGTTGGTGTATCATATTGTTTAAAAAGAAACTAAGCAACATGGAGATCATAAAAAAGCTTTTTATGCTTCGATTGTCATTAAATATTTCTGAATGGTATTTTTACTGAAGAACTAAAGTGAAGTCTAGACAGTAATTATTGTAACAACTTCATCCAACTAGTGTTGTTACTGAAAGCTCTGATCACAGCAGATGGAGAGGGAACTGGCAACCTTACCTTTACGAGTATACAGTACTGTACAAGTTGTCCTTCCACTGTTTGTTGCCTTTTACAGAAGGAATTATCTACGATGTTGTTCTTATATATACTGAGGATATGAGGAAGCTATTGGGGCGGATATGTATCGAAACAAACAAACAGACAACCGCTCACAGAAAATTAATGCAGGTAACATTGGCACTTGTCGAAGATATAAATTTGTGGCACAGTAGGAAATAATATACCATGAGATGTTTGCAGGTAGTAACTTACACAGGGAGCCAAACACATCTACACCAAAAAGAACATTGAGGTGACAGTGAACCACTTCAACAAAGCTAAGACACATAATGATAATCAAATGGTGGACAGTTTAATCACAGCAGCTTGGGAGAATCCTTTTAATGTCTTCTCAGCACGAGATATCAAAACTGCACAACATTCTAACATAAGAAACCTTACCCAAAGAAGTTAGAACCAAACCTCATAGTTTGAAGGAAGCTCTCTTAACCAAGTATGGCATACATGAATGTGTGCTCGTCCGAGTGTCCTACAGCCACATCAACTGAAACACTTAGAGATTAATTTCAATGCCAAGAACAACAATCACATCAACAATAACACTCATATTAACAATAACACTCTACTGTCTTATGCCACCATAAAAATTGTGACCAAGTCCCAGGTTGCTGATCTGACTTTCTGCCTCATTTAAACACAATTGCAGGGTCTCAATTGTTTTTCTTACATCGACAGCACAACATATATATATCGTTACTCACTCATGATTTGTTTAATTTTTTCCATCTCTATATTTATTTCTGGTTATTTTTTGCCCCCTCCCCCAGCAAGCCCCGATGTGGGTCAGTGACCTGTGCCCGGGTGGGCTAATTCCCGTAAAAAAAATCGACAATAACACTCATGCCAAAATAACATTCATGTTGTTCCCCCTCTCTTCCTTGTGGTCACGGTTCAACGCACAGTAAGGACTGTGCAGCTTATCAGTATGCCACGGGGGTGTTTCACAGAGAGAGCTTTATGTTCCATGAGTATGGTGGCCACACCTCGCTTGGCTCAGCCATAAACGCCAGACTCTCCTCCACAAGCGAACGCCTAACACTACAGGATAGCAACCAATGGGGGTGTGGCAAAAAAAAACATATATGACGTAAGAACCCCCATTGAATAGATAGATAGATAGATAGATAGATAGATAGATAGACAGATAAATAATTGCTATACGAGTCCACATAGCTTTAGCATATATAAAGGGAATGGAAGTCCCCAGTGTTCCAGGTAACATGAAAAATTAGACCAAGGATAACCTAATAAAGTCGACATATTCTTATTTCAGAGTTTCATAACTGTGATTATAATTAGTTAAGAACATAAGAACATAACACTGGAGGAAGCTGCAGCGGGCCTATTGGCCCCTACTGGGCAGTCCCGTTTACACCTAACCCCTATTGCTCATATAAGCATCCAACCTATGTTTGAAGCTATTCACCGAATTCGAGTTAATGATGATGTTTGGTAACTTGTTCGATTCATCCACTACTCTGTTTCCAAACCAGTGTTTACCTATTTCACGCCTAAATCTAAATTTGTCTAATTTAAAACCATTGTTACGAGTCCGCTCCCGGTTGGATAGTTTGAGTACCTTTGTAATGTCCCCTTTGTTTAGCCCTGCCTTCCACTTATACACCTCTATCAGGTCGCCCCTCGCTCTACGTCTCTCGAGGGAGTGCAAATTAAGATGCTTTAACCTATCTCTATACTCAAGATTCCTAATGCCCGGGATTAGTCTTGTCATTCTCCTCTGAATTCTTTCCAAGGATTCTATATCCATTCTGTAATACGGTGACCAGAACTGAACTGCGTAATCCAGGTGTAGTCTCACAAGAGCAAGATACAGTTTTAGGATGACCTCGCTAGTCTTGTAAACTAACACTCCTTTGTATGAACCCAAGTACTTTATTAGCCTTGTTACGAGCAAAAACACATTGTTTACTTGGCTTAAGGTTCCTACTTATCATTACTCCTAAATCTCTCTCGCAGTCAGATTTCTCTATGGCATCGTTGTTCATCTGGTATCTGGTTTCCCTGTTTACATCTCCTATACTGAGTACTTTACATTTGTCCACGTTGAATTTCATCTGCCATTTTTCAGACCATCCGAAAAATTTGTTTAGATCTTCCTGTAGTTTTGTGGAGTCCTCGTCAGATTTAATAACACGTCCTATTTTAGTGTCATCAGCAAAATTTGCTTATGTTGCTGTCTATGCCGATATCTATGTCGTTTATGTATATAATAAATAATAATGGTCCAAGAACTGAGCCTTGGGGAACTCCACTTGTGACGTTGCTCCAATGGGACTTAGTGCCATTAATGCTCACTCGCTGTTTCCTGTCCTGTAACCACGCCCTAATCCATTTAAGGATATTACCTTTGATGCCATGTACGTCTACCTTTCTAATTAGTCTTTCGTGGGGGATTCTGTCGAAGGCTTTGCTAAAGTCGAGATATACCACATCATAATTGTGCCCCTCGTCCACCGATTCGAAAACTGATGAAAAGAATGTTAATAGATTAGTTAGACATGAACGTCCGCTTGTGAAGCCATGCTGGGAATCATTGATCAATCGGTGCTTCTCCAGGTGATTTCGAATAGAGTTTGAAATGATTGCTTCCAGGTATTTGCCTACTATTGATGTTAGACTGATTGGGCGGTAGTTAGAGGATAGTGATCTATCCCCCTTCTTGAAAATCGGTATTACATTCGCTATCCTCCAGGATTCTGGTACTACACCTGTTTTTAAGGACATGTTAAACAACTTTGCTAAGGACATACTAAGCTCTTCCTTACATTCCTTTAATACTCTGGCAAATATCTCATTGGGACCAGGTGACTTATTAGGCTTTAGTTTGTCTATTTGCTTACTAACATCGTTACTAGTCACTACTATCTCGCTTAATTTGTTTTCTTCACTATCTCTGAATAAAGTCGGTGACCCGGGTATCATGTTTAAATTTTCGGTGGTGAAAACTGTTGAAAAATATTTATTCAAATTATTGCTCATTTCTCTGTCGTTATCAGTGAGCTCGCCGGTGTCTGACCGTATTGGTCCAATCTTTTCTCGTGTTTTAGTTTGATACATTTGGTAAAATCCTTTGGGGTTTGTCTTCGCCTCCCTTGCTAGCCTTACCTCATTATTCCTCTTGGCTTTCCTTATCTCGGCTTTAACCCTACTCGCCAATACCCTATAATAATCCCGGAGGTGAATTTCGCCACGATTTATCCTTCTACCTATAGCCTTCCTTTGGCCAATGATGCTCTTTAAATAATTATTTATCCATTTAGGGTCATTGTTGTCTGATCTGAGTTTTTTGTATGGTATGTTCTGCCTTTGTGCATTAACTAACTCACTATTTAAATTGTCGTGGAACTCGGCAATCTCAGATCTCGTTATCTGGTCGGTGTCATCTGTCAGGTTCACGGCCAAGTGCGACACCCCCTCTCTCAGCTGCCTCTTTAAACTGCCAAAGTTTGCCCTTCTGAAATCTGGTACTTTAGTGGAATTTTCCTTACGTCTGCCCTGTCTTAATTAAAACAAATAAACAAGTAATCATAAATCTTATTATCGTAAAAAAACGCCACTTTCCTACCTATGTGATCGCTGGCCTACTGCTTGTGTTTAGCGTGTTGTTGTACTTCTGCTTCAGTGATATTAAACCTTGTCACCTTACTTTCAGGTCCGACTCGGGCGGTAGTGGTGGCTGAGAGGGGCGTGGCCGACCTGCCCTGTAACCTGACCTCTCCACTCTCCGCTGACCCAGCCCTTCTCGTCCTCTGGTACAAACAAGGGGTCACCAAGCCCATCTACAGGTATGAAGTGAATCTCTTTAGCCGGTTAAAGTCATCATTTACTAAGAATTTTATACACAATATGAAGAATGTGTTAGAAACCAATTTGTTATTGTTATTGTTTTCCTTTGTAACTGGGTAGATCTAACTGACTTATATCGCCCAAATTAACTTAAAAGTCACAGATCAGTTTTACAACGGGGAAAATACTTGCTTTGAACTTTCGAAAGAGTCTTTGAATGATCTGTGGTGGCTGAGAGCCTCAACACGATCAAGTACACGTTAGAAGACAAGTGGGTACACATAAGAATACATGAGCTACAAGGGTGTATTGGTGACTCAGCGTGCCTCTCTACCCTCCACCGTGCCTCTTGTCTGGTCAAGCTCATCCATGTTCATGAAGAAATTCATTCAGAATTGCCTTAGAGAAATAGCATGAGCACAATTCTGACTCTTCCCGACAGCGAGTGACTAAATCATTACCTGAGTGATCAACTAATTAACTGACTGATATATAATCCTCCTCACCTTGTCGAGATAGATGTCATATTAATATCATGATATTTTGTTTTCATCTCATCCATAATAATATTGTTGTAGTTCCTGGTCAGTGTCTCTCACTGTCTCGAGCTGGAGGTGAACACGACCTCTCAGTCAAGGAATTCCTGAAAGTTCATTACTCCACCTGTTAATTATCCCTCTTCGTTAAAGCATCATTTTACATATAGGAATAAGTAAAGGTGTCTCTGAGTATAATATCCCCAGTGAGAAGTGTCGTTAGTATCTACACACTTGACCCAAACCTCATGTTAGTACTGATGGCGTTAAATGCCTCATAACTTGTGCAAAGAAAAAACACATTTGCATTTCGTTTTACTTCTCACGGACTACAAGACAATATGAGGTACAGTTTAAAACTAAAAAAATTTCTTATCGCAATACGCCGTAAGTGCTGTTTTTAGGGGCTATATTTCATCAGTGTGGCCAACAGTTATAATAAATATACCTGTAGCAATATATCCAGTGAGAGAACCAATGTGTTTAAAATGGTGTTTGTGTTTAGAGGCACGGAAAGATTGTTAAAGGAAGCAACTATGTTTTGACTATCCTTACTCACTCCACAGTTTATCTTCTTTCTCCCTCTCTCTCTTTCTCTTTCTGTTACTGTGCAGAAAAATACTTATCTCCCAACTCGCTATTCTAAATTACTCTTAAATCTTCCTAAATTTGGCAACACACTTAAGGTTAAATCGATTCTTCCGGTGTTGCAAGGCCAGTCTTCTCTCTCCCTTTCTCTCCTCTTTCTTCTTGTATTCTCTTTCTCTTCTATTTCTCCCTTACACTATCCCTCTCTCCCTTTCTTCTCCATTACATTCTCTATCTCTCTTTTTCCTCCCTTACATTCTCTTTATCTCTTCTTTCTCCCTTACACTTTCTCTCTTCCTTTCTCTTGCACTCTTTCTTTCTATCATCCCTCCCTCTCTCTGTCTCACCCTCTATTTCTCAGTTTATCTCTCTCAGTCATGCACGAACCTTCATCCGAGTCATGCATGTTCAGGCTCTCTACTGAAACAATGTCCGTTCTTATTTCTTTGTTCCCTGTCCCTCCTGCCTGGGATGGTTCACACTCCTCTTGTGTCTCCTGCCTGGGATGGTTCACACGCCTCTTGTCTCTCCTGCCTGGAATGGTTCACACACCTTTCGTCTCTCCTGCCTGGGATGGTTTACACACCTTTCGTCTCTCCTGCTTGGGATGGTTCACACACCTCTTGTCTCTCCTGCCTGGGATGGTTCAAACTCCACTTGCCTCTCCTTCCTGGGATGGTTTACACACCTTTCGTCTCTCCTGCCTGGGATGGTTCATACACCTTTTGTCTATCCTGCCATAGTTCACACACCTCTTGTCTCTCCTGCCTGGAATGGTTCACACACCTTTCGTCTCTCCTGCCTGGGATGGTTTACACACCTTTCGTCTCTCCTACCTGGGATGGTTCACACACCTTTCGTCTCTCCTGCCTGGGATGGTTCACACACCTTTCGTCTCTCCTGCCCGGGATTGTTTACACACCTTTCGTCTCTCCTACTTGGGATGGTTCACACACCTTTCGTCTCTCCTGCCTGGGATGGTTCACACACCTTTCGTCTCTCCTGCCTGGGATGGTTTACACACCTTTCGTCTCTCCTGCCTGGGATGGTTCACACACCTCTTGTCTCTCCTGCCTGGGATGGTTTACACACCTCTTGTCTCTCCTGCCTGGTATAGTTCACATACATCTTGTCTCCCCTGCCTGGGATGGTTCACACTCCACTTGCCTCTCCTTCCTGGGATGGTTTACACACCTCTTGTCTCTCCTGCCATGGTTCACACACCTCTTGTCTCTCCTGCCTGGGATGGTTCACACACCTCTTGTCTCCCCTACCTGGAATGGTTCACACTCCACTTGCCTCTCCTTCCTGGGATGGTTTACACACCTCTTGTCTCTCCTGCTTGGGATGGTTCACACACCTCTTGTCTCTCCTGCCTGGGATGGTTCACACTCCACTTGCCTCTCCTTCCTGGGATGGTTCACACACCTCTTGTCTCTCCTGCCTGGGATGGTTCACACCCCACTTGCCTCTCCTGCCTGGGAAGGTTTACACACCTCTTGTCTCTCCTGCCTGGGATGGTTCACACTCCACTTGCCTCTCCTGCCTGGGAAGGTTTACACACCTCTTGTCTCTCTTGCCTGGGATGGTTCACACTCCACTTGCCTCTCCTTCCTGACGGTAATATAATTGAGAAAGGAGTTAGAATTAACAACTGGGCATCCACTCTACAAACTGAATTAGTTGCCATACTCACAGCTATTAAATTCATTGAAACCACTGTTACTGACAGTCTCATCATCACTGACTCTCTATCCTCACTACTTGCCCTTGGTACCCTCGACTCAGGTTGTCACGCTCTTGTCTCTGAAGCCAGACACAAATATGCGTGCCTTGTTGACCGGGGTGTCAGGGTCAAACTGTTGTGGATCCCCTCTCACATAGGCCTCATAAAACATGACAGAGTTGATGCCCTCGCCAAACTCGCGTCTAACAAAGACACCGTTGAATACAATTTGGGTCTGTCAAAAAGAACCCTTAAAACTGTAATTAGGAAAGAACTTATTGATGAGTTTGACGCAAGTAGACAAGTGCAAACAGGCACTAGTCAATCCATAGTTTACCATGATGAGATGTATCAAGTGAAACACGTTTATGGAGCAAGTAACAAGATCACTAGATTACAAGATGTTGTAACAGCTAGATTAAGGTTAGGATATAAGTACCTTTGGCAGTATGTTCCTCAAGCAGATGTAAACAAAACTAAATGTAAAGTGTGTGGCCATACATATGGCCACACACTTGAACACTACGTCCTCGACTGTGTGAAGATAGAACCTTTTAGGGACAGGTCCAAGCACACTGTGTGTGAAATGGCACAACACTTCATCTCTAATGGCAAGATAGCCGACATATTAAGATTGTATCCACTTTTTTGCACTTAGTATCTATGTCAGTTCTCATGTACAGAACCAAATACGCAATGTGCTTGAATACCTCCCACGTAAATGTGAATAACAAAGTGTGAGGCCAGACATACTGCCTCACACGCCTGTTCTCACGCATTTGTGAATAAGTTACCCTTTATGTATAGAACTAAACAAATAATGTAAATGAAATACTGTGTAACTTTCAGTGCCATAATATCCTGACAACGGGGGTTAATTATTATGACCCTTTGTAAACCCTACTCTGTAATCCTTTTGCGCTACCGCTCACAGGATGAGTGTGGGGTGCACAATAAAGTAGCCGCTGCAAGCGGCAAAATCAAATCAAAATCAATTCCTGGGATGGTTTACACACCTCTTATCTCTCCTGCCTGGGATGGTTAATAACTACTTTCTACATTAGTTCGCCACAGATGTGTGGGCTTTGTTATTTCTAATGATAAAAACCTACTCACCTGTTATATATGCCGCGAGTCGCGGCGTAATGGTATAGGGGAAAAATGGTTCCTCGTATATACAACTCACTACCTGTGTGGTCGGTACACATTGTAAGAATTGGACCGAACTTTAAAAAAAAAAAGAGACAATCTCAACACCCAACCTGTCTACCCGTTTGTACCGACCTATATACCCATCATAGCCTGGCGGTCGCTGTATCTTGGAAAAATTTACCAACTTCAGAAAAGGCAAACTCGATTACCCGAACTAACAAGCTACCTGCCTAACAACCTACCCATCCACCATTCAGACGGGCTGTATCCTGTTCTCTGCTATTCTTGGTCGTTTTTAAAGTTGGGGTCAATTTTATTCTGGTCAACCGACACTATACAAAGGTTCTAGTTGTAGAGTGTGAAGACTTCGTTAATACTACACCTCAGCAACCAACAGTGTGTACGCGAACCGTCATCTGCTGAAATGTTCCCACCCAACCAGCAACAACAACCGCCGTCTCCTACGCCGCCGTCCCACTTGCCGCCGCCGCCGTCGTCGTCGTCGTCGTCGCCACCACAGCATCTCAACGCACATAGGAACCCACACCATCTTCGCTCCGACACTCTCACACACACACACACACACACACACGACATGCATTCGTATCCATACCAACACGAAGTCCACCACCAACCACCCCAGCTCTACAGGATGGTTTCATAACCGCCCAAAGAGACTTGTATCAACACATTTCTCCAGACAGGCAACAAAGACGTCCTCCACCACCTTACTGTAATGCATCATCCCCTTGCTCGTTGTCAGCCAGTACAGAAATATCTACAAGTCCCGGCGCGACAGAGAGGCTGCAGTCAGTACCTCCCACCACCTTCCTCAGGCTTCAACTTGTTTCCAGAACACCAGCTGACGCCACCGCGGGAACCAATCACATTTTAGAATCGAAAGTCACGCTGCCACAAGCTCCACTCAATACGAGGTTTTATAAGACAATGCACAGATAAGGAGCGTCAGAATTCAACAAATTTCCTCAGCTCGACTTCTAGCACTCTCTTTTACACATGTCAACCTGTGGTGGACCTCTCCAGCGCATCTCGTCTCATCATGTCCAGCTAACTTACGCTAAGTTTCTCATGTGTTCTTATTCTTTTAGGTCTACGGACGTGTCAGCCTTAGATACAGGCTTAGTGTAACAAGTGTGTCCTACCTGTGAACCTTCCAGTGATTATATATATATATATATATATATATATATATATATATATATATATATATATATACTGTATATACATATATATATA
Source organism: Homarus gammarus (assembly GCA_958450375.1). Classification (NCBI taxonomy): domain Eukaryota; kingdom Metazoa; phylum Arthropoda; class Malacostraca; order Decapoda; family Nephropidae; genus Homarus; species Homarus gammarus. The sequence continues at coordinate 2,810,027 of CAUDMG010000187.1, read as the reverse complement.
TATATATATATATATATATATATATATATATATATATATATATATATATACAGTATATATATATATATATATATATATATATATATATATATATATATATATATATATATATATATATATATATATATATATATTAGGACACAACACGTCTGAGGACATCACAGTGTTCAGACTTTTTCTCTTGTATCAGTAATTTTTACTTTTAACTTTTTATATGACTTTTTTGTTGTATTTATTTATTTGTAGATATTAATATTAAGTATAGTTATAAGAAATTTACTACATGTTTAACTACCCATCGTAAATGGTTTATTCTGAGCCTAGTAATTTTATTACATTCATTATATTTCTAAAAAATTATCTGGATCACAACTATATTTGTTCACGAGAGGAATTTATCTAGTTATTTTAAATCCGAGTCCGCACATTGGGACGCAGGGCAGCGCAGAACAGGCACAGGCCTGTGTCGGGCTGCGCAGCGCAGTGTTTGAAACATATTTCCGCTCCACGCCTGCACGTGTCCGTCAGTACAATGTCGTCCTCCGAAGAACTCATAGAGGCTGTACGGAGTGAAAGAGTCTTGTATAACACAAGACATTGTGATTACATGAAGGGCAAACTGAAGGATGAGATATGGGAAAGTATAGCTGAAGCTCTCCAATATAAAGACGAAAATCTTTCCTAAATCTTGCATCAGAGAATTCTGATGTTAAGGCAAATTCTCAGTGTGTACTTCTTTTCTCCGCATACTTACTTCTCCATACTGACTTATTTCCTTTGCTGCTGTCATATAGTAGCATTAAATGTTCCATTTCGGTATTCGAGTCGAATTCTGAATTCATATCTAAATAATATTGTAAACTAGCCATGGGCAGCACAGCAGAGAGAGTACCACTCAATGTGCGCACCACACCTACAAGTATGCTGCCCTGTGCTTTGCTGTGCTGCCCTGCCCTGCCCTGTGTCTGCTCTGCTTTGCACTGCCTTGCCTCTCAATGTGCGACTAGGCTTACGCTTTGGCGATCAAACACAGGAACTTGCTTGAAAACAATGTCTCATTACAACATGTTATCAAGAAGACCACTGTTCTCACTTCCTGCGCCCCGACACCCCTAGCATCACCCGTTGCCACCACCGCCACCTCTAACAACGGTGCTGTCGATGGAGGACATGTACAGTACCACAGTTGGAAACTACTGGCACATCTGAGGATTTGTTAGTTGCCTCAAGCTGTATGACATCGAAAATTACACACCAAGTACCTACATCAATAACGGTCGCCGACACAGCCACCAGTAAGTATTTAACTCCTTACCAGTCTCAACAACGACAAAAACAGTCATCATCAACATCGTGTCGCTGTGTTGCCACTGCCCCTGATATAATTGGATACCATCCCGAACAAGCTCAGATTTGCCCCGCGAAGGAGGCTAGTGTATTGGGCACTCCTTTGCATCCTGTGCAAGGCGAAGCGCAAAAGCGTTTGCAGCCCCAACAGGAAAGCATACGTAGTTCATGCTTGCCTTCATGACTCATGGCACGCAAGTGCCTGAAGAACCATGGGTTTTGTCAGGAAGTTACATATAGCGACAGGATGATGGGTGTGTGGGGGGAAAGTTCCCGAACAATTCATCTGTTTATGGTAAAGCGTGTCAGGTGTTGGTAACAGCTGAGGATCTTTTAGGAGGAGGTCATTGGGCAAGTGAGGATATAGTGAGAGAGGGTGTGAGAGTCGGGTTGGCCACAATGTTTACAACAAGTGCAACCAGGCTCAGGGATGCCAATGTATTCCCATAGGTTGTTGTATCCTAGGCGCAGTCTCATATACACAATCTGTTGAGACCGAGTCAGAGGTTGTTCATCGAATGCCTCTCGTTGTGCGAAGTGTATGCGAGATTTGAGACGATTGAAGGAGAGGGCTAGGGTGGCTTCAATGTCCTCTTCTTGTGTCGCTTCTTTTGCAAGCCGACCAACCGTGTCACAGGCAGTTATTCTTATATGTGACAGGATCCGGATAAACTTGACACGGATGTCATCAGTTTGCTTTAGCCCGGCAAAGGAGGCTAGGTTCTAATGAGCGGCAGGAGAGGAGCACTTGAGCCTCACTATTGTAGAATTGTTGTCGCTGCTCATAAGGAGGTTCCGGTGTTCAGTGCGGGCATAGGTCGCGCCCTCATGAATGCCCGCGAGGATGGCTATGCTTTCAGTGTCACTGGAGGAGGCCCAATCATAGACCCTGATTTTCTTGCGGGCCTGGCGCTCAGGGATCCACACGACTACCCCAGCGCCGCCCAGCGTGGTAACTTTAATCGCTTTTAGAGCGATTATGGGAGAGTAAGACCAGTCATGTTGAACTCAAACGTTATAATTTGGTCAAACCTGTTGAATACAATTCTTTCTTAGTATTTCAAAGAATAAATCACATGTAGGTAATCATATATAAATGTCCAATTGCCATATTTCCATGTTGTCACAACGATAAGCAATACAATGGACCAGTCTACCTAAGTAAACTTAAGTATAAGTTTAACTTACATGTTGAAGTCTCAAACTGAATAGGTTATGTGTTCACCCTATGATGGTAGCAACAAGAGTGTTGGAGCCGCTCGCCTCAGCCCTGCCTTGGCTAACACATGTTGCTGAGTCTGGCGTTTTATATACCAACAAGTCCTCCCCGCTACCACACAGCACCATACTACTCCTTGTCTCTGTAACTCCACTAACTAGATACTTTATATACGGGCAGACACGCCCAATAAACATGACATAACTTACAACTTAACATACTATTTGTTTAAGGGTTATCCTACTCATTACTGCTTGAGGTAACAGTAACAGACCCATCACAGTAGACAAGGAGAGGAGGGTGGGAGGTCTTAAGAGAGAAGGCGGCATCGTAAATCTGCTCAAAGCAGTTAAGTTTGAGTATATATCGTAGCTGGATGGATTTATGACCAGGGAAGGTGTGGACAACCACATAAACACTAGGGGAACTCCACGGCGGTAGAGGCGGATGATTGTACCCAGGGGAGAGAGATCAGGGCGGTGTAGAAGTGATAATGGAGGATGTCAGCAGCAGCGTGGCCGGGCCAGTGTCAAGAGGGGGGGGGGGGGGTGTTATGATGTGAGTGCAGTGTGTGCGACAGGGAGTCAATTGCTCACTGAGAAAAAGTTGGACACCAAGGATGGCATTGAGGGCAGTAATCCGATCGCATGACTTCAAATGTGGTGGTCGTGGGGCAGCCGAGGATGTGTTTCATCGCTCTGTTTTGGATTTTCTGTCTGCTTTGTTTCTCGCGCTGGGAGGCAACTACAAAGACAGGAGAGGCATAATCTATGGAAACTCTGACGATGGCAATGTACATGAGACGTAGGACCCTGGCAGAGGTTCCTTTGAGGTCATGGGCGAGGGACTGGAGGGGTCTCGTTCGTTGGAGGCACTGGGAGATGACGTGGGCAGCGACAGCGGAGGTGGTAGCTCTGGTAGTGGCACGCACGGATAAACCCAGGTACCTGTAGGTGTGTACTTGTTTGATGTCTTGTCTTTGCAGCGCCAGCGTGGTCTGACGCCAGGGGTGCGAGATGAACTTGGTTTTAGTGCGTAAAATGACAAGCCTGAGTGTGTGACAGGTCCGGGCGAATGTGAAGAGCATATAGATTGTACATGTTGCATGGTAGTTATTTGGAGAAGATCGTCAAGAGTGCGCTCAGTAAAAGTGTAGTTGAGGTAGCAAATTGAGTTTATGAGAACGTTAAGGAGAGCAGGGCTGAAGACATCACCCTGAGGCGTGACCAGATCAAGGGTCCTGATCGTAGAGTAGTGGTCCTAGAAACGGACACGAGCCTGTCGATGAGAGAGGTAGTCAGCAACCCATATGAGGAGTTTGCCCTTCACATACATGAGAGTGAAGCATTCAAAGATCACTTCACGGTTGGCTTTATCAAATGCACCCTAGAAGTCGAGGAAGAAGTAGCTTTTGGCTGAGGTGTTCATCGTCTACCGTTGAAGCCGGAGGTTAATCTTGAGAAGTCTCATTGACATTTGATGTTATGGTGATGTAAGAATGTGTGCATGTGTGTGGTTTAACCTTACAGTGTATTATAGTTTGGTCTTTGGTATCTTACTTACTGATGCGCTCTTCTAACTCTTTTTTTAGAAAGTTGCATCGCTCACAACATACGGGCGTTGTCTGTAATGTTGGAGACGACGCAAACCTCCACCCCAAGTAAGTTGGCATCGTCTATCTGTGCATCATTTTAGGGAGTGTTAACGGTAGTGGAGAGTTGAAAAATTGCTATTATGCTTTATTAAAAAAAAAAAAAGTGGAAGGTAGTTATAATTTTTCTCTGTCTGTTACAGAAACACCACCAACCACCCTCAACTCTTCTGTTGCTGGTAATGGAGCAGAAACTACTACTGTGCTATCCACTGTAAGTCTAGGTTCAGCCCAGGCATCGTCTCTCTGCATGTGTCGTGTATAGTTGATATATGCAGTGAAAACGTTACAATCTTAAAAACTCGGTGGTTGGAGATCTATACTCTACTTGTTTGGTGTTTTTCTTGGTTTCAGATATTCTGGCTAGAGTGGTGGAGTTTGCTGAGATGGATGTGGCGTCCAAGACGATGACGCCCCGACCACCAAATGCTAGGGACGCATCACGTCACCCTCAAACAACAAGCTCAACGCTTCTTCTAATATCCCCATCACCCACCGATATTCATAGCTGTAGTGTCAACGATAAGGTAATGTGCACGTCTGTTAATAGTAGTAGCTCACTAAACACACCTGTTGAACTGTCTTCCGCCACTACTCCTACTCTTGCTCCCGCTCCTTCGAGTTCTTCCACCCTTTCTTTATCTATTGAGGGAAAAGGGGGGAAGTATTGCTATGAGACGTCAGTGTTAACCAGGATTATGACCTACACAATAACAGAACCAACAGTAACAGTAGCAAGAGCAGTAGCAGCTACAGCGGCGAAGCCCAACCAGAAATCTCCAGGAGGTTTGCGAACGATATATACTCGTCTGTTGCTGAGAATAGATCGTGACAGGCCTTGGAAGCGCTCAAGTACATCTAAAATCTGGAAGTGAAACCCTTGGCAGGAAGTGTGACACCATTGTCGTTAAGCAAATCAACAACATGTACCGTCGCTCACACTCGGTGTTATGTGCTAACATAAAAGCTGTCTTCAATAAATAGGCACATTCGAGATTGGGGGTGCCCAAACGAAACCTAGTTTGCGTCATGTGAGTGGTACCAAAGCAAATCCAAACACCCTACTAACATCGGAGGGTGGTGTTGGTGGTGTTGCCGAGTCCACCGATGTGTTAACTGACGTGGAAGCTGACTCAAACCAATTAGTGTGTGTGTACAACCAAATATTGGACATCTTGGTTCTTACAACATTGGATATGGATGGATTCTCACCAAAACCACAATATCCCCTCACCTGCAGAAGATGAGGGGGTGAAAAAGTAGACGAGAGGGGAAAGGCGGTAATGGAGGGCGACAAGAGAGTGAAGGTTGAATCTAGTGACTATGGATATCAATGGTGGGTAATCAACGCTACGGACGCGACTCCAGAGGATGACATACCAACTGACTGAGACAAATTGGTTGAAACCACTACCAGTGCTGTTGGTGTATGCCCTGTTGGTGAGATGTTCATCGAAACTGACGGTAGACATGCTATCCCTTCCAAGAATGCAACACTTAGCCCCCCCCCCCCCCCAAAAAAAAAAAGGTTCACACAAGAAAGTCAGGCACAAAAATAAGTCTAAGTCCCCAAACTATGAAGCATTAATAGCAGTGACGATGATGATACTTCATTTACTGTTTCTAAGCGCCGCCTCAAGAAACCAAAGGCCTATGATAGACACGCTTCAGTGCCCTCGAAGGATCTTCATCGGCAAGTGATAGCGATGAAGAAGCTGAACAACCCAAGAAACAATCATCGCCACCATCTCTTCCAAAAGCTGGACGCCTTTCTGATAAACCAGACAAATTAGACGAGGAACATAAGAACACACCACAGAAACTCACACGAGAAGACGACGAGGAAACAAGTGATCGTAAGAGGCGGTGTACGCTCGACGACACCACAAACTAAAAAAAAAATGCTCAGTGGTATCAAATGTGGCCGATGGGATGCCCAACTTTATCACTTTTCCTATAATTAATGACAAGTTCGTTCCAGCCAAAAGAATAATTACTGATACTGTTGAAGAAGACCATGTTAGGGATGTAACAAATTACTACAAACACTTACCATCAAACACTCAAACCTCGATTATGACTGTGTTGCAAACGACTATTGTTCCCGCCAACAACACGACCGTCACAACTACCGGTACCAGACAATACCAGAGTAAAAAGATGATACTATGAGAAGACTCGTCGAATGAAACTCTATCAAGGCGACGAGTTGGAGACACGTAAAGTGTTCACCTCTACTACAACAACAAACATGGCCAAGATATTCAACCCTACAGACAACCACGTGATTTTAATATCCGCGAAACATCTACCGACGAAACACTCTCCAAATCTACTATAAACGCCGGCGCCCCAATGACCAAGTAGACAGACACAGATATAATAAAGACCATTCAAACCGAGTCCTGGTTCATGACCGACCCACTTAACCTACCTTCCTCCCAACTCTCTCACCAATATGGTTTCCGTCACAAAATTCATAATGCTACTACTATTATCACTCTTGCATATTACATAGCATATAATAGTAGCCGAACAAACTCGTTCGGTTGAGATGTGTAACAAACTTGACTGAGATGTGTAACAAACTTGACTGAGATGTGTAACAAACTTGACTGAGATGAGTAACAAACTTGACTGAGATGTGTAACAAACTTGACTGAGATGTGTAACAAACTTGACTGAGATGTGTAACAAACTTGACTGAGATGTGTAACAAACTTGACTGAGATGTGTAACTCTACAATAGTCCTCCCGAAGAGTTTATAACTTTGCTGCCACTACTGCTGCTGTTGCTATAGCCTGTCATTAATGTTCGACGTGAACTAAGAAGTTGTTGAACGATGTGTACATACATAACCAGACTAAATAATGTGGATGTTATACTCTGCTACAGTTTTTGACATAATAAAACTCAATGAAGCTACATGCTTTTTGTACATATACCTCGACACCTGCACAATGATGAAGTTTCTTAAGTTCTGGGCAGCTTTATGCCGCTGGGGCGACCATTTTCAGTTTCTTTAAACTTTGAATACAGGGAGACGACCCCGACTGTTAAATTTGGGGCCATTTTATGTCCAATGCTAAAAAAAAAAGAAGTTTATATTAAGGACATATATTATACAAGAATCTCATAAGCATCGGTGACTGGACATAACCCCTTCAGGTACTAACTAATAGAGTTGAATCGGCTGCACTGATGATGATGATGGAATACCAAAAATGAAGGTTGAAATGAAGGACCAGCAGGCTCTCTAATTTAGCTTTCATATTTGTTGTATTGAACTCCTGTTATATAGTGGTGATGGATCCAAATATTGACACTGAAACAGTTTATTTAGCCAGAAAAATACAAATACAGAGTTGACAATAATATCAATATTGACATGGCTGAGCCAAATGAGAGCCTGAGCTCTCTTAGTGGCACCTGATATATACTGTTCATCAACATCAAGGAATTTTTATATTACATTTAGTGTCATCTGGATTAGTACACGTAACAGGTGTTACCAACACCTCGTCCCTCCCTGACCAAATATCCCCCCTCTTAGAGACAGGCCTGGCACTTGACATTATTAGGGACCTGCCACGCTTTACCATATACAGATAAATTGTACCGGGAATTTCCCCCCCCCCCCCCCCCACACACCCATCATCCTGTCACTATATGTAACTTCCTGACAAAACCCATGGTTCTTCAGGCACTTGCGTGCCATGAGTCATGAAGGCAAGCATAAACTCTGTATGTTTCTCTGTTGGGGCTGTAAACATTTTTGCCCTTCCCCTTGCACAGGAAGCAAGGGGTGCCCAATAAACTAGCCCCTTCGCGGGGCAAATTTTGATGGTATAGTCTCGTTCAAGATTCTTCGAACACTGCTGGAGACAGCTGGAACTCATGGCCATTTGTTTACTATAGTATGTACGTAGTATAATATAATACGAAACAGCAAAGCCCAACCATAAAATTAAGCAACGGGGAACTAAGTAACCAATCACCAATCACTTTTACATTTATTCATAAATTTTACTATGTACTATAGTAAACAAATGGCCTTGAGTTGCCAGCTGTCTCCAGCAGTGTTCGAAGAATCTTGAACGAGAATATACATAAAAAGTAAAAGTATAAAAGTAAGTGTTACAAAAATACTAATACTTGGACAATAGATATTTTTTAAGAGATGATTCAATGGGAGCGTAGTCTCTGATCTGATGGGTGGGGGGGTAAGGTGTTCCACACCTTCACACGGTGATATTTTATGGAGGTCTGGGACTGAGTGGAGCACATGGGGGATGGTCTTAGTAGGTTTAGGTGTCTTAAGCTGTGCCTCTGGTTATTTCAGAACTGAAAATAATTACTCTCAATCAAGTGATTAACTGATTTATAAACAAATAGAGCACAGCAGTCATTGTATGCACAACTTTCTTCTGGGTAGTGACCAGGGGTTGCGTTATAGTGGTGCCGGAGGCCCAGCCATAGTGTGTGACAGTGTATCGTCTGCAAATAAAATGCATTTTATGAGTGAGATGGAGAGGACTATTATCATTTATTTACAACAAGAACAGTATTGGGCAGAAAATGGAGGCTTGAGGGACGCCATACAAAATAGGCGAGGAGTCAAATTAGTGACTGTTATAGTAGACATACTGCTTCCTGTTAGACAGATAAGAGGTAAACGAATTGTGGGATAAGTCACTAACGTCGCAATGTTCGAGCTTTGACAAGGGGATGGTATGGTCGACAGTACCAAAGGCCTTTGAGAGGTTCAAGAATATTTTGACTGTGAACTGACTGTCATCAAAATAATTCAAGATGCCATTAGTAAAGGACAGCAAGGCACTCTCAGTTGACCTTCTAGCTCTAAATCCAAACTGCGAATCTATAAGGATGTTATAGTCACTGCAGAAGGAATTTAGTCTTTTACATACCAGGTTCTCCAGTATCTATCTTAAGGCTGGGAGGACTGATATGGGGCAGTAAATTCTTGAAGAGACCTTTATAACCAGATTCTTTTATATGCTGGGTGAACAGTATCAATTTTCAGTTTATCCAGGTAGACACCACTGATGAAGGAGGAGTTACAAATGTGTAGAAGAACAACTTATTGTATTGTCTGTTTTACAGGTAGGCTCTAAATTCCTCATGGTGATCAGGGATGCTCTCTGCAAAATTTCTGCCAACACTGATAAAGTAATCATTGAAATGGTTGGTAATGAGGAAGGGCTCCGTTACAATTGAATCATTTGTCATAAAAGTAGAGTTGGTTGTACTGTTATTGTGTCATCGACATAAAAGAACTGAGGAAAATACGAAGTTGATGGCTGCTGCTGTTGTGGATCTACACCATTAAGACTTCATCCCTCAAAGAAGGAAAAAATGACTAAGGTGGAGCATTTTCTACCGATATAGGTGAGATTACAGGTTAGTAGATGTCTTCAACCATAATGACGTTAACAGGTAGTACTTGTGCGCTCAGCAACGATACTTTAACTTTGTTGTTGTTGATTAAGGTATTCTTTATATCGTATATTTTCGGCCAGAATTTTTATTTCTCTGTTGGCCGACACCTGTCTGTTGTGACAGCAAAGTTTTCCCCAACTCGGCAATTCTCTTTAACTTTTAATCTTCTTCCAAGTACTTGCGTTTGGCTTGACGTTATTCTGACGCCTCCTTTTTTCGCTTGATCTCCTGAACATGCCCAGCTTGGCTACCGCCAGGGACTTAATTGTAGCCAGCTCGCATAAGGATTTTTGATACATTATACAAGATAGTTGGTTTCTAAGAGTCTGAAAAGTGATGGCCGTTATGTCGGCCACCCAATTTACTGATTTCAATTCTTCTAGTTTTGTTGATGACACATGAATCGTACGCTTAGTATGTAGTGTTTTTGGAGCCTCTTTGATGTCGAAATCCTTCAAAGATAGGGGACTAGCCACTTTGGGAGAAGCCAGGGCCTGGGTGCACTAACATATTTAAGTCACTTAATTCTCTGCTGGCGCACTTAACTCTGTGCAAGCACACTTAAGTCTTCTGTTACAGCTAAGACCATATGCACAATGCAAGTTAATTTCACTAGTCTGTGATCTTGGAAACTTAAGTCCACTACTGAGTTGTCTTAAGTGTGTAAACCGGCCCTACGTTCACTAGGGCAACACTGCTTTTAGAATAGCGTGCAATATTTTGTGAATGTTGATCATATAATACAACGAAAAGGTATTTTAATTTCAATCTATCAATAAAAACTATCATATTTCATTATTTTTCTTTAAAATAAAGTTTGTACGCGTGGTGTATGCGTACCTCCGCCAACTTCCTTTGTTTACACAAAGTCGGAAAGGTGACTGTTACACCCCCCCCCCCCCCCACACACCACACTCTATACTTGGTTCTAAAGGTAAGATAAATAATTACAGAAAAAATTATTAAAGATAGAGCAGAATATAATTAATTTAAAGTAGAAAATAATAATAAATATAAATGCAGAATAAAGAAGAGCGTAAATAGATAAATATAAAATAAAGGGATAAATGAACCTCACTTGTGATTTTGTTGACTTGCAGCTGATATTATGCGGCTGTAGCACTGTGGTGGGTGTGGTCTCTCGTGGGCGTTTAAGTGTAATGCTATTGCATTACAAAGAGTAGGAGGGACTGCAAAGTGAGGGAAGTTGGTAGCGTAGCACAATAGTTATCCATTATAAATATGATCTCAAGGGGCAACTTCTAAATAACACTCCTAAGTACAGCTATTCATTAGTTAATTGATTGAACACGGGACACAGTAACAGTTCAATGTATTGTCCTTACCAGATAATAACACCTATTGATATAAACCTGGCATGGATACACTTCCCACCACAGTATTCACCCTTGGGTCGCTCTGACAATGACTCACGTGTAACCTGTGGGAGGCTCAGCAGCTGGGACGTCTGACTGCAGGGCCTGGTACTGCTGGGTGGACTGGTCTTCCTCCCGATCCAGGACTCAGGCCTGCGTGTGACTCTATCTCCCCTGAGAATGAACAGTTGGCTCCTTTTATTCGGTTTTCCAGGTCCCCGTAGCCTATTTTCACAAACCGATCTTATCTACGTTAGTTTATGGTGGCATTTCCTGTTAACTGTAGGCCAGTTCCTGATACGACCCTTTCTGACTATTCGCTTGGAGGCAGCGTTTATTGGATTAACAGGCTCATAGCCGCTGTTTTCTCGTCATCACGAAGGCGAGAATTCCTTGTTCCTTCGTGTCCCTTGTTGGGTCAAATATTTATCCCGTTTCATTACTGTAGGTGGGTCAACATAGGTAGGTGTACAAATTGTCCAGTAGTTACTGCTATATGTGTTGTTGTTCTTCTGGGCTAGACAGCTTTGGTCTGAAAGACAATCATTATAGATGTGTAAGAGGCGAAATACTTTAAACTCATATACAACGCTTCTGCAATTTAACAAAAAGGTAACCAATTCCAAGAGGTTACGCTATCATCAAATAGCTGTGTTTTTCGAGGAAGTACGATATGAGGTGAGTGATGAGGACAACAAAGCTGATGGAGTTAGCAGTTACATCTCGGGGAAGACGAATGTCATCAGAGAGGTGATGTCGTAGCATCTGGTGCGACCAATACGTAATTACCCCTCTCTATTTACTGGAAAGTGTATGACACAATAGTTTTTCTCACCACAGCACCACTAAAACGAATAGCGATGGTTCTCTATGTTACCACCACTATACATTGAGGACGGGTAAGTTTTTAGGGTATGTGTGGTAAACATAACTATGCATTTTCAGTGTGGTGGGTGGCTACGGGGTTTTCAACGACATGGCCACCCTGTTCACCGTAGAGCACATCAGTTGTTTGGACCATGACAAGAAAGATTACATGGCTACGAAAAAGCATAGTTTCAGTCCATCCCCCAAAAAGCAAATGACTAAACCTTACTGACGTGAAAGATATTCAGTAATATCATAAATAAAGAAAATTTAGAAACATTAAAAATAATGAGCTATTGTTGTAATATATTATGTATGAGCTCACCACACAAAATATATTGCAGGTTTTACTGCTTATTTAGACTTGTGTGTGTGTGTGTGTGTGTGTGTGTGTGTGCGCCATGGTGGTCTAGATGAGATCTTGAAGCACTAGAGCAATTAGTGTCATGAAAAAACTAATGGCCCTGTAGCCAAGAATCTTCATTATGACACATTCTACCAGTGTGTCAAATTTCACGCTTTTGTCACCAAAAATACATTTTATGCTCATTATAGTACAGTACCTGCTTCACTATAAGAACAACTTTATGTAAATGGTATACGTCGTACGTAACGTACTGTACATAAGGAACGATAGTATAGAGCGAAACTACTCTCCAAATAGCATTATTCAGTGATCAGGAACCACAGCCACGAGCACGACCACCTGTGCTAGACTGGGCATAATAGTCCCTTCTCACGAAGGCAGAATAACCAACGATCACCAGAAAAGAACAGTCAGCTGAACTCCTGTTTCTCGAGTAGCGGGCTGCTGTACCCTTGTATTTAATTTAACTTCAATGTGTGATCTTATAATTGCTTGATGTCTGTTGTTATCATAACTGCATTTAACTTCACGGTTCAACTTCTCTCCAGTGATAATTAGGATGAAGTCATGGAATTTACTTTTGTAAACTAATATAGACTTGTGTTTCATTTGTATATACAGTTATATATATTTTTAGGGAGTTCTAATGATGGTTACTGCAATAACCAAAAACGTTAGCTAATAAAAAATACGTGTCAAAGTGTTTATTTTTATCCCAGACTTGGTGTTACTGTGGACTATTAAACGACGCTTTCCAGGTAACATTTATATTGCTGGTATGTAAGGACGAACTCAGTAGACATTTTAACATCATTCGAGAGGAAGCAAACCCTGCTCACGACCCGTTACCGTGGGAGGATAAAAATCGAAACTAGTGACGCTGTTCCTGTACATTAACGTAGTCACCGCTGGAAACTTATGGCATCGTTTTCTTTAACTGCGAAAAACCTTTTAAGTTATTTCGCGAACCGTTACGAAAGCAACACTTGGTCAATGTTTGTGTAATCTGCACCAAAACTTTATTATGTGAACCTTGTCACATGATGACCAAACCCATAAAGTTTGTTGCAAATCGACAAACCTATTCTCGAGTTATAGACAACAGGGGACAGGGCCGAGAATAATACAGTTGCAAGCACTATATAATGGAAGAATACGAAGTACTCAAAGCAATCATATAATATTTCACCACTGATAGCAGGAGTAAGGTAGGTGTGGGTTACCTTACTCACAAGAGACACAAGAACAATGTAGTACTTGATATGAAACTGTCTCGGACCTGATGGTGACGTGTGTACTTACGATGGGTATGAGTTTCAGGCAATCCAGGTATGTGTCCATCCAGGTCGACATCACTTGTTATAGTAGGTTGGGGTGTGTGTGTGTGTGTGTGTGTGTGTGTGTGTGTGTGTGTAAACAAGGGAGACTCACTCAAACTTGAGCGAGGTTGTCAGACGTTCACACCCTCCCAGACAGGTGGTAATATTTTCTTAGCTCTTACACAAACTTTTTTTTCTCCTCAGTTACGACTTGAGAGAGGGTCTTGCTTCACACTGGAGGAGCCCGCACCATCTAGGCACCCGAGCTGTCTTCCACGCTTCCACCCATGTCCCTTTCCACGCCTCACCCACTGCTTCCCCAAACGCCAACTACGACACCTCCACCCTCAGCCGCTCCTCTTATCTCAGGATCCGAGGGGTCTTGGGTAGAGACCGGGGCACCTACAAGTGCAGGGTCGACTTCCGTGCCAACCCCACACTCACGTTCACCACCAACCTCACCGTCATGGGTAAGTCACCTATGCACTGTGATGAACAAATTGTTCCTGCACTATGATGAGTAAATCACCCTTGCACTGCCGTAAGTCACCAGCTTTGTGATGAGTAAGTCACCCCTGCACTGTCATGAGTAAGTGACCCCTGCACTGTGATGAGTAACTCACCCCTGCACTGTGATAAGTAAGTCACCCTTGCGCTGCCGTAAGTCACCAGCTTTGTGATGAGTAAGTCACCCCTGCACTGCCATGAGTAAGTCACCCCTGCACTGTGGTGAGTAACTCACCCCTACACTGTGGTGAGTAAGTCACCCTTGCGCTGCCATGAGTAAGTTACATCCTTACTACGAAATTCACACTTATGAGTAAGTCGCGACTTATTCACCATCACTATCTGTCATCTTCGTTATGTATTCTCCTTCATTATCTTCGCTGCCATAGTGTTCCCTCAACCTCCCAGCGGTCGTCACCTTCATCACCACTATCACTGTCATCACCATCATCCACACACTTCCCTCAGAAACCAACGTGTCTCTCAGAAAGGTTAAATGTATTTTTTCTGACCTCGGACGTTATGTACTTGATGCTTCACAGATCATAGTCACGGAAACAGGTCAAGGTTCACAGAGAAGGCCAGATGTCAGAGGTCAAAGCTCACAGAGAGGAGTCAGAGATCACTGGTCACAGAGAGGAGTCAGAGGTCACTGGTCACAGAGAGGAGTCAGAGGTCACTGGTCACAGAGAGGAGCCAGAGGTCACAGGTCACAGAGAAGGGTCACAGGTCACAGAGGAGTCACAGGTCACAGAGAAGAGCCAGAGGTCACAGGTCACAGAGAAGAGTCAGGGGTCACAGGTCACAGAGGACAGATTCTATATCAGGTATAACTCCCTTCATTAATAAGTTCTATCGTTTTTGTTAAGTATAAATACCATCAATCTGCAGTCCGACACAGCGAGGGTGTTGGCGTACATGTGTGAAGGGATTGATGTTTTGTACGTGTCAGTGTATGACCTATTGTACTGTACGTGTCAGTGTGCATGGCATTTTGTACGTGTCAGTGTATGTGACCGTTTGTACTGTACGTGTCAGTGTGTGTGACCTTTTCTACGGGTCAGTGTGTATGATCCTTTATACGTGTCAATGAGAGTTCACATTGATAATGTTTTTGGCCAAAATTACAATTGCTACTCGATGTTAAGTCTGTTTTTAAAATATAAGCTTCACGCAGGATGTTGTATTCCGTGACTTTTTCACTAGTGACAGTGTGTGTGTGTGTGTGTGTGTGTAACAGCACTACTTAACTCACCGACATGACTCAGGTTACAGAAGAGTCGCACCTCGCCCACTGAGTACAGCCAGTGCTTTGCACCCATGACTCCTCTACTTCTTTACTTTATTTATATATGGTATGTATAGAAATGTTACTAACAGACAAAATTTGAATAATTAAGAAGATAACCGATAAAAAGAAATAATGTATCGATTAGTTGATGGTTGAAATAATAATTTAACTGAATGAAAGCTTTGCATCAAGCAGTAGGTGAATGGTCTTGACGCTTGACAAAGTAGTCACCGAGTGGCAACTGAGACGTTTACCGAATGTGAAGTTTACCGAGTTATTCAACTGATACTTGATTTATTATACGTAAGCTTTGACCATTGATAAGGTTAGTATTATGACACCAACAGCCATGGGTTTCCTATACCTTCACTATGTAAATTATACCTGAACTGTCAACTTATTCATGATGAATCAATAAAAATTTGAGTGACGATTTTACTGAATAAATATTTATCTACATAAGAATAATACAGTTGTATAAGTGTGTTATAAGAATAATACAGTTGTATAAGTGTGTTATAAGAATAATACAGTTGTATAAGTGTGTTATAAGAATAATACAGTTGTATAAGTGTGTTATAAGAATAATACAGTTGTATAAGTGTGTTATAAGAATAGAGCAGTTGTATAAGTGTGTTATAAGAATAATACAGTTGTATAAGTGTTATAAGAATAATACAGCTGTATAAGTGTGTTATAAGAATAATACAGTTGTATAAGTGTGTAAAAAGAATAATACAGTTGTATAAGTGTGTTATAAGAATAATACAGTTGTATAAGTGTGTTATAAGAATAATACAGTTGTATAAGTGTGTTATAAGAATAATACAGTTGTATAAGTGTGTTATAAGAATAGAGCAGTTGTATAAGTGTGTTATAAGAATAATACAGTTGTATAAGTGTGTTATAAGAATAATACAGCTATATAAGTGTGTTATAAGAATAGAGCAGTTGTATAAGTGTGTTATAAGAATAATACAGTTGTATAAGTGTGTTATAAGAATAGAGCAGTTGTATAAGTGTGTTATAAGAATAGAGCAGTTGCATAAGTGTGTTATAAGAATAATACAGTTGTATAAGTATGTTATAAGAATAGAGCAGTTGTATAAATGTGTTATAAGAATAATACAGTTGTATAAGTGTGTTATAAGAATAATACAGCTGTATAAGTGTGTTATAAGAATAGAGCAGTTGTATAAGTGTGTTATAAGAATAGAGCAGTTGTATAAGTGTGTTATAAGAATAGAGCAGTTGTATAAGCATGCTATAAGAATAATACAGCGATATAGAACCAGAGGAAAGAAGAAGAATGACACCATAGCAGGAGGTATATATTATAAGTGAAATATAAAACAGTTAGTAAAATATCACGAATTTACATAAAAATCTGTTAAGAGCAAGAAAAATAATTCCATTTCTCGTGGAGCGGCGGAGGAACACGAAGAGAAAGGAGAGGACCAGAGTGTGAGGAATGGGTCTTCAGTGGGATGAAAAGGGTCGGACATTCATATTCTCTGCAGGAGAGACGATGACTCAGGAGGTGCCAACTACCAGGGCTAGAGGGTACTGGCACCCTCTCTCTCTCTCTCTCTTTCATTGTCCTTTGTAACAATATTACGCTCTACTAACCTGGGAGGTTTGGGACGGCTGAGGTGTGGATACTACACGGTGAGGGTTTTATTAGCCAGACTAAGACGAATGGGGACGGTATCACGTACGAGTGGTCATCAGTCTTTGGCCTTCCTGGTAGTGTCACACCCGAAATTTGGTAAACGTGAGAAGTGGGTACAACAGGATGTGGGTGTTCTGAGACCAACATATTCGGATGATTTTTAAAAGAAGCGTAAAGCACTCCCAGTACTGTACAGGTCTAAGAGGTTCACTCCGCCTTAAGTGGTAAAAACCAAGGCTGTTAAAAAACTGAGGAGTGGAGTGTAAGTGAAGGTGAACATGAAGTACAGGTGACTTGGGTAATGGGGATGGTGGAAGTCCTTACAAGGATGAAAAACTTATATGAGCAACAAATCCTCGTCTCACGCCAACATGTATACTTCTTTCACAACTTCGCTGGCAATGTTTTCTCACGTCTTTGTAAAGATTAACTGTGGTAACTATTAGATTTAGGTGTTAGCTCAGGAATCATCTTAGTCGCTTTGAGCTGCACCTTTTCCAGAGATACTAAGTTTTTCTGGAGGTAAAGTTAACATACCTGATACATGTTTAGTGTTTATTTCAAGGGGTCTTCAGAGCTGTGTGTGTGTGTGTGTGTGTGTGTGTCGTGGGTTAAGGGTTTATTAAGCAAATTTACGTTAATTTCATAATTTTTTTTAACAGGTTAGTGATTATCATTAAAGTAAGTTTTACCCTTGAGTCAAAATTACATGAGCACATTTTACCTCATACTGTACCTGGCAAAACTTAACTCACCCCACAAAGTACTACCACACCGACTCACCTCACACAGTAATATCACACCGACTCACCCCACACAGTAATACCACACTGACTCACCCCACATAGTAATATCACACCGACTCACCCCACACCGTAATATCACACCGACTCACCCCACACGGTAATATCACACTGACTCACCCCATAATATCACACCGACTCACCCCACACAGTAATATCACACTGACTCACCTCACACAGTAATATCACACTGACTCACCCCACACAGTAATATCACACTGACTCACCCCACACAGTAATACCACACTGACTCCCCCCACACAGTAATATCACACTGACTCGCCTTACACAGTAATATCACACTGACTCACCCCACACAGTAATATCACACCGACTCACCCCACATAGTAATATCACACCGACTCACCCCACACCGTAATATCACACCGACTCACCCCACACAGTAATACCACACCGACTCACCCCACACAGTAATATCACACCGACTCACCCCACACAGTAATACCACACTGACTCACCCCACACAGTAATATCACGCCGACTCACCCCACACAGTAATATCACACCGACTCACCCCACACAGTAATACCACACTGACTCACCCCACACAGTAATATCACACTGATTCACCCCACACCGTAATATCACACCGACTCACCCCACACAGCAATATCACACTGATTCACCCCACACAGTAATATCACACTAACTCACCTCACACAGTAACACCACACTGACTCACCCCACACAGTAATATCACACCGACTCACCCCACACAGTAATATCACACTGACTCACCTCACACAGTAATATCACACTGACTCACCCCACACAGTAATATCACACTGACTCACCCCACACAGTAATACCACACTGACTCCCCCCACACAGTAATATCACACTGACTCGCCTTACACAGTAATATCACACTGACTCACCCCACACAGTAATATCACACCGACTCACCCCACATAGTAATATCACACCGACTCACCCCACACCGTAATATCACACCGACTCACCCCACACAGTAATACCACACCGACTCACCCCACACAGTAATATCACACCGACTCACCCCACACAGTAATACCACACTGACTCACCCCACACAGTAATATCACGCCGACTCACCCCACACAGTAATATCACACCGACTCACCCCACACAGTAATACCACACTGACTCACCCCACACAGTAATATCACACTGATTCACCCCACACCGTAATATCACACCGACTCACCCCACACAGCAATATCACACTGATTCACCCCACACAGTAATATCACACTAACTCACCTCACACAGTAACACCACACTGACTCACCCCACACAGTAATATCACACCGACTCACCCCACACAGTAATATCACACTGACTCACCCCACACAGTAATATCACACTGACTCACCCCACACAGTAATATCACACCGACTCACCCCACACAGTAATATCACACTGACTCACCCCACACAGTAACACCACACTGACTCACCCCACACAGTAACACCACACTGACTCACCCCACACAGTAATATCACACCGACTCACCCCACACAGTAATATCACACTGACTCACCTCACACAGTAACACCACACTGACTCACCCCACACAGTAATATCACACCGATTCACCCCACACAGTAATATCACACTGACTCACCCCACACAGTAATATCACACTGACTCACCCCACACAGTAATATCACACTGACTCACCCCACACAGTAATATCACACTGAATCACCCCACACAGTAATATCACACCGACTCACCCCACACAGTAATATCACACTGACTCACCCCACACAGTAATATCACACTGACTCACCCCACATAGTAATATAAATGTAAATAGCATACATTAATAATCCTGAAAAAACTGATCAATGTTATATGTTTTATTACACAATCAAATAATTTAATTCTAATTCACATACACCTGATGTTGAAGATTTTAATAACTTTGATATTTGTGTAAACCAATATATTCGTACGATGGGATTCGAACACCTTGTTGTGAGATATTAGAACCCAACACCTTTTTCTGTTACGCCACCATCCAGGTCGCAAAACAGATGGAAAAACTATTTAATGTTGCTTGAGGACGATTCCACCTTCGGCTAATATCCTAATTAAGTCTTCCAGCAACATTTTTTTTAGGAATTCGCATGTTGTTTCGCGTTATGCCAGAGCTTTAATGCGTTATTCAGTTTTCTCAGGGGGTGACACGGTCTCCTCAGGGGGTGACACGGTCTCCTCAGGGGGTGACAATCTTCTGAGGGGGTGACACAATCTCCACAGGGGGTGACACAATTTTCCCTAGGGGTGACACAATATTCACAGGGGGGGGGGGGCCAATCTTGTCAGGAGGTGACACAATCTTATCAAGGGTGACACAATCTCCACAGGGGGTGACACAATCTCCACAGTGGGTGACAAAATCTCCACAGGGGTGACACAATCTCCACAGGGGGTGGCACAATCTTCTGAGGGGGTGACACAATCTCCACAGGGGTGACACAATCTCCACAGGGGGTGACACAATCTTCACAGGGGGTGACACAATCTTCTGAGGGGGTGACACAATCTCCACAGGGGGTGACACAATATCCACAGGGGGTGACACAATATTCACAGGGGGTGACACAATCTTCTCAGGGGGGTGACACAATCTCCACAGGGGGTGACAAAATCTTCACAAGGGGTGACACAATCTTATCAGGAGGTAACAGACTTCTCAAGGGTTAACACAGTATTAAAAAAAATAGTTTATTTGTGTTCTGTATCTTGTGCCTGTCTGTCTGTCTGTCTATGCAGCTAAATTATTCAAGTACTAGGCGTCAAAGAAATGTCAAGTCAATCATATATATATATATTAACTCATTCACTACAGGACGTCAACTTTAATATTTTATTTGGGTGATGCCAGACGATTCAGCACAATGATATCCCTCGTATGATGAGAGTGTATGAATACTGGGTCAGTGAAGTACTAGGAATAAAAGACCAATGTTCATGAAAAAAATGGAGGTAAAAATTCGTTATTATCCTAATTTTCCCATTTGGTATGAGATAATATTTTTCTAGCGTATTTTGGTGTTTTTTAATTGACCTAACCTAACCTAACCCAACCCAACCTAAACTAAGCACTAAGGGCTACTAAGCCGTTGTATTATCTTACGGTTATGATCACTATTATCGTCAAACTCGGGTTACGTAAAATAAGTCATTTACTTAAAATTCAAATATAATAAAAGAAAACAGCAGTAAACATATTTGACAAAAGGTAACACCACCACAGTCATCATCTACCACATGTTTCTGAAGACATCGAACACTTAAACATAAAGACATAAAATAATAATAACAACAACTTAAAACGAAACCTAAGACTATCACACAAATCAATTAACCTGAGAACACAACATAATGAATAATGGAGCAGACACTACACTGGCAACACCTACTGGAGCACAATACAGGAGGCAACACGGCAAAGGGGGAGGGAGATAGTTTTCTGAAGTGGGAAGTACAATCTAGGAGCCTCTGTCAGCTCAACCCGACTGGTAAACAAGGACTGGCTAAAAGTGGTAGGAACCTCCATATTTATAAATGCTGGCGTGGTACAAAGCAGTTAGCCGGACAGGATACTTCCATCCTTTACCTTCAGACATATTCCAACACCCTAGCGAGTGTATCCACTTCCTCTAAAGTATAGAGACACTGCAGTATTTTGGGGCGTTATTTACAACTTTTCCCAATTACCTTCGCTATACCCGCAAACAGTTCCACAGTACCTGGAAATGTGATGTAAACTGGGTAATAATAAAAATAACAATAATAATAAAGTTCATTGAAAAGAAATTACAGCACAAGTGGTACATATACTATAAAGTATAACATAAATACATGGGGAAGTGGGCCATTTAACAAGGAATTTCAGCGAAGCTACATTACAAAAGGGAGATTGGTAAGGTGTGAACACAAGTTGTCTACAATTTGTTGATGATTTTTACAATGGTTGGGATGACCCTGTTCATATAGTGATCAGTTGGTGGTCGTATGGGCTGGATGTGGTTGTGGTGTCGACCAGTTCAGGTGGTAGCAGGTGGCGGTGGCGAGGATAGTGTAGTAACTTTGTTCGAACCTGACAGATGGTGCCAGGATGATGATCAGAGAGGGTTGGCAGGGTCAGTTAAGGGGAAGCTCAAGTAAGGTATGGAAGCTTGAGACGACAGAGGATGTGGAGACGATAGCTGGAAGATTTGACAGTTTTACTGACGTGTACTTTCCAGCCCAGTTTGTTATCTCTGGTGACACATAGGAATTTGGTGGAATTCACAACCTGGAGGATGTTGAGGTCCAGTGTGGTGGAGAGAGGTAGGACATAGCCAGAGGCGAGGTTTATGTACAGTAGCTAAAACAACTATCTGTGCAGGTGGGGGTCGATATGCTCCGAAATTTTACGTGTGACTAGTGACAGCCCTAATATACCAAAATTTATCGTCCGTGGTCTCATATTGTTTCCCACAAAGTATGCACAGATAATTGTTTTAGCTACTGTACATAACCATGGCCTTGATACGGTTGATGGTGACATGGTTGGTGGTGGACTGTTCAGTATTTAGGAGAGCGCTGCAGTCCGGAGCCGAGTTGTTCACGCTGATGCCAAAGGTGGCGACCGGGAGTATCTTTTAGGGCATCGTCGATAAAAGACGAGGAAATAGAGTAGTCCCAACTTTGTGCCTTGAGGGACCGCCGCAGGTGAGTGACTGACAAGCAGAGACAGCTCGGAAACGCACAGCATGGCGTCAACCACTAACACAGTCTGTTAGCCATAGAATGTTATACTGGTATAAAAAGGTGATACAATATGTTATACTGTATAGTATGAACAGCGATTGCTGTCCTGGAATAAAATGCTGGTACAGTACGAGTATGTGGTGTGAGCTGGGTATGTTGTTCTGGTATAAAAGGCTGGTAAAATATGTGGTGTGAACACGATTTGGTTTAATATCTGGCGTTATTTTTCTATTTATTAAGCTTTTATTGTCCATCTTTGACAACAGCTCACATTTGTTACTGTTTTCACTTCATCCAGTTCCACCACGACGCCTGTCTGTTTATACTGATGAAGGCGTCCTGGTGCACCAGGTGGTGGGGCCCTTCAAGGAGGGCGACACTCTCCGACTCAGCTGCCGCGCCTCAGGAGGGTCACCGCTTCCCCGGATCACCTGGTGGGATGGGTCGAACCTCCTGGACCTGACCTCGGAGATACAAGAGGGCGGGGAGGTGAGGAGTATGTTAGTGGTGCCGACCCTCACCCGGGGAGACCTGCAGCGTGTGTTTACCTGTCGCGCCGTGAACTCCAACCTCACCCAGCCCCTTGTAACATCCGTCACCCTCGACATGCACCGTAAGCCACCACCAATGTGTTTTTCTACCCTACTTTTAAGATCAACCTTCAATATGTACCTTATGTAATATCATAATATTAAAACAACAACACTCACTGCAACATACAGCGCAACGAGTTAAGAATATACTGTATTGTTTGTCAACTTCTCGACACACACTAAGTCCCGCCACACACCAAAGAAACGAGAAATGTATATGACATATCAGTGACTCATCGTTAGCAGGCGTGAACACACACTAATGGGACTTGTAAGCGATATGTCACATCAATCTGTACGACGCCTTCAACGAATGAGGATGATCCGATGTTTTACGGTGTTAATATAAGAAAAGAGGGAAGAAACAGATAACTTTGAAAACATCCACTAAAATACTCGTTCATCCTGTATCTTGGCGTGTCGTGTGATGGCTGGTCTCATCCTTTACCTACGTTAGTTTTAGCTCAATAGCAGACTGTCCAAGATAACTTTTCATATTTTATCAAAGCTTGTTGACCGGTCATAACTACGGACACAAAGCAATGCAAAGTAATTCATACTGAGGGATGCCTGTTAATATGTAATGTTTTCTAAACGAATGTTTTGTTAGCCCCGTGCCGCCTTGTTCTTGGCGGGAAAGAACCCTGAATGTGGAAACAAAAGGTTATGTTACACTTCCATCTTTAATAACAACGGAAAATAACTTACCTGTACTAAAAATCAATGTTTTTCTTGTCTCGCCTGTTCATCTCTATGGTTCACACACACACACACATATATATATATATATATATATATATATATATATATATATATATATATATATATATATATATATATATATATATATATTATATATATATATATATATATATATATATATATATATATATATATATATATATATATATATATATATATATATATATATATATATATACTGGTAATTATAAATGACTTAACGTTCAAAACACTGATCAAAAGGTTATAAATATTTTCTGGATGTCCTTAATATTATTCACCGATCATCTCCCCAGCTGGTGTCTGAGGTAACAGAGCTGAGGTATATAAGCGACGTTACATCAAAAAGTGAAAGCCGTGTTTATTGCAGACAAGTCGCTGACGCGTCCCTTTCAGGGCGCTTCTTTGTGTATTGCTCCTGTTGAAGACCGCATATTACAGCCGTCACTTAACATGACACTGATTTAGTTATGGGTTCTTATCGCTTTGGTGTGCGGCCAACTTACGAGACACTAATTACGTGCATAGACAAAGACTATTCCTACACCATTAGTCAGGCGAGGTACAGTATTAGCACATAATAACAGTGGCAACTCCAACGAATCGAAACTGTACTCCAATACTTATGTTCGCTAAATCTCTTCCCTAACTCGTGTTAGAGAAGACACACCTCGTTATGATCGTGGCAGAGTATCTTAACTGAACCAGTTACATGAAACTCAACACCTCAAACTGCAGAAAATTTAACCCCCATAATACTCGTATTAGTGAAAATCTGACGCCTGGGTAGTGTAGGTTCTTGACCTTGACTAAAACTTTGACCTTATTAATATGACCTAGCATTGAATAAATATTTGATCTTAAATGAAATAATTACCTTTAGTAAAAGTAGTAACTTTGATTAAGGATTTAATGGTGAATAAACATCTGGCCTTGACCTGACAGTGCCGCCGCTGTGGGTGCGTCTCCTGAGTAGCCGCGAGGCCCTGAGTGCAGGGTGGCCTTACAGCGTGGTGTGCCAGGCGGCGGGTTCCAGACCCCCCGCTGTATTCACCTGGCACCTCCGACACACCACCCTCACCACCCACACCGAGCAGGTAGGTACGTCTCTTACTCTTACCCTTTCCACAACTAACTCACACACAACCAGGTCACACTAATAGCTCACACAACCAGGTCTCACTACTAGTTCACACAGACAGGTCACACTACTAGATCAAATAACCAGGTCACACAACTGGGTTACGTACTAACTCACATAACATGGTCACACTAGAACTCACACAGACATGTTACACGTCTAACTCACATAACCAGGTCACACAACCGGGTCACGCGACTAGCTCACAAAACCAGGTCACACTACAGTATAGAATCATCCATCATTTGTTGTGATGAGTCATATTTACAGGTCACAGTATGCAGTCTTGTTAGTAGATCACACTGAACAGCAACATCAAGTCACAGTGAGAGGTTATTATAGTGTGTCATTAAGAAGTCTCAGTAACAGGTCACACTTGCAGGTCACAGGAGGTCACATAAACAAGTCTCATTAATAGGTCACGGTAATAAATGACACTATGCAGTCAGTAAAGGGTCACACTTGCATGTCATAGAAGCCACATTTGTAAGTCACGGTATAGGTCATACTCATAGGTCATAATAACACGTTACTCTTACAGGTCACAGTACCAGGTCATATTAACAGTAGGTGATACTACCAGGTCACAGAAACAGGTCAATGTGTTAGTTCACAATGACATATCTCAGTAAAAGGCCACAATAGCAGGTCACACTCAAGGAATATCATTGTTAATTTAGTTGTTAGGAAACATTGCAGTATAAGTCCTGCTTATGTGAAGAAAAAGTTACTTAAAAATAATTGGTTTACAGTAAGTCCGCTTAAATGTATCATAATAGCATGGTATAATGTTTATGATCTAGTAACAGTAATAACGAGTTTTCCCCTTTGGGGTGATGATTGATGGTGGTGGTGGTGGTGACTTATGGTGATGGTATTGACTGGTGGTGGTGGCAATTGGTGGTGGTGGTGGTGACTGATGGTGATGGTGTTGACTGGTGGTGGTGATAGTGGAGTGACGGAGACAACGTGACGACGAGTGAGCTGGTGTGGACGCCCACGCTGGAAGACAACTCTGCAGTGTTAAGGTGTGAGGCGGCCTCTCCAGCCATCCCATCCTTCACGCTACACGACCAATGGACCCTCCTTATATACTGTGAGTATACTGAACCCTCATGCTGGCATAAAGACTGTAAAGTTAATGTATTGTGTGTGTGTGTGTGTGTGTGTGTGTGTGAAGATCATAATGGTAGTGTGCTGAATAATGTACAGTACTGTAAGTAAGGAATGGTATTTGAAAAGTATGGAAGATGGCACATAATAATTTTGAGTACACCTTAAACGAACTGTACCATATTCCCTTTAACATAGACAACAAAATTATTATACTCTGTATTGTATAATCTAGTTAAATAATAATACTGTGAGTGTACTATGTGTATATTATAGATCCTGCTATAGTATAGGAAATAAAATTCACTTAATTTATAATCTGAATAAAGATTAGTGACTGCAAGTGGTGGTAATGTGTGTGTGTGTGTGTGTGTGTGTGTGTGTGTGTGTGCGTGTGTGTGTGAAAGTAAGACATGAGCTTTAGTATTGCAGCCGTCTCGGGAGGGCGCCCACATTACAATATATTTCCTTTACGTTTCCGTTTGTTCAGTCGTGCGTCAGTGAGTTATTAACACACCATATTAAACAAATACGACAGACAATTGCTATACTGTACCTGCGAACTGTTTTACTTCGCTTATGTTCCCTCCCGCATGACATCCTCTTTTTTGTCATTCATACGAGATTAAAAGCGTACCAGAGCGCTGTTTGTAACTATTAAATTGTTGTTGTCCCTGTCGCCGTAATGACAGCCAAATGTATAAAGGCCGCACAGGAGCTCTGAGGCTTATACGTCAGTGTGCATATGCTGAGTGTTCAAATGAAATAATAAATTTAAGTAAATGTGTAGACTGTAGATGTATAGATGAATAAAAGTGTATGTACGTATGAATGTATGTATGTATTTATGTATGTATGTATGTATGTATGTATGTATTTATGTATGTATGTATGTAAGGCTGTGTGTTTGAGTGAGTATGATTGCTGAGTTCTTAATACTGTATACCGTATATACAACTTTTTTATGTCAGGATGAGTGTGCATATCTGACTCATACAAATTACAGGTATTCTAAATTTGTTTTATACCTCTATAATATTTCTTCATATTCCTTTTCAAATCCATAAATTCTTTAAAAATTGTTTCTTCAATTTAAAAATCCTTCGTTTCCTTAATATTGCTTACATGTATAAAGCTTGTTGGTATTTATATATATATGTATATATATATATATATATATATATATATATATATATATATATATATATATATATATATATATATATATATATATTTTATGAAAATCCACAATGAAAACGTGGATAAGATAAATCTTGATAAAATCATTTTCCCGTGTGATTTTATCAAGATATATATATATATATATATATATATATATATATATATATATATATATATATATATATATATATATATATATATATATATATGTTTATCTTTAACATAAAATTAAAACTCTGCTTAAAGATAGAGAATTTCAAGTTGTCGCTTTATGAAACACTGCCGGGTTAGTACGGTAGCAGTAGTGGGATTCCATCTGATGCACTATATTCAAGACCAATCAACAGTTAATGTGATTAGTGAGGAGTGAAGTGATCCACGGTATGAGCTCCCACCTGTCAGCACATGGACCAGGAACTTACAGTTGTGCAAAATGAGGTTGTCCAATCGCCAGACGAATAATTTCGTAATGGCAGTAGTGCCAACTTGCGATTGGATGGGGTCTCACTACTCTCATCTCTCATAGGTGGGGGAGGGGGTGGAGGGAGGGGGATTGGGGAGGTGGTGATTACCGAGACCATTATCACAATTAGTCTAATGTCACCCACTGGCCTTGCTGTGCGTGTGCTTATCTTTGTCACGCCTCTTTTCACCAGTTCAGCCTCACAATGTCACCCAATAATAACAAAACAAACCTGACTGCGACCAACAGTCATCCTCAACCACCTGTAACTCAAATCGCTTTACATCTCTTCTAGCCGAACTATGCCTAACCTAACCTAATCCAACCATACATCTTCTCATGCATTCTGATCTCATAACAGTACAAGAAAACGTTAGTTCTTTAGGTTCCATGGTTGACAAAAATTTAATCGTGATCTT
Source organism: Homarus gammarus (assembly GCA_958450375.1). Lineage (NCBI taxonomy): Eukaryota > Metazoa > Arthropoda > Malacostraca > Decapoda > Nephropidae > Homarus > Homarus gammarus. The sequence goes on along the minus strand of CAUDMG010000187.1, from coordinate 2,781,725 downwards.
GGTAACATTAATATTGTCCCTTAGTACCTAACACCAGGTCCTTCCCACCCCATCCAGTCTAGCGTTATCTGCTCTTTCTTATTATATATATATATATATATATATATATATATATATATATATATATATATATATATATATATATATATATATATATATATATAAATATATATATATATATATATATATATATATATATATATATATATATATATATATATATATGTATATATATATATATATATATAAGTCTATGTAGCCGATGGCATCCCATCAATCATCAAAAAATAAGAATATGAACTTTCTCCTGTTCTATCTGTCCAGTATATTGTTTTCTTACCCCTACCATACAGTTCACTTAAAAGTCAAACTCAACTCTTTGCCAACATATTCCCCTCCCCCACCCCCGAAAAAGAGGTGATTCATTATCTTCTTCCAGTTATCGCCTCATAGCTTTCACCTTGGTCAACTATAAAGTCATGGAATCTGTGATTAAGTGAGACCTGCTCAAACACCTTGTAGAACTCCATCTTTTCTCTGACTCCTGGCATGATTCCCTTTCCAGACGCTCCACTGTACACCTGCTCACTCCACCTGTCATACACCACTTGTACAAATCATCCGTCACACATCAACTGTTATCTCACCTGTCACACTTCACCTGTCATCACATCTGTCACACATACTGTATCCACTAACTTACCTGGTCACACACCTTTTGCCACATCAACTGTTAAAGATCACCTATTATTCCACCTGTCACACCACCTGTTATCTTACTTGTCATCTCCTTTGTTACAAGTCCTTCACTTGACATCTTTTACCTCAACTGACAGACATCGTCTGTTACACACTATTCGTCACATATCACCTGTCAACCTGCCTGTTACACGCCACTTACAGCACTTCTTCTTCTACACATCACCAACCATACACCACCTACTATACCTACCACTTACTACACACCGCTTACTGCATCTACCACACACCACCTACTGCACACCACTTACTGCATCTACCACACACCACCTACCACACACCACTTACTGCACCTACCATACACCACGAACTATACCTACCACTTACTACACACCACTTACTGCATCTACCACACACCACCTACTACACACCACTTACTGCATCTACCATACACCACCTACTATACCTACCACCTACTACACACCACTTACTGCATCTACCACACACCACCTACTACACACCACTTACTGCATCTACCACACACCACCTACTACACACCACCTACTACACACCACTTACTGCATCTACCATACACCACCTACTATACCTACCACTTACTACACACCACTTACTGCATCTACCACACACCACCTACTACACACCACTTACTGCATCTACCACACACCACCTACTACACACCATTTACTGCATCTACCATACACCACCTACTACACACCACTTACTGCATCTACCATACACCACCTACTATACCTACCACTTACTACACACCACTTACTGCATCTACCACACACCACCTACTACACACCACTTACTGCATCTACCACACACCACCTACTACACACCACTTACTGCATCTACCACACACCACCTACTACACACCACTTACTGCATCAACCACACACCACCTACCACACACCACTTACTGCATCTACCACACACCACCTACCACACACCACTTACTGCATCTACCACACACCACCTACTACACACCACTTACTGCATCTACCACACACCACTTACTGCATCTACCACACACCACCTACCACACACCAGTTACTGCACCTACCACACACCACCTACCACACACCCAACGAAAGGCTTTAGTTATAAAACGCTGTGCAGCAATATAATGTTACTGTATAATTACCTTAGATTTACTTGTGACAAAATACACCAGATACTGATCACAGACATAAAAGTATTAGTATATCACAAATATTTAAAGGTCAGTACGTAACGAAAAACTGCCAAAAAATTCTTGTATCTATTGATATTTGATATTTACAAAGCAAACTCACATCATTTACCGACACCTATTAAATAAAAGATCAAAGCTATGTGTAGGTATGATGTGTTCAAAGACTCTCTCTCTCTCTCTCTCTCTCTCTCTCTCTCTCTCTCGAGGCTTTAGATGAAAGCTGTTATTCGTGTCATGAACTGGCTGTCTGAGGCCGTGCAGGGGGTATATGATTCCTCGCTCGGTTGGCTTCAGCGGCCTTCAGTGTAGTGCAATTGGAAGGTGATTCAGTAAACAACTAGTCATCTTCATCTCTCAACATTGGAGAGGAACTTTACGACGAGGAGTGTGGTGGTCTGACCTCACTATTATCATCTACTATTACTACTACTATTACATAACATCTGCCATACACAATCTATTACCCAATCTGTCACATCCCCACGTCACGGGACCTACCATGTATATCTCACCTGCTCTCCTCCTCTCCCTACTCTACCCTACACACACACACCACCTTCCTATTATTCCCTACCACACGCTTCTCACCACATCACATCACTTACCACACACAACTCAACACGTTAACCACGCACCACCTAACACACACCGACTAATGCACTCCACCTAAAAGCTAAATTTTCGAGACAAATGGGCAGGAATGGGATTAATTTTTGGTTATGGTTTGTAACTCTATATATTACACAAAAGACCTTGCTAGTGATGTTGGTATTATTAACTGAAACATAAAGCCTTAGAACGCACCCAGTTTATTGCAATTAGTTTTATAAGCCGAGAGTAGAATTTTATTGAATGTAATTTCAGATGATATATTAGAAGAGACAATGAGTTAATCGAATAGTAAAATAAATATTAAAAAAAAAGAGTAACTACGATGTTATTTTAGGCTGGAGTGTTGTAAGGGAAAATGCTGTAGAGATTAAAAAAACAATTTATTTGTTTTGTGGTCTTTAAGAAATAATTTTATCGGATAAACTAAACTAAACTTATATAAATCTTTGAAAAGTTAGGTGTTAATGATAGATATACTAGAATTCTAGAAAATATCTATTGACATCAGGAAGAAGAAGTATCAGTAATAAAAGAGCTTATACAAATTAATTTATAGTTAGACAGTGAATTAGACAAGGCTGTGTTCTATCTCCAATATTATACCTGTATGATAGTTCTTCAGAAATTTGAATGAAAGAAGTGATCAGTACGATGATGGAATAAAAGTTAAAGTATGATATCAAATATTCAGTGTGCAGACCATACTGTTCTTATTATTGATAGAGAAGAGGAATTACGAATTCTAGTCAGCGGATTACGGGGAAAAAAGTGAAGAACATGGCTTAGAGCTCAGGCCGTCAGGGTGTAATACTGTTGGTTGTTGTTGAAATAGAACTTATAACAGGCAACCGAGAACCGATTCAGGTGGAAAATTGTGTGTATTAGAGAAACAACAGATCATTTGATGGCAGATGTGAGAGGGAAATTAATGCAAGAACACGTCAAACATAAACAGCATTTACCAATCTACTGTACAGGGACTTGTTTGAGAAAAGGAGCGAGTGAACTATATTTGTGGTCATTGTGTGGGTCATAAGAATAGACATTGTCGAGGATGGTATATATAAGTTATACTGGCAGGAAAACAAATGATGAAGGACTAAAACTGGCGAGAACAATGTGAGAAAGAAGAAAATGTGATAATTTCTCCATATAATTAAGGATGAGGGATTAATGGCAGAGTCTCGATATAGGGTATGTAACTGGGGGTTGGAAGGCCAGCGTAAATTGTATTGGAAGCTTTAGTCTCCAGAGGTACAAAATCTAGGAGGAGTGATAACGGCAGACCTAGTGTTTGGAGTAGGGGGCTAAGGTTACAGTGACACTCAGACGTAGAACTGGCACATTGATTAATTGAATACACACCGCCTACTACACACCACCTACTACACACCACCTACCACACACCGCCTACTACACACCGCCTACTACACACCGCCTACTACACACCACCTACTACACACCACCTACCACACACCGCCTACTACACACCGCCTACTACACACCACCTACCACACACCACCTACCACACACCGCCTACTACACACCACCTACCACACACCACCTACTACACACCGCCTACTACACACCGCCTACTACACACCACCTACTACACACCGCCTACTACGCACCACCTACCACACACCACCTACCACACACCACTTACCACACACCACCTACCACAATCTACCTACCACACACCACCTACCATACACCACCAACGACATACAACCTACTACACACCACCTACTACACACCACCTACCACACACCACCTACCACACACCACTTACCACACACCACCTACCACACACCACCTACTACACACCGCCTACCACACACCACCTACTACACACCACCTACCACACACCACCTACCACACACTACCTACCACACACCACCTACCATACACCACCAACGACATACAACCTACTACACACCACCTACCACACACCACCTACCACACACCACCTACCACACACCACTTACCACACACCACCTACCACACACCACTTACCACACACCACCTACCACACACCACCTACCACACACCACCTACTGCACACCACCTACCGCACACCACCTACCACACACCACCTACTACACACCACCTACCACACACCACTTACCACACACCGCCTACTACACTCCACCTACTACACACCACCAACGACATACAACCTACCACACACAACCTACCACACACACACACACAGTTAAAACTTGACTACGAATACTCTAATAACAGTCAGATATGAACACTTTGGAACAGAATATATGAACAATTGGGAACAGTAAAATATTATGAACACTTGGGAACAGAATATATATATATCCCTATTCACTAAATACTTATATTACTTAACTGTTGATATATCTAATTACTGGAATCCTTTATATGTTTTTCCCTGATTCCTGGTAGTCGGAAACATAACCAACACAATAATTATCACGCAATTCTCACTGACACAAAGATATTCTATTTACCTGCCCGCGGTGACTTACCCCCCCCCCTCCCATCCCTCCTCCCTGAACCACGACAGTACCTCACCTGGAGATTAGAAATGGGCTGGCGGTCTGGTTTCTAGACAGCTGAACACATTATGAAAATACTGCACTTTGAGAGAGAGAGAGAGAGAGAGAGAGAGAGAGAGAGAGAGAGAGAGAGAGAGAGAGAGAGAGAGAGAGAGAGAGTTATAAATACTTTTGGTCATATTACTCCAAAAGTCTTGTCGATAAATAAAACAAAAGTAAAGGTGAATATAGTATTTTTTTTTTTTTATCTTAAACTGCAATTCATCTCGACATTTCTCGTTCCTTGGTGGACGGTGCAGCTAATTCCCGGCGGCTCGTGTACCCAAACTTACAACATAATACTCTTGGACTAAATGCTCAAAGCTGTGTATGTTCTCCCCCAGTAAATGTGAATGAGATAATAGCGAGGGACAACAGAGCGACTAGAAAATGTCAATATTATTTTACCAATCACCTTTGTGCCATTGCTAGAGTGAACCAGCATGATGGGTTTTCTCATCTATAGTTACTGGGATAAACTAGAGTGAACCAGCATGATGGGTTCTCTCATCTATAGTTACTGGGATAAACTAAAGTGAACCAGCATGATGGGTTTTCTCATCTATAGTTACTGGGATAAACGAGTGTGAACCAGCATGATGGGTTCTATCATCTACAGTTACTGGGATAAATTTAGTGCACGAACCTTTCAGAGATTTTTGGATCTTGAATATTAAGATCCAAAAATATCGTCATTATAGCACGAGCTGTTGATCAATGTGTTAAAACTTGCGGCAGAGGAACAATTTAATAGTTTTCTCCATTTTCTCTTTTACCTTAAATAAATGGAATACACTATCGTCACATGAAAGTTGGCTGAGCTACCAGACACGGAGGATAAAAGTTCCACAGTTTTGCGAATACCTTAAACCAGATGGTCGTGGGCACTATACGTAGATAATTAACCTCTCGCTTTTCTGGACACATAACTTCTCTCATCCCTACATTTATGTGTGTGTGTGTGTGTGTGTGTGTGTGTGTGTGTGATGAGTTTTAGGGATAACTACAACATATCCATAATTCAATACAAAATTAAAAGTTTTCGAAAATTCGACCTGATATAACTGACTGACAGAACTAACCTTTACATAGCTAACACTACCAAACTTAAGCTAAGATAATCCTATTTAGGTAACGTTTGGTTATGATAAGATACCTCTTGTGTTTAACATTAAGTGAACACATTACTGAGTACACCTGGTGGACTAGTCAAAGGGGTGGAGTGACTGCTGAATGCTAAGAGTCATGACGAAGAATATAATATGTGTGAGTGGGTTTATCTCTCTCTGATCCCGCCACGTGTCTGTGATAAGAGAGTTGGTCTCGTAGTTTCGACGACAGTATGGATGCAACAAACTGTATACTAAGCCAACACGGTCTGTGCCACTGTATTCAAACACTTTTACTTTCCCAATTGTAAAGTTAAGTACCAGTTCGTAGCTGGGTGAACTGGGTGTTCTAGTCGCGAACCAGCAATCTTTCTGAAAAATGGCAAGTCCTGTGTCTATCGTAACATATTACTTAATGGATCGATTTGATAATTCGCAGGCATCACCTCGACCACTTACAGACGTGCTCGAGTTGTTGATGGGATCACAGGGTCAGGGGTTTAGGTCCCACCAGCTGCTCCAGGGGTTGTCCCTAAGCTTTAGAGGTTATTTTTATTAGTATTGTAATTAATTCTTCGTCTAATTTCTACAAGTCAGCTTCAGTCTGTATCTTTACGCAGTCATGTGTTCCGTCTTGGCAAGCTACAGTGTGAAGAAACGCTCACGTATTTTTTTAAATTTTTGTTTAATGACATACACAATTGTTCCTTACTTCATCTCACTCACGAATTTTTACACCAAATTTTAAGTTTCAGACATCCACTTTTATATCAAGGTTCAGGACACAGGTATCCTCACATATTTCTTGTATTCAAACTTTAGTGTTAAGACGTACCCATATATCACATATTTCTGCCCCTGTTACTAGACGTGCCGGTGGTGACGCTGGCCCCTGGACCATCAATCGACCTGGATAACATCAAGGAGGGAGTCGACGTGTACTTTGAGTGTAGTATCACCTCTAACCCGCGGGTCTACAATGTCTTCTGGCTACATGAGGTTAGTGTTCACCTGTCTATTAATATTTACGAGTTGAAGCGAATCGAACTGAAGACTTATAGTTTAATACGATTTATTTTTTAATTTTACATATTTATTAATAATTTTGGGTTCCGTGAGATCAGTGCTTATTTTTTTTCCAGGGTTGAATTTTTGCTGAGCTGATAAACAGGAGAGAGTATGTTTATTTACTTATCTTGCTTTCAACGTGCTCATACATAATAAAACCAAAGGCTTAGAAGGTCGATCAAGGGTCTCAATGACTCGGTGAATCCATAACATCAAGTGATACAGTATATTTCTTATATTTCGTTTCAAAGAAGCAGTATAATAATTTATTTAAGTTCTCATAATTATTAAACAACACACAGAATGCCTCTGCCACTAGGGGGGGGGGGGGGGAGATCGATTGGGTTTAAACATTCAGCTAAAAATGAAAGATGGTCAAGTAGCTTATAAGGATTATATAGCTACTTTTTCCAGTAGAGATAATTAATACACACTCGAAGGTTTTATGTACAGTAAAAGCATCACAGAGACGAGTCAAGTATTGAAAATTGTCACTTTTCACTTTCCCAAATACATATCCATCTATTTAACTATTAAATAAACGTGATCTAAAATTTAAGATCCTAGTCTTTGAAGTTTAAAGGAGTAGGTCTCCACTTGACTACAGTAATGCACAAGAAGAGTGTCACTGTTTTTGTATGTATCCTGTATGGTAACGATTCGCGGGCAGAGTTTGCAGCAACTTGGAGGATGCGTAAATGTTTTTGTTGTTAATATTGTGGTAAATTACAGCGACTGTCAGTACCTAAGATGAGCACCATAAATCGGAAGGTTTTAATAAGAGTCTTCAAGCACTTGGTAATGGCGTCACTGATGGTGGAGTGGATGACAGTTATGAGCTATCTCTCGTCTCTCTCTCTGTCTCTTAAAGGAAAATATAAGAGAAAATAACTAGAAAGTGATTGGATTAGCATATTGATATATTGTCATTGCCATAATCAGATCTAAATGAAATAATACAACACTATGTGGCTACGTCGTTCACTTGAGAGAGCTGCCAGGACTGTAAATCCTCTTATCTGGTATTATGTCTTTTGCTTCCTTCTTTCCTTCCTTCTCGTTCGCTTCAATTTCCTTTTTCTTTCTTTTGATGCGATTTTCCTTGAGTTGTTTGATTCAAGAGAAGGACAAGTTGGACAATTTTTTATAACTATTGTTGAGGTTTTGTTTTTGTGTATTTTTCAATTATTTCCTGTGTTGGGTTTAATGTTTTATGCCTTTTGTTCCTTATTTCTTAGTGGAAGTTGTTGTTGATGTTGTTGATAGTGATGATGATGATGATGATAGCAAGTATGGCAAGTGCTGTCAGTGGTGAGTATATTAAGTGTGTTTTACTGACAGCTGCAGCTTAATGTTTTCTTGTATGTCTTCATTTACCAAGACTGTCAGTCACACAATCTGTATTAGCAACTCTGAGGGAACATAAATTTTGTCTTCTTTTCGTTTATCATCTTGACGGGGAAAAATTAGTCATATTGCTATTTCTGGCAACAGTTCTTCGCTGTCTCCTCTCCTCTGCAACATAATTTACAAGGTTATTTGGCCATCTGATGTCACGAATGTTGCAGTTCCCAGCCACTCATATCAAGAAAATGAGTTTTATACCTTAATGCAATTTACCGTTACCCTGAATTTCATTTAACTCTGTCTGAAAGTTTACCGCCGAGGAGCAGAAAACGAATCTCTCAAAACTGCTGCTATCATTGTTGGAATTATTTGTATAGACACGAGTTTTTATCTAATAAATAACTCAGTAGTGTACACAGTCGTAGGATTTGACACTCGATACCTCTGTCTACAGGTGGAAGTGAGTGTCCGTGCTTAGCTGAGACACTTCCTCCAAATTCTACTTCTGCCTTGTTATTTAATAATGGGATGCGTTGGGGTACATGATAATAATAAAATAAAAAATAGTACTACTGCTACTAGTCCTATACCTGTATATTATATATATATATATATATATATATATATATATATATATATATATATATAATATATATATATATATATATATATATATATATATATATACAGTATAAATGTCTGTGGGTGCTATACTAAACAGGGATAATTGCAGGCGGCAACTTCTATGAATTTGTTTTTTAGAAACTTCTGACCGTTCATAGATAATCATATAAATCACAACAAATAAAAATGAATAGTTTCATAGAAAACCTAACCTAACCCAACCTCAGCAAATTTAACCTAACCTAACCTAACCACCTAACCTAACCTAAGTTACTTTTGATATTATTTAGCAATCTTATGATGGTAAACGACGTCATAAAAAAAACGGAGCAAATTTAACCATACAAGAATTATCTTCCATTAAGTTCTAACAATAAAGTAATAAATTATCCCTATTTGACAAAAACTTCAGTTGGGTTTTAAAGTTTAATCGCCGTCATCTCTATCAGTGATCTCCAGGCTTAACCACGGGACCTCCACACATTGTTAAGGTCTTTGTGGTCATTTTGGATCAGGTTCCCCCGCCCCTTACCGGGGAGAGGGTGGCGGTGGTCACCACCTGCGGGCCCAGTACGGGGTAGAGGTGAGGGGCGGCGATAACCATGGCGGAGAGGTGAGGGGCGGCGATGATTGCACCCACGGGATAGAAGTGAGGGGTGGCGCTAATTACCATCCACGGGGTAGAGGTGAGGGGTGGGCGGTGAACCATCCCTCGTTACGTTAAAGCTACACTCTCGTTAGGGGAGACCAATCCTCCAGAGAGCCTAAATGACCTTATTTGGCAGAGCGGCCGCAGCGTGCCCGTGAAATAACCAAACAGTGCGGCATGTATACTGTGTTTTGTTATTTGTTGGGGACGACAGCACCCCTGGGTGGTGTGGGTCACCCCAGGGGTCGTTTGGGGAGTTGATTATTAGTTCAGTGACGGCACCTCACCGGCACCCACAGCTACTGTCGTGTCAGGGCAAGTGGGGCATTTCGGTGTCCACTGACTGGTCAAATTGGCCCACTTTATTCGGACCTGACCCAGCCTTTTGGATAGGGGCCTAGTCCCTATGGCTTCCAGTCCTAATGAGCCTCATTCCTAAGGGACCCCAATATTAATGGACCATATTTTAATGATTAGGTTAGGTTGCAGCCCAATAGTATTTGGGCCCACTTGATCTACCATATGCTTTGGAGGGAGGGGAGGATATACCCTCAAGGTTCACTACAGTAGTGCTGAGTCACCCATTGTCAGCTTGTCGGATCATCATCTGTTCGTCGTGGTGGGACTCAGGTGTTATTCACTAATTTTTTGCAAGGGAGCCACTTTGGCAAAACACATTCATTGAGAGAGCCGCATCTACCGCAAATTTACATAATATACTACTAAGAGACACTGCTTGTTGTAGCCTTTACATATACAAGTAATTTTTTTTCGAGAGACGCAAATGAAGTCGTCGCGAGACGCAGGCGGCACGCGAGCCTTGCAATGAGTACCACGGTCCAGGTAGGTGGTCGCCTTATCGGCTATACTGATAACATACCACGACAGGGGAGGTCATACTTCTTGAGGTAATTACCTCTCTTGCTGCCACCAGGGTATGTGAATTTTATACATCAACATCCCCCAAGAAAATATTGAATAAATCTTTCTCAGTGACCTCACACGGAGTGGAAAATTATTTAAGATCAAGTTTTTTATATTTATTTTTAAATATCAATTCACGATAACAATTCACACCAATAAGTCGTGGTGGTGTTGAATTAAGGTTCACACTTCACTGCACTGCACTGGGTAATTTGAATGGACAGGAACGAATATTCAAGGTCTTACCTTCATTGCTTCCTGTCGACTCATTGAGTCGTGACAGACATCACTCAAAGATGGAGGATCACCGCGGTTGACGTTAGTAAATCACACTCTGTTATCAGGGCCCGGGGTTACTTTCAGTGTATCAGGGTAGCACCTGCATCTCACAAGATCTTAGGGTGGAGGGTTATCACCAAGATCTTCACAGGATGTCGGGGCATTTGTGTTGTGTCGTTCACAAGGAAATTACATCTTTCGTGAAAAGGTTAAGACAAAGTGCAACCCCCAGCCACTAGGCTAGGCCTTTTATGTTAGGTCAAGTGTTCGCCGGAAGTACTATACACATTATCGGTCTAAAACTCTCGTTCCCAAAAAACTTGGGTTTCAGTTACAGCTGTAGTGACTACGGTTAGCTCTCGTCCGGCAAATGGGTCAGTCTGCGGTCACCGTATCATAGTGCCATAGGCCAAGCAAGTTACGTCAGATCATAACGTTTCTTAAAATTAGCTGTGTGTAGGAGAAGGCATCTCCACAAGCTTGATGTCGTGGGCAAAACTTGTGTGTTTGGAGAATAGAGGAAAACACGTCTGGTGTCTGGAGAGAATCTCATCTCTTTTCTCAGCTCTGGTTGGTTGTCGAACACAGACCGACTCAAGTGTGAAAAGTTGATAAAGAAAATCTTGTCATACCTGACACTTCTTCCCAGTTAAATATATTTGTGACAGTTCTGGCTCCTCGGTCAGGTCACCCGATTTTTTATTTTTTTTTTGCACAGAACCACTTTTTTTTCTTTTTTTTTTAATACTGTCAACCTGAAAAAAAAACCCACACAAAACACTATGCAGGTGAATATTAAGACTGGCGTTAGCATGCCATAGGAGGATTACCTTGGCAGCCCCGTCAAGCACATTGTTCTGAGTCACCGACGGGTATCAAGGAGGGAGGAGTCGTGTCACAAAGTATTGTGTGGAGAGGACGACCTGAGGTATGTCATGGACCGAGGAGAGAACCACCTACAGCTTACAAAGAACGTTCCATGTTCACCTACTGTTGTTACCCGAAGGTTTCCCAGGCAGTAGGTAGTAGGCAGCTACCAAACAGGGAGGTACTACCGCCTGTGAAGATATTGGAAGCATAATGTGTTGTCTAATGGTAGACCCTGCTGCTATATGGCATTGCAAAAATTGTGACCAAGTCCCAGGTTGCTGATCTGACTTTCTGCCTCATTTACACACAATTGCAGGGTCTCAATTGTTTCTCTTGCTATTGACAACACAACATACATATATCGTTTCTCACTAATGATCTTTTTTTTTTAATTTCTTTATGGTTCCTTATTATTATTATGATTATTATGATTATTATTATTATTATTATTGCAGTGTTTTCATTATTATTATTATCATTATTATTTTATTTTTATTTTTGTATTTTTTATTATAAATTTTACTTATCTGAATTATTGTTATTATTATTATTCATATTCATATTATTATTACATATTCACATTATTATTATTATTATTATTATTATTATTATTACGTTTTCGCCCCCCGAGCCCTGATGTGGGTCGGTGACCTGTGTCCGGGTGGGCTTATACCCGTAAAAACGAAAAAAAAGAAAAAAAAAGAAACAATAACAAAGTTGATGGAAACCAGAAATAAACCGAGATGTTGCCCTATCAAGGCTACAAGGGTTCACGTCCAAAGGATAACTGCAGTACGGTACCTAATACTGTAAAAGTAACAAGCAAAACTCATTTACTGTTCTAGATTTATCATCGGAGAGTATTCTCAACAAAAGATTACCCATACAGCCACACAAACAATATCCTAATGTTGTTGCATAATGAATAAATTTTCAATATCAACGAGTGTTATTTTTTTTACACAAATATTCCAGGGCCTTATGTAGTTATGGGCCGATAAGGCATAATAACTTGCCACAAACGACTTATGTGGGTTTTATGTGAGGCAGTAATGTTATCATCTCTCCTTGAATCATTACAAGCCTCCATGGTGCCACAACGGGTCTCCCCTGTTATGGAAATCCCAAATTTTTCTTTTAAATTGAAGGGTTTTATGGCAGTACATTTTTATTTCCATATTTTTCCATAATAATCTTCGTTCACTTACGTTCAAGTGTGATGGTTATGTTGGATAGTTTAGGATAGGTTAAGATAGGTAAAGTAAGGTTAGGTTTAGATAGGATAGGTTAGTTAAGGTTATGTTAGGTTAGGTTAGGTTAGGTTGGTTAGGTTAGGTTAGGTTGGTTTGGTTAGGTTAGGTTAGGTTGGTTAGGTTAGGTTAGGTTTAAGTATATTGGTTCATCTGAAATGTACTGTAAGCAGAGTGATGATAAACATTAAAACTAGCGAAGACGGTTTCCCTTTTCACTGACCTCTCTGACATGATTCCCCTTCTGTTCAACTCTTTCCTCTTCTTTTCCTCTTGCGCTTCTTTCCTCTTCCTTTTACCTCCTCCATTTTTTCTCCTCTTTCCCCTTCTTAACTTCTCCCCTCTTCTTTTTCCCTTTCTTAACCTGCTTCTTCTTCTTTTCTCTCCTCTCCCTTCTCTCCTCAAGCCAACACTTCACCTACACTATGAAGAATAATGATCAATTTACTGTTATACGCTGCAATATATTTCTTTAACACATTATTTAAAATTTTAAGTCATTTTTACAGTAAATCATATTTTCCTTTCTTTAAGTGAGATTTATTCAGACATTATTTCAAACGCGTTAGAATGCTCTCCCTTTAACCACGGAGTTACTTAAGATGCGAATCCCGTCAGCTGACCTAGTGAGTAAAATGTCTTTACCTTTTAATACAATGACTTAACCCTTTGAAGACGAAGTATTAGCTAACCCCTTGAGTGTGAAGTTGTAACCCCTAGAATACTAAGACTTAAGCTCTTACCCTGAGTCCGCAGTCTTAGTCCCATGAGTACAAGGACTTAACACCTTAAGTACGAGAAATTAACACATTGAGTACGAGGATGTAACCCCTTGCGTACAAAGACTTAACCCTTTGTGTACGAAGTCCTAGCCCCTTGAGTACTATTACCAATTACCTTGATTACGATAAACATTTTAATCAAGGGGAATAAGTTAGTGAACATTAATGATTCCAAACCTGCTCTTAACTCGAAGGTTCCCGTGAGGACAAAGGTACAGATGTGGTCTTATTTGGAGGTCATCTAAGGGCGCTAACTGTACAACGACCCCATACATCTACCGTTCTGGCAGGTGACATATCAACAGATTTTATTTATTCTTGGGTACAATTTCGCCCCGATTAAAGTTTTATTGCTTTTGGTCAGTAGGAGTTATATATGCCCCTAAGTTATTGCTTATGACACCACACCCATCTTTTAATATATATTAGTTCTTTTATTTGCCTCTGTCCTTTTCCTCGCTTTCATTTCTTTTCTTATTCTTCTTTTGTATAATTCCTATTTTACCCTCTTGCCCATCTTTCCTCTCCTTCCCTTTCCTTTTCATCTCTCCTCTTCTTTATACCACTTCCCGTTCTCCTATTCTACATTTTTTTTACCTTTCCTCCTCTTTTCAAACATCTTTTCTTATTACTGTACTCCTCTCCTATCTTTTCCTCTCTCCTTCATTATCTATTGTCTTTTCTCTTTATTTTTCTCCTCTGTTTTTTTCCTTATTTTCTTACGTTATCTGTTCCTTTTGTTTCATCACTTCAACATTCGCCTCCACAGTGTTTAGACGAAGAAGCCATCTCAGCACCATAAAATACCCCGTAAAGAAGACAACGTTGCCAAGATATTGTACGAAACTAAACACAAAGAGAGTCACTGTTACCACATGAAAGCACAGCGCAAAATAGTTCACTGCAGTTATTTGGTCTTATTACTCAACTGTGATGAAATAATATTGAGTATTATAATCTGAGCTCTGAGTAATATAGGCATTATATTATTTACTTAATTGTGAATAATGAAATGCTCTTTGATGATGGAAACAGCAAGATGTCATTCGTATAAACAAGAGAATGTTTTAACACACACTGATTCTCTTATACATTCAATGTTTGTGTATTAAAATGTTAGTTATGATGGGAATGAGATATTGTAAGTTCGGGTAGTATACAACAGTTAACTTGTACGCTTGTGTTTTAGTACAAGTTTTGCATCCATATACCCACACACATTAGTCTTAAGTACGGTATATTTGTGTACAGCCTGGTCCACCAGCTTACCACCAACAAAATATTGTTAGTGATTGTGTGCAAAAATGTGAAAATATATGAAAAATAGCTCACGTGAGGTCTCCACAGTCCACAATGTCCAAAATGTAAATATTACACACACGCATATTGCTCCGTAACTGTTATCTTCATTGTTTATAGTATATCCTCCCCAAGGCCACGACACACTCGCCACACAATGGCTGACTCTCACCATTTGGTATATATGAAGGTGACTTAGAAGTATCAATACAAGGTTGTTCATATTTCAGCTTTTGTTTAATAGTTTAATCTTTTTGAGAGAGTTCAAATCTTTCCTGGCGGAGATGAAATATGATTCTCCCAGGAAATACGCCACAGATGGATTACTTCCGGTTCGTTATTTACAGGGAAAATGTCGTCCAAGTCGGATATATTTTACACATGAAGTAGTATACGTTTCACACTTCATGGGACGCGGCATCTCTCACATTCCAATATTTCTTGAAGTATTACAAGTTCTTATGTGAGACGGGTGTGACCAGACGTACAGTAGTCCAGTCAGTGTCAGATCTTCTCTTCTGTTGTTGTATGAAATGATCCAAGAACCACATGAGGACTTTTGTTACGTTATTATGATCTCTACATTGTCGGTGATGGGTGTGTTGTGTTACAGGGGGAGGAGCTGCGTCACAACGTGTCAGCAGGAGTGATCATTGGTAACCATATACTGGTGCTGCAGAAGGTGGACAAGACAGCGTCAGGCAACTACCACTGCGTTGCCTCCAACATCCAGGGAGACGGCCACTCCAACCCACTGCGGCTGAGAGTCAAATGTGAGTACAGACGCTCTTCTTCTCAAGTGTGAGTGTAAGGTCCACCGGCTTCAAGTCTAAGTTTGAGTACAACCTTGTTTTCTTCAAATTCAATGTCAGTGTAGTGCTGTTCTTAGTCAATTGTCGGTATAGTAGTAGAGTGTGTCTGGGGTAACCGTGTCAGTGCACCGCATGTTTTGCTTAAGTCAACTGTGAGTACAAAATATAATTATTCTAAGTCAACTGTTTGTGCCCAGAGACTACAGCACTTCTCAGACCATCACAGAGAGATAAAGAAGGGTGCAGTGTAACTTCTCAGTGATCATTTACGAATATTATATCTTCTTCCCAAATGCGACATGACAATGGTATTCATCTCTGTAGGTCATTTGTGATCACCCTGACTTACCTCCCAGTCCCAGGTTAAATGTCTGAGGATTAACATCTTTGTCAGGTAAACACTTGACTCAACTAAGTTTTCCAGAACAAGTGAGTGAAAAGCCCAGTGATGTAATCGAGACCTGAACCGATACCGAGATCATTTGCAATTTTAGCATTGATTATATGCCAGTACTTAATAATGGAGGAAACTGCAGCGGGTCTATTGGCCCATACTGGACAGCCCCGTTTACACCCAACCCCTATCGCTCATATATCCATCCAACCTATATATAGGCTATTTGAAGCTACCCAACGTGTTCGAGTTAATGAAGAAGTTCGGTAACTTGTTCCACTCGTCCACTGCTCTATTTCCAAACCAGTGTTTACCTATCTCGCGCCTAAATATAAATTTGTCTAATTTAAAACCATTGCTATGAGTTCGTTCTTGGTTGGATAATTTAAGTACCTTTGTTATATCCCCTTTGTTTAGCCCTGACTTCCATTTATACACCTCAATCACATCGCCCCTCACTCTACGTCTCTCGAGGGAGTGCAAGTTCAGATGCATTAACCTGTCTTTATACAGTACTCAAGGTTCCTAATGCCCGGGATTAGACTTGTCATCCTCTTCAGAGTGTTTTCTAGGGATTGTTTTTTCGTAAAAGAATCGCTGTCTCAGTTCATTTAAGTAATACATTTTGGGGGGTTGAAATCCCTGGATGATGGATGGTCAATGTTATATTAATTCATGGAAATATTCACCTACTAGTATAGGTATGGTTATATCAGCTACCAAATTATTAAAAAAAAATCTATTTCCTGACTATAAATAAATATAATTAAATATATAAAGTTTGCTTCAATTTACCTATTGGGTTTGTGTGTAGTATATTAGGCTTAGTTAATAGAGCACACTGAAACATTCACCGTAGTGTAATAAACAGTGCTGGTTAATGTAAAGTAAATGTGGAATTGAATACCTGGGTTGATCTGGGTCACCTTGCCTAAGAAAATTTACCTTGACCCAAGAAATCCCTCCTTATTATAGTTAAAGTCTTCAGAAACTTATTTACTCATTTGGTGGTTTAGTGACCTGAGGTGAGGTAACTCTCTCTACCTGAACGAAAACTTATCAAGTTGACCACTTCCTCAACAGACCTGAAACGTAATAATTAGAGACCAAGGGTGTCCAAGACCGAAACAGAAACTGAGACCTGAAAAAGGGTCGCGAGACTTATGTCAATGAAACCGAAAACCAAATGATTTGCCTTTTTTAATAATTCATGATATAAATATGAGCAATTAAAAATACACACTTAAATTCTTATTACACCAGGCTCATCGATCATATCTCAATACTTTATTTTAATATTCATTTGGAACATGACAGGTGTTCATTACACGTTAGAAACACCAACAACTCAGTACAATTGTTGAAGTCTGGCATCTATGGGGCCTCATTAATATCCCCCATGGCTAAATACACGTTCAGCTGGAGCATTAGAGGCCAACTATCACAAACCCGTAAGGAAGCCCAGCTCACAGATAATACAGATATATAAATATAAATATAGAAATAATAAGCACGTTCCCGCTACACAGTACAGTCAAAATAGCTAATGAAAGATGGTCTTGTGATGCTTAATGTGGCCTATAGCTCAGATCTAAAAAATTATAAAAGACAATTTGGCCTCGAAAGGGCTCGAGTGAAGCCCAAGTCCATGGATGTCTGAGGCAGAAACTCGAGACCCACATCACTGAAAACAACTCGTCTTATGCAGTGAGGTATCAAGTTCACTTGTCTGCATTTTCATTATATTTCCTACTGTTGTCTCGAACAGCAAGGGATTGTCTCGAAATTGTCAGGCAACTTGGAGTGCCAGTGTGTTACTGCCAGACACCTCGGAGTGAGTGTCTGTCTGTCTGTCTGTCTGTCGTATTCCCAGTCACCTACGAGTGCTAGTCTTTTCCCAGCAACAGAGGAGTACCAGTGTCTTATTCACAGCCAGCCATTTAGGAGTAAAAGTGAAAGTAAGTCCCATAGGCATGACTGGTGTTGGGGGTAGTGTTGATACGGCACACTGTTCCTAAACCTTCTGTACACAAGGAGGCAGCATGGCCGGTACTGCCCCCGACCGCCTTCACTTCCCCAAATTGTAAACTTAGATACCTATTTACACCTGGGTGAACTGGGAGCACAGTTCCCAGACACAGTAATATCCGTATCACAATTCTAGACACCTAGGAATGTCAGTAACTTCTAACCAGCCACCTAGGGGTATCAATATTGTCGTTACACTCCCAGCTTTCGTGTAGTGTCAGTGCCTCACACCCAGCTACCTAACGTTCTCTCTCAGCTTTCACCTGCACTAATATTACTGGACAGTTCCCACACATCCCGGTCAAGTTATCGCTGTTGTTGTTACGAAGTCAGATGTATGACCCTTGTATATATTCTGCCTTAATAAAATACTAGCATTACTAGTGAACAGAAATATTTACGTTATTGCATCATATTTTTCAGGACTTTTCATAACTTTCGGATGTACACGAGAGGGAAAGATTATATTGAAAGCTTAGTTTGTAACGAGACATAACTCCATAGCAACATTTGACCATTATATCACGCTCTGCCTAGGATATATTCCATCTCATAACTTCTCACAATAAATTCACATTGTATCTTTTAGGTATTAAGGATATCTTTTAATATAACCTGTACCACCCACGTACCTTTGTCAGCTATAAACCATCACGCCCCGGGAACACAAAATAACAGTGAGTGAGCAGCAAGTCTCGCCTCTCTTTGGCTGCTTCCTGTGTGGTGTTGGTGTAATTTTGACACTTCCATTTTGCCACTGTGACGTTCACCCCGACCTACAGTAAACCGCCCCACAACGCATGTCCACACCCGCCAGGGTTTCTTCTTCACCTTTATTATTATTATTATTATTATTATTATTATTATTATTATTATTATTACCACCTTGGCTTTATCTGAACCTACCATCGTCAATTACAACTAGGATTCAGTGTTATACAACCGGTGGGATATAACGAATGGCAGTTCTCTGGGACCTCCTTCTCCTTCCCAGCCTCACGTGAGCTGGTACTGTCAATCTGTCAGATGTATACAATACATTTTAGCCATCTGAAAGTGCAACTATAGTTTTCGGTAAATTATAAAGTCAATCAAACCTGAACACGTATAAATCTCTGTTTAGAACTACTACGTATTTTAGGCTTAATATTTATATAAGACTGTTTCAAAAAGAGAAGTCTGTGTTATGGGAACAGTTCTGCCAACCCGCTCAATCACAGCGCAAAACCAAAACAATAAAGAAAGTTGCCAGGAATATCTTCTTCTATTTTCACTCCACTTTTCCTAGTGGTGATGTTTTATTTATATAATACCATATTACCTTCATGCTGGTGGTTATAAGGGAGGCAACAGAGACATTAGTTGTCAGTCAAGTATAAATCTCTTGTATAAATTCTTTCTTCCTTATATCGGGTTTGATATTTGGATGTTGTGTTTTCTTCTCAGCCAGTGTCGCCTCCTCCCACCCTCTCTGGTTTCTTTGTTTATCTATCTTTTGTCTTCGCCTCACTGACTGACTGTCTTTGCCTCACTGACTGACTGACTGACTGTCCTCACCTCACTGACTGACTGTCTTTGCCTCACTGACTGACTGTCTTTGCCTCACTGACTGACTGACTGACTGTCCTCACCTCACTGACTGACTGTCCTCACCTCACTGACTGACTGTCTTTGCCTCACTGACTGACTGTCTTTGCCTCACTGACTGACTGACTGTCCTCACCTCACTGACTGACTGTCTTTGCCTCACTGACTGACTGTCCTCACCTCACTGACTGTCTGTCTTCGCCTCACTGACTGACTGTCTTTGCCTCACTGACTGACTGACTCTCCTCACCTCACTGACTGACTGTCTTCGCCTAACTGACTGACTGTCCTCACCTCACTGACTGACTGTCTTAGCCTCACTGACTGACTGTCTTTGCCTCACTGACTGACTGACTCTCCTCACCTCACTGACTGACTGTCTTCGCCTAACTGAATGACTGTCTTCGCCTAACTGACTGACTGTCCTCACCTCACTGACTGACTGTCTTTGCCTCACTGACTGACTGTCTTTGCCTCACTGACTGACTGTCTTTGCCTAACTGACTGACTGTCCTCACCTCACTGACTGACTGTCTTCACCTCACTGACTGACTGTCTTCACCTCACTGACTGACTGTCTTCACCTCACTGACTGACTGTCTTCACCTCACTGACTGACTGTCTTAGCCTCACTGACTGACTGTCTTAGCCTCACTGACTGACTGTCTTAGCCTCACTGACTGACTGTCTTTGCCTCACGTACTGATTGACTTTACACTATCCACTCACTTATCTTCTCTCTCTCTCTCTCTCTCTCTCTCTCTCTCTCTCTCTCTCTCTCTCATTTAATATGTATTCCACGAAGTTTTCCTCAACCATCACCCTCACTTTTCAGCGTCGACTCTCACACACTCCTCCAGCCCTTTGAGGTGTAAATGTCCTTCCCCCTCACCTGCAGGTACACCCCCTTACACCACTCTTTTCCCTGACTCATGTTCCGCTCTCCTGCATTCCTCTTCCACTACTTTCCTCCCTGTGTAGGTGTAGGTACTGTGGGGCTAGGTGTGGGGTGTGGGAGGTTAGGTGTGAGGTGTGGGGGTTAGGTGTGAGGATGTGGGTACTGGTGTGGGTACTGGGGTTAGGTGTGAGGTGTGGGTACTGGTGTGGGTACTGGGGTTAGGTGTGAGGATGTGGGTACTGGGGTTAGGTGTTAGGTGTGGGTATGGAAGAGTGTGTGTGTGTGTGTGTGTGTGTGTGAATACAGCAGTGGTACAACAGTTATATACCTGATGTTTACCACTGTGTCCTAGGTTTGATGTCCGACCCGGGTCAGATGTCAGAGGGGTGTCATCTAGTGTGACCCAACTGCTGTATACGATACATCACAAGTTTTCTCCGGGTATCCAGTTTCCTCCTGTACTAACAATGGAAACTGAAGGTCATAGCAAAGAACGGACTGACCTCTTTAACGGCTGGATGCTGTTATTTAGTAAAAATTTAAACGTAAATATCTGCATCTATGTACAGTTGCAGACAAAATTTCCTGGACATTTTGCAGTATCTGTCATCTAGAGGATCATTAGGTGAAGGGAATTGGAATTTTATTTTAACGTTTATTATATTTTATTTTTATTAAGGAGTGTTCTCTTTTTCCATTTCGTGCCAGATATTGATGTGTTCAGGGAATTTTGTCTGCAATTGTACGTATTTACCTATACATATTCTTTGCCATTTACTGTAGGCCTATATATACTGAGCATGGAAGGAAGTCATTTGTTTGAGGCTTGAGGCACCCCTTCAACTAGTCCAGGCTAGTTAGTTACCCCACGTTTGTGTATTCAGTTATTAAAACAAGAGGACATAAATGTTGGTTGACTGAGTGTACTGTACGTAGATGTAGTCAGACTGAGGGAGATGAACTGACTGAAACTATGGTACGTGAAAATTAATGAACTTGAATGTTTATATGTGAAACAAATCTGAAGTCAGGAGTGTCTGGTGGAAGGACTGACAGTGGTGCCGAGTGGTGTAAGGCAGAGTTGTGTACCAGAATATAAGTGGATCTGTCCTAAAATATTAAGAGGAAAGTGGGTTATAGTAAGTCATTACACAGTGGGGAAATACTAGGTACAGAATGAAACAAATTACAACTGTATACAAGGAGATGAGAAGGTCAGAATGCTCGCCTCGCAAGCGAGCGGACCCGGGTTCGATCCCCGGGCAAGGTGAAACTATGGACAAGTTTCTGTTCGCCATTTGCCTCTGTCTACCCAGCAGTAATTGGGAACCTGGATGTTAATCGATTTGCGGATCGTGTTCCGGGGTAATGGTTTGCCAGTGCAGTTGGCGAGTTGTCACTTCCTTGACACTGGGTCACTCAGCTCGTTAATTGCTTTTCGCCACATATTATGTCGGAGTCACAAAATGGAAATGAAAACACTCCTTAACACAAAGTCACGCCTAGTTGACCCTTGGGCCGGCCATCATCGTTACACGAGGGGCAACCATTATTAGTGGTAAGAGGAATAAGGTAGCACATAGAGTGTCTGGTCATTACTCAGTAGTAAATAAGTCAGTTATTAATGAAAGGTTTAGGGTAAGAGAGATTCGATTTGAAGAAGTGAAAAAGAAAAAAGGCAAGAAGAGTTGAGGATCTGAGGAAGGAATATGTGGCTGAAATATATCATATGTAAATGAAGCTTTAGTGGGAGGAGTTGAAGAAGAAAGGGAACAAATGAAAAGAGCTGTCTTAGTGCGTGCTGAGGTGTGTGGGTACAAAGGTATAGAGTAGTGCGTGCTGAGGTGTGTGGGTACAAAGGTATAGAGCAGTGCGTGCTGAGGTGTGTGGGTACAAAGGTATAGAGTAGTGCGTGCTGAGGTGTGTGGGTACAAAGGTGTAGAGAGGCAAAACAAAAAGAGGGAGACAATGTTTTTTAAGGGAAGATAAAGGCATATAAACAGCAAATGCAAGAAAGAAATGATAAAGATGGGGGACTATAGTAACATCAGAAGGGAACTAAAATAAAATAATGAAACAAAAAAAATAAAATAAAAGGTGAAGAAAAGGTTGTCACAAGGTCTTAGGAAGAACTGAAGCACTTATGGAGAGAAATAAATTGAGTAAGTGAGTCAAAATAAAAATTGGAAATAGCAGATGAAAACAAAACAAAAACGAAGACGGGAGAATATTGTGAAGAATTCTTAAATGTAAGAGATGAAAGAGAGACGAAAATACATTATTTAGGACCAAATGTATTGTTTATTATTGAGGCAAAACAGGAAAAATAATAATAGAAGAAGAGATGAGAGTGAATTTAAGTAAGGTCAATAAAGACAAGGAACATAGAGTTGAAATATTAAACCCAACGTTGTGGGAATAAAAGAATGACTAACAAAAGCTTACAGGGCAGATACAACACAGAGAGAACAATAACAAAAGAATAATTAAAAGAAATTTAATATCAATGTTATAAAGGTAAAAGAATGAATGTGAGAATTATAAAGGAATAAATCTGTTTAGTAGACCAGAGATAATGTACGTCAAATAAACACACAGAGAGTCTTGGAGAAAGAGTTGTCTCAGACCAGAAGAGAGGATGGGGGAAATAGATCGTATATTTGCGTTACACAGAAAAGAATAGTGGAAAGTAGTGAAAATAGATCGAGCAGAGGGAAGACGTGTGAATATTTCGTTGGTGCAGAGAAAAATAAATTACTTCCCCGTAAGAGTATAGTTTTCCGTCAAATTTCTTCATATTTTCATGGGTACGGTAGAACGAGCAGTGATAGAAAGAGGTGCAACTTTAGTGAGGTGTAAATCAGAGGTAAGTCACTTGCAATATCCAGATGTCACTGCTTTTGAAGTTAGTAAGCGAGAGAAGTTTCAAAAGTCAGCGAATAAAACTGTAAAGAATATAATACTGCGAGAAGGTTGATAGAGAATGTTTAAAAAAAAAGAAATGTTAAAAAAGTAAATAGAAAGGGAAAAAAGGGAGAAATAAATGGACAATCTGAGAGGAGATAAAATGGAGAAAAAGGGAACTGCTGAAATATCTGGGAGTGGCTGTGTGGACAAATAAAACTGAACGTGATAAACTGAAGTGCACAGTGGCGGAAGGATACCCCCCCTACCCCCTACCCCCACCCCCCCTACCCCCAACAAAAAAACCAAAAAAACATTGAGACATATATAGAGAAAAACCCCAACGAAACCACGACAAACGAGGCCAAGGCGGGTATATACGCAGAAGTTATTAACCCAAAATCATAACGTCGGTGAGACACTTTTTGTACACACTGGATACAAGAAGAAATAATGAATAAATCAGAAGTGAGAAGAAAAGGACGTATTTGAGAGTAATATGTTGGTGGGGAAAGAGGATGCAGAGAGGAGAAAGAGACTCAGAGATGTTTAAATACACAGAGAATGGTGTTGGGTAGAGGAGCAGGGATAAAGATGGATAAAGAGAGTGAATAATTTGGAGAAGGATCGTAGGAGAGGAAGGTCACTATAAAGAACAGGGGAAGGCCAAGAAAAACGTGAAAAGATCAAGAAGAACGTGATGAGACCAAGAAGAAGAGAAGAACAAGAAGAGCAGAGGAAGACCAAGAAGAGCAGAGGAAGACCAAGAAGAGCAGAGGAAGACCAAGAAGAGCAGAGGAAGACCAAGAAGAGCAGAGGAAGACCAAGAAGAGCAGAGGAAGACCAAGAAGAGCAGAGGAAAACCAAGAACAGCAGAGGAAGACCAAGAAGAGCAAAGGAAAACCAAGAAGAACAGGAGAAGACCAAGAAGAACAGGGGAAGACCAAGAACAGCAGAGGAAGACCAAGAACAGCAGAGGAAGACCAAGAACAGCAGAGGAAGACCAAGAAGAATAGAGGAAGACCAAGAAGAACAGAGGAAGACCAAGAAGAACAGAAGAACATCAATAACAGCAGAGGAAGACCAAGAAGAGCAGAGGAAGACCAAGAAGAGCAGAGGAAGACCAAGAAGAACAGAAGAAGACCAAGAAGAACAGAGGAAGACCAAGAAGAACAGAAGAACATCAATGACAGCAGAGAAAGGCCAAGAAGAGCAGAGGAAGACCAAGAACAGCAGAGGAAGACCAAACACAGCAGAGGAAGACCAAACACAGCAGAGGAAGACCAAGAACAGCAGAGGAAGACCAAGAACAGCAGAGGAACACCAAGAAGGGCAGAGAAAGACCAAGAACAGCAGAGGAAGACCAAGAAGGGCAGAGGAAGACCAAGAACAGCAGAGGAAGATAGATGAAGGTCATTGGCGGGACGCAGCAGTGTGGGTGAATGAGGGAGAAACTAGAAGTAGAGTAAGGCTTGGGCCCCAGGACTCGCTGCTATGAACACTAGTGGCTTGTGTAAAGCGACGGGGATAAAAAAGATGGGTGCTTAGGTCCTTGTTGGGGAAGGAGTTCATTAAGAGAGCAGGAATATCACCGCAGTAAGAATGAATGAGTGATAACTTAATTAAGGGAGAATTAGTGAGCGGGTGTATATTTGCTTTTGATGCTGGCCACCGTGAATTAAGTGGGGGGAAAGGCTTGAAAGTTTATATATATATAAATATTTTTTTTCGAATTCGTTTGCATACGAAGTGGCAGCCAACAACTTGAACCGTTCAAATATCATTGAATAAATCTGAATAATATTTTTCTGACTATAGCACATTTTTGCTTTGAAATTATTGGTATTTTCCTTTTCACCGAATTTGCTGGGACTAGACCCTCCATCGTCCATCTCTTTCAAGGAAGTATGAATCACTTCCACTCAGTGATTACGTATTCCGACTTCCTCCTCGGCCGGTTAAATGGTTCCCAAAAAATCTACATTTTCGAACTATATTTCTAAGTCCAAAGACCAATTTATGTTCACTTATTTGTGCAGGACACCAGACAGCTGTTTGGTGAAGGATACTAGGCACTACTACTGCTGCTGCTTCTACTACTTATTCTATTACTGTACTACTACTGCTCCTACTATTAAAACTACTTTTTTATCGTATCCTCCAACCTCCCCCAATAATAGCTGCTGCTGATAATAATAATAATAATAATAATAATAATAATAATAATAAGAAACGACACCAACAATAATACTAATAATAATAATAATAAAAACGACAACAATAAGAACTGATCGTATAAATTGAAAAGATGAGTAAGAGAATGCCACATTAGACTCCTGCTTGATCAACACAGGCGTGAGATGAGAATGATGAGAAAAATCAGCGTGGGAATCATAATAAGATAAAGAGTGATATAGAGAAAGAGTGAAGGAATGTGCATCACAAAGACACGTGTACGAGAGCTGGAAGAAGATGGATTATGTTAAAGAACTGTAAAAGTCCAGGACGAGAGTCTGACTTAAAGTTGTCCTGCTGTAAGGTGAGGAGAGGAGGTAGGAGGTGAGGAGAGGAGGTAGGAGGTGAGGAGAGAAGGAAAGAGGTGAGGAGAGACGGTAAGAGGTGAAGAGAGAAAGGAAGAGGTGAGGTGAAGAGACAGGAGGTGAGGAGAGGAAGGGCGAGGAAGTAGGAGGTGAGGAGAAAAGGAGAGAGGTGAGGAAAGACGGTAAGAGGTGAAGAGAGAAAGGAAGAGATGAGGTGAAGAGAGGAGAGAAACTGTGAGGAAAAGAGGACGAGACGATGAGAGGAGAAAAACCATGAAGAGAAGAAGGGAGAGGAAAAAAGAGTAGTGAAAAGAAAAAGGTGAAGCAATGCCTTGTGTAGGAGAGATCTTACGTGAAGGGATTGTAAGATGTAAATTAAATTAAGTCAGAGCAACACATTATAATGAATGTCCAGGTTAGGCGGGAAAAATATAAAATATCAGCTGGATAGGGAGTGACGTAGCTATTTCGGAGATCTGGACGAAAATGTACGGCTTTGAAGATTCCGTGAACTGATATTTACCCCGCCACTTTTCCTTTACCGAGATGCTAAAGCTACAACACTGTAAACTTTACTACAATGTCTTCCAATAGGCAAAATCTGTCGGTAAAGCTGTCAATCTACCGAGTATCGTACTGTACATATTAAGGTTTGGTTTGGTAAGTGCAATAACTATGGCTCTTGGGTTGTGAGGCGTCAGAATTATGTGCTGTTGGACTTCGCATGACGTCTAAAAATTCTGGACTTAACTGCTTGACGATGCTCAGTCCACTCCATGGAGCCTCCATGCTCCACTCACTCGGACAGTGAACACACCTAGGCCACAAAGGCTAACGATCATACAGAGAATAAAAGGGAGGTGGTGTGGAAGGTGTGTGACACAGGTTGAGGGAGGAGGTGGTGTGGCAGGTGTATGACACAGGTTAAAGGAGGAGGTGGTGTGGCAGGTGTATGACACAGGTTAAAGGAGGAGGTGGTGTGGTAGGTATGTGACACAGGTTAAAGGAGGAGGTGGTGTGGTAGGTGTGTGACACAGGTTAAAGGAGGAGGTAGTGTGGCAGGTGTGTGACACAGGTTGAGGGGGGAGCTGGTGTGGCAGGTGTATGACACAGGTTAAGGGAGGAGATGGTGTGGCAGGTGTGATACACAGGTTGAGGGAGGAGGTGGTGTGGCAGGTGTATGACACAGGTTGAGGGAGGAGGTAGTGTGGCAGGTGTGTGACACAAGTTAAAGGAGGAGGTGGTGTGGTAGGTGTGTGACACAGGTTGAGGGAGGAGGTAGTGTGGCAGGTGTGTGACACAGGTTGAGGGAGGAGGTGGTGTGGCAGGTGTGTGACACAGGTTGAGGGAGGAGGTAGTGTGGCAGGTGTGTGACACAGGTTGAGGGAGGAGGTGGTGTGGCAGGTGTGGTACACAGGTTGAGGGAGGAGATGGTGTGGCAGGTGTGTGACACAGGTTGAGGGAGGAGGTGGTGTGGCAGGTGTGTGACACAGGTTAAAGGAGGAGGTAGTGTGGCAGGTGTGTGACACAGGTTGAGGGAGGAGGTGGTGTGGCAGGTGTGTGATACAGGTTAAAGGAGGAGGTGGTGTGGCAGGTGTGTGACACAGGTTAAGGGAGGAGGTGGTGTGGCAGGTGTGTGACACAAGTTAAAGGAGGAGGTGGTGTGGCAGGTGTGATACACAGGTTGACGGAGGAGGTGGTGTGGCAGGTGTGTGACACAGGTTAAGGGAGGAGATGGTGTGGCAGGTGTATGACACAGGTTAAGGGAGGAGATGGTGTGGCAGGTGTGTGACACAGGTTAACGGAGGAGGTGGTGTGGCAGGTATGTGACACAAGTTAAAGGACGAGGTGGTGTGGCAGGTGTGTGACACAGGTTGAGGGAGGAGGTGGTGTGGCAGGTGTGTGACACAGGTTAACGGAGGAGATGGTGTGGCAGGTGTGTGACACAGGTTGAGGGAGGAGGTGGTGTGGCAGGTGTGTGACACAGGTTAAGGGAGGAGGTAGTGTGGCAGGTGTGTGACACAGGTTAAGGGAGGAGGTAGTGTGGCAGGTGTGTGACACAAGTTAAAGGACGAGGTGGTGTGGCAGGTGTGTGACACAGGTTGAGGGAGGAGGTGGTGTGGCAGGTGTGATACACAGGTTGAGGGAGGAGGTGGTGTGGCAGGTATGTGACACAAGTTAAAGGAGGAGGTAGTGTGGCAGGTGTGTGACACAAGTTAAAGGACGAGGTGGTGTGGCAGGTGTGTGACACAGGTTGAGGGAGGAGGTGGTGTGGCAGGTGTGATACACAGGTTGAGGGAGGAGGTGGTGTGGCAGGTATGTGACACAAGTTAAAGGAGGAGGTAGTGTGGCAGGTGTGTGACACAAGTTAAAGGACGAGGTGGTGTGGCAGGTGTGTGACACAGGTTGAGGGAGGAGGTGGTGTGGCAGGTGTATGACACAGGTTAAGGGAGGAGGTGGTGTGGCAGGTGTGGTACACAGGTTGAGGGAGGAGGTGGTGTGGCAGGTGTGATACAAAGGTTGAGGGAGGAGGTGGTGTGGCAGGTGTGGTGCACAGAATGATAGATAATGGGCAGGTTAGGTTATTAATACTCTGAATACAATTACGGTAGTTACCATTGAGCTGTGTGTTGATAGAGCTCTATTGTGAGGTACAGTCACTACTGGTTACATCACACGATATTTTGACCCATTATTTTTTGACAAGTAAAGTCTTGATACTACAGTTTAACCCAAGCAGTTGATCAAATTATAACTCAGTCGTAGGACAGAGTATTTAATTTAATTTTCCATCTGTTAATTTGGTCCTTCGAAGAGTGTTGGGATACTTTATACACCCGCGGCAGCGCGCTCCCAGTAGTGAGACTCTGTGATGGGGCAAACATACAGTTGTTCAGGAGAGGTGGCGATTCCTTTTATTATCATAGGGAGTTACAAGAATCGTTGGCCATTCTCTTCATAAAGCTAAATGGCATTAATATTGAGATAACCTTAAGGTCTTAGAGCCTTTACCCGTGTCAGCATCTTCACCGGCTCTATAATTTATCCAAGAGACAATCCCCGATATGAGGACTCCGAAGAGTATCATTGATGAACAACACGGTAAAGAGCAGCTTGAATGGTGTACAGTCACACTGTTGAGTAACTCAGTGGTCGTCGGCCTCTTGAAGTAGGCTATTCACTTAAGCAGAAAACTTGGTGTAATAAATTGGGATGTTCAATGCTTTTTTTCGTGAACCAAGAATTGTACCCAAATAAATGATGTTACAACTTAAAAGTTTCTAGTATAATTAACTTTATTAACTAATAAAAAAATACTTTGCTCGTCACAATTATTTATTACGAAATTAATTAATAAGTCATTTAACATAAAATTAAGCGGTGCCATCTTAACGTCGACGAACACAAGTTCGTCAGTAAACAATAAATGTTTTGACTAGAGACAGTAAATCAAGTACACTGAAAGGTAAAGAGAGAGTACTAGACGCACATTCAACTTATGATGGCTCTCCTCATCAAACTATTATAGAAATAATTCACTTCCCAGACACCATAGTAGCTGCAGGAAAGTGTGGCTCAGCTAAACACATTTTATCAAATATAATTTTCCCTACAGTTGACGAGAAGGTAACTACTTGGTACTCGTCCTGGGAGAGCCAACTCGGGATCGGAAGTCAACTGAGTCATCTAAAAGGTCGTGCGAAGGTCAACGGTGCCACCTGTCGTCAGAAAGTTTCGGCAGAGCAAATTGAAATATTCATGATTGTTCAAACAAATTTTAAAAGCTAAGGCTCCTGCACACCATATCATTGAGCTCTAGACCTTCCGAGGTGACACAGAATGTGTATTTGCTGAGAAGTTTGGAGAACAAAGGCTGTGCCACACCAGCTGCCGGGTGGTCGATTATCGCTGCTGAGCCGACAAATAAACATATAAATCCCAGGAGTTAATTAAGTGAAACGCGCACAATGATTACCCTGTCCTCTCTGAGCTCAGACAAGCCCTGAATAATGCTCTTATACTTTATTTAGAGACAACCCCAGGAATGGATAAAGTTAGGAGTGTCAATAAATTGGAATGAATATATCCAAAGACACCGAGTCTCTGCTGACACTAAATAACCTTATATGACAGAGAACTGAGGACATTGTTATTTATGAGGTTAACACTAATGATGATGATAAAGCCTCTCGACGTATAAATCCAAGTGTGGTAAAAGTACTTTAGTTTCACTTTCAGGTTGTGTACTTGGCCAGGATCACTGCCAGCGATATATTGTGGTCGCAGCTAGAATGGCTGGAGCAGAGGAACCAGGACAGTGAGAGAAACAACTTGGTGCTCATAAGACGGCGTAATGTTCAAGTAATATGAGAGTCAGTCCTAACAGCCAACAGGGAACTCATCATTCATTGTATTGCTCTTCAGGAGATAACAGACGACAAGCTCTGGTATAATTTTACATAATGATAACGTCTTTATCTGTACCCTAATACCGCCCTCTACAGTAAAAATAATTCTTCACAAACGTCGAGTATAAATTACAGCTTTGATCAAGGCTCACACAAGACCTTTCTTCACGCCAAAGTGTCGGACATGCTCGCGGTTGACACCTGAGGAATATTTTAACCTGGAAATAGTTGATCCACAAAGGCTACAACAGTACAATATTACTGTGTATTTTAACAGAGTATTTTATATTAAAGAAACAATTATCTCCAAGTTATGTATTATAATTCACACAATAAAATGTTAAAAACACAAAGAAGAGTGACTCGTGATTCACAACTAAACGATAATGTGGTCAGTGAAAGGGGAAGTGTTGAAAGGGTCCGACCAATACTACAAATTTGATACAGATATTAACAATTAGTGGAGACAGTTTATTAACCCCTTGGGTATGGGGTCTCTCTGATGTGCTGCCAAAAAGTTGTGTGGCGTTAGTCAAATAGAATATTAAATGTTGCGTCCTGTAATGAAGAGGTTAAAGATTGCATATCCCAATGAAAATTCATAGAGGGACTATAGTCAGTGTTAGTAGGACAACTGGTTCACGTTATCTACTTCAGGCTACTTTACAACAGTTCAGTAATTTAACAGAAGTTAATTTTGGTAACAAAGTTAAAGCGTTCCTGTATGAACAGTATATGATCTGCAGGAACTCTGCCCTGCACACAGGGGGGTCGTGTAGTTATGAAATGTTAATATACAGTTATTAGTTAGCGATTTATACAGAACAAATAATCAGATGTATGAGACTCTCCCTGGCGGTAATGAACAGTTCTGGTTGGTACTGTACATGTGCAGGGATGAGCTGCCAAGAACCACTAACGAAGCAAACTGATAAATAATGGAGGGAGATATATGGTGTTTTAAGTTGAACTAATCCCATAACTATCAAGACTGGAAGAAAAGTTCAACAAGTTTGGAAGTTTAATTAAGACTGGATGATCCTTTGCCAGCAAATACAGAGGAGAAAATGTGGCTGGGGAGTCTTGAGGCCTGAACAAATCAACTTCCCCCAGACCTGCCTGTTACAGTGGTTCCCACTTACGATGCTCACCCTAAAACTAATGGAGCTGCTTCCTATTTACTGAACTGTAAAGGATACACCAATAAATGCAGAGGCAGGGAGACCCCGCTGATAGAGGATTAACGGCTGTGCGTGTCTTTGTGTGTGCAGGTGGATAATAAATTTATTAAAGACACTTCAACGCGTTCCATCTTTATTGACACTCGTCTGGCCGGACAGCTGAGTGGCGTTACAGCGGATCATCATCAATAATAATTTGGATTATGTTCGTAACCGTGAGTCTTATATCCACATTATGAGTTCTGAGGCGAAGTTGAAGCACGTCGCTATGGCTACTTTCGTACTCGGGAAATATCAATAAACAAATGAATAAAACACAGATATTTGTTCTCAAGTCCAGAATGATCAAGCTTACCTGTGCCACTGGTCTGGACAAATATAACTCACAGTACAAGTTGTTGAAAAATACAGGGCGTCCCTAAATGATTACCCTGAAAACAGTATGCTCTCATCCTTTAATCGGGGTAGTCATTTATGGACACCCTGTAAATTCCTTAGAACTGTCGTTTACCAGTAGATGTTTATCAGAGTTAATGACTTGACTAACCTATTGAGAGTAACTGTTAATATACTTTACTTTTTTGTGAAGTTTAATAGTAAGAATTTTATAGCTACTTTCAGGTAGTGGATCACATCAATACAGGGGGATCAGTTTATCAATGTCTTCAAAGGAATTCATAGTAAAATATTCCAGAGTTTGTGAAAACCTCATCACTATTTCTACAAGACAGCATTGTACGAGTAATATATCGAAGTAGTGGACCAGGCTGAAGCATCTGTGATTCTAAGTTTCTCCTTCTTTTGCTAACAGGTTTATTCTCCTTGTCACAGTAAAGGCTCATAATGACGACTACCGTGGTGGAGTACAAGATATTCTTAAAGTGAGGGAAATGTTGGATTCGTAAAGCCAGGCAAGAAGTTACAATTATCTTCCTATTCTCACTCTACCGAAAGAAAGAGTCGGGGAACTTTTACCTTATGAGGCAGCCGGAGTAGAATATATGAAGTCTTTCATTTCGGACATAACGATCAAGAAGTGACAAGGGAGATGTCTGAGGAGTCATCCACTTGTGCACTTCGACTTAAGAACGGATATGTCAACTTTTAGGCGTTTTATTGCTTCTTTCGCTCTAACCACTTAATGGCCAATAACCCCACCAGCTTTAAGTTAAGGTCGGATTTGATTTATGAAAAATATGCTGATGTTATAAGCGAGAGATAAGAGGATGTCAGAGGAAATTTATATATTCCACCGTGAGCGCCAGGGTACCACACTGTCTCTGAGAGAATGGTAGCCTTCATGGAAGGCTGACGGAGGAAGGTCTCGTACAGTACGTGGGCCTGTCACCGTTGACGATTCGTATAATTTTCAAGGTAGAAACAAAATAAAATAACAGACTTTCGCCATGTGTGTTATCAACTGTTGAAACTGCCATGACACCTTGACCCCAACATAATATAATACACAAACCAGCTCATTATTCTACCTTCAGAGATCCAGCTGGTCGGACCCACATACAGTAAATGGCCCATGATAAAGTAAATGAAAAATAGGTTAAGTGTTCTAGAATAATTATTAAATGACGCGATATGTAGAAAAATGGACACATATCCTCTCTGAAAGAAAAAAAAAAAGACGATAGCAGATAATATCAGAGTGGAATTTGACTATTCCGTAAAAGAAGGATTAATTAGCAGTGATCGCCATTAGGAAGGATTTGGGTCCAGTTAGTGTTTAGAAATCGTGTTTGAGGTATATCTAGATTAAGCTGGTAGTAGTAAGACACAGAGGCATTAACTAAGAACCGGAAATTTCTTATATCGTCTTGAGTTTGGTCCAGAACAACGGCATGAAGCTGCAGAGTTACCATGACGACAGGGGAGACAAAGGTTGACGCAGCAATCTCCACACACATCGATCCGCCAGGGAGTTTAATGATCGCTGGATCAATTACTACATCTCATTAGGGTGGGGGGTTATTATATAATCACATTCTCTTATATTGTTAAATACATTCAACCATAGAGTAGGAGTTAATGGTAAGGGTAAGTTAGTTAACAAGAGTCAAAGTGTCTGTTATGGAAGTTGCTGTTGAAATGTGAGTTGAGAGGAGCCCAGCGAGTGACGGCCCTCACTCACCCTCTGTTTACACCTCATACGTTACCTAATTCATGAGTAAACTTTCAGATGGTGAAGGGGTTATATTTATAAATCTAAACGAACTACATAATGTGTTTCTGGGAAAATTATTAAACATAACTATGATTTACCCTCAAAATATTCAAAAGTCTTACTATAAATATTTCACGTACGATCATAAATTATATACGAGATATTAAAGCTAAAGACAATGACGTTAGACGAAAGATTAAGGCATTCGGTGTTTTGAAGTCCAGATATATTTTTAAACTAAAGCCATATTCGTCCAGACTCAGATCATTCAGTCGACTTTAAACTCTCCAATACTCGCGTGGCGGCACAGTATGGTATAGCTTTCACCAGACCTTGACGGATGGTGTCCCAGCTCGCTATAACTAAAGTATACATATAGAACAAATAATATATACAGAAGTAAATAATATATCATCTCCTGACCTTACAACCCCATCAACTATCCTTATCAGGGAGTCACACGATCAGGGTTATATACTTGAATTTCTTACTTTATGTTGAATGAGATTATTATATTCAGATAACATACGATAAAACTTGTGTAATAATATAATATACTATGAATAAATTATACATACATACATTATACACAAACGATCTATTATTTATCATATACATTAATTACATCTATACTGTATAAGGTTAAAGATAGTTTTATTTGTAGTTTGTAAAGTGTGAACCTTACAGACAAATAAAACCACATTAGTTGTATGGCCGAGTTTTGAGTTTATTTCCCACACCAAGAACCAAATTGATCATTCAACCTTAGACTTTGTTATCGGGTACTACTGAACAAGGAGAGTATAAAGGTGTTCCCGGGGAGGAAGTGAGTGTTAGAGCAGATATGAGGCTGATATGAGATGCTCCTGACACTTTTGGTAAGAGGAGAGAAGTGTGTGTGTGTGTGTGTGTGTGTGTGTGTTTGAAGCAGACATGAGTGTCACGTGTGTATCAGTGTTAGCGTTGGTAAGTTGGTGAGGAATCAAAGATAACTATCATTGTAATCATTAATCCATTCTTCTTAAATAATCACTATCGAGATGAATGACGCTGTGTGGAGACGACCAAGTGGACAACTGAACAATTCTTGACAAAAGATCTTCGATCAATATAGCAAAAAGCTGCATCAGGTGAATGAGTTTTGCCAAGTGGCAGTCTAGTCGTCTTCATGAGGGTTGGGTGTATTGAGGGCCACATAAAATAACAACACTGTCGAATGAAAAAAAAAATTGCATTAGTGAGAATCAAAACATTAAATACTGTCATGGAAAGTCACGTTGAAAGTTCAAAAATTGTGCTCAAATAAACCATCCGTGTCGACGGTTCTTATGCAGCACCCAAAGTGAGATGTGGAAAAAAACTAAAAGGTTT
Source organism: Homarus gammarus (assembly GCA_958450375.1). Taxonomy (NCBI): domain Eukaryota; kingdom Metazoa; phylum Arthropoda; class Malacostraca; order Decapoda; family Nephropidae; genus Homarus; species Homarus gammarus. Next base: position 2,746,124 of record CAUDMG010000187.1, on the reverse strand, counting down.
TTCTCTTTGGCTAAAAGTCAAGTTTCTCTCCCATGATTCTCGCGCCCTCTTTAAGCTCCCAGATAAACGTCTCTTTCCTCTACAGCTTTACTTCTCTTTAACATGACGTCCTTCTCTGTCTCCCCGTACTAAACACTCCATCATTCTCTCCTCAACTTTTACATCGTCGCGACTTTGATTTAAGGCTGGATGATGAGTGACCTCCCTTAACACAGACTTAGACACGTCTGGTTAAACACCTCGAGGATTGATCTCTCTTTATCATTCTTTATTGTGTTTATGTCTCGTCAGAATCAGCGACATATTACAGGTGTGTAAGACACTGACGAAACACACCTATAATAACTCTTCAGTGTTACAACACATGGGGGTTGTTGTTGTTATAATGTTATTAGTGCGTTTCAACAACGAATGTCTTTAAGTATATACTGTATATATAAATATTCACTATAATCGCATCTCTAAATCTCTCGGAATTTTATTTTTCTTAATCAATTAAAAAACTGAAATAGTTCCGTCATCTATACTTACACTAAGCTAAACACTCTCACATTGTTTTCTTGTGATAATTCTAACTCTAATAAACCTAATTGTTTTACTTCTTCCTCTACCCTTCCCTTCCTCTCTCTGTGTTTTTCCTCTCATCCTGTCTTTCTACCCAATTCTCCTTCTCGTCCACTCTCTCCTATCATCCGTGAACCCCTCCGCCTGGCACAGAGAACTATAGTTTGTGGAGTTCCTCCCCTGATGACTGTTTCCCCAGCAGACGCGCCAGTGTGTCGTCAGCCTCGGACGTTGTACCACGGAGCCGCTAGGTTCGAGCTGGTCAACCTCCCCTGTCACGTGGACGCCTACCCGGACCCTCACTCCTTCCGCTGGACCTTCAACAACAGCGGCGAGAGTGTGGAAATTCCTCAGGTAGGTATAATGACACTAACACCCTCACCTCCTGCAGGAGACACCCACACCTTGTAAAGATCACACGACGTTAACTACTTCACCCTAGTCATGCTCCCCAGGTAAATTATACACCCACACCTCCCCAGGAAAGTATACACCCTCACTTCCCCAAGTAAATTATACACCCTCACTTCCCCAAGTAAATTATACACCCTCACCTCCCCAAGTAAATTATACACCCTCACCTCCCCAATTAAATTATACACCCTCATCTCCCCAAGTAAATTATACACCCTCACCTCCCCAAGTAAATTATACACCCTCACCTCCCTAAGTGAATTATACACCGTCATCTCCCCAAGTAAATTATACACCCTCACCTCCCTAAGTGAATTATACACCCTCACATCCCCAAGTAAATTATACACCCTCACCTCCCCAAGTAAATTATACACCCTCACCTCCCACAAGTAAATTATATACCCTCACCTCCCACAAGTAAATTATACACCCTCACCTCCCACAAGTAAATTATACACCCTCACCTCCCCAAGTAAATGATACACCCTCACCTCCCCAAGTAAATTATACACCCTCACCTCCCACAAGTAAATTATACACCCTCACCTCCCCAAGTAAATTATACACCCTCACCTCCCCAAGTAAATTATACACCCTCACCTCCCACAAGTAAATTATACACCCTCATCTCCCACAAGTAGGTTATAGAGCCCTACTCACCTCCCTCAGGTAGATATAGAGAACCTCTTCCCTCAACAGTCAGATTTTACTAAACTAAAACATCCATCAAAAACTTTTATTTTGCATAATGTTACATGTTTATTTTGAAGATTTTATTTAGTCTTGTATGTATGTATGTATGTATGTATGTATGTATGTATGTATGTATGTATATATATATATGTATGTATGTATGTATGTATGTATCCTCAAAGAATAAATTACGAGGGTTAACTCGTACGGTCAGAATCTGTGATCAAACGTATTCACAAATATACAGCAGTGATCGATTCACAGATATGTTTGCAACACGTAACAGTGGGGGGAGAGGGATTCCCAATCCAAACAGCTATGGATGGGTACCTAACTTTACGGCTGGGGAAGAGATGACAATCGAGTACAGTGCCGGGAACACTGTCTCCTAATGTACTGAAGACTGCGTGTTGAGAATAAAGGGGAGGATGAAAAGTAATAGGAAAACAAATGTAGGAATTGCACAGAGAAGGTGTGCGAGGAGTACAGAGGGAGAAGGTGGCAGAGTGAGTACAGAGGGAGAAGGTGGCAGAGTGAGTACAGAGGGAGAAGGTGGCAGAGTGAGTACAGAGGGAGAAGGAGGTAGAGTGAGTACAGAGGTAGGTGGCAGAGTGAGTACAGAGGGAGAAGGTGGCAGAGTGAGTACAGAGGGAGAAGGTGGCAGAGTGAGTACAGAGGGAGAAGGTGGTAGAGTGAGTACAGAGGGAGAAGGTGGTAGAGTGAGTACAGAGGGAGAAGGTGGCAGAGTGGGTACAGAGGGAGAAGGTGGCAGAATGAGTACAGAGGGAGAAGGTGGCAGAGTGAGTACAGAGGTATGTGGCAGAGTGAGTACAGAGGGAGAAGGTGGCAGAGTTAGTACAGGATTTGAGAGGACAAGAGGAAGAGTGACATGGGTGGCTTAGAAGACACTTTGATTCCCTTAAAGTAGCATCGATAATCAATATTCGGGAATAGATGATGGAGACTCACACGGAAGAGGGATGTTGGTGCTGCCTGTCTGGTGAAAAGGCTGAGACGGTACACCATCTGCTTGGTGGATGCAGGTCTGGCAGGGAACCAAAAACCACTCTCCATGTCGGCTATCGCATGGGGACAGCCTTGACGAAAACAAATTGTGCCAGTATGAATGGACAAGTAGGCGGGTGAGGCAAACGAATGACTGGTAGATGTTAACGGATTTCACATACGAGACTCGTAAACAGAATCTCGCTGCAAGACCGGATCAGAACATCTCAGAGGTAGCAATAACATGAGTTACTGTGTGTGTATGTGTGTCACTCACAGGAACACATCAGGGTGACGGGGTCTATGTCGACGGTGAGTTACGCGCCCAACACTGAACTGGACTACGGTACCTTGCTGTGTTGGGGGGTGAACGCCGTGGGCCTCCAGCACCATCCCTGTGTCTTTCACGTGTTCCCTGCAGGTGAGTACATCCCTGTGTCTTACTTGTGTTCCCTGCAGGTGAGTACATCCCTGTGTCGTACTTGTGTTCCCTGCAGGTGAGTACATCCCTGTGTCTTACTTGTGTTCCCTGCAGGTGAGTACATGCCTGTGTCTTACTTGTGTTCCCTGTAGGTGAGTACATCCCTGTGTCGTACTTGTGTTCCCTGGAGGTGAGTACATCCCTGTGTCTTACTTGTGTTCCCTGCTGGTGAGTACATCCCTGTGTCTTACTTGTGTTCCCTGCTGGTGAGTACATCCCTGTGTCTTACTTGTGTTCCCTGCAGGTGAGTACATCCCTGTGTCTTACTTGTGTTCCCTGCAGGTGAGTACATCCCTGTGTCTTACTTGTGTTCCCTGCTGGTGAGTACATCCCTGTGTCTTACTTGTGTTCCCTGCTGGTGAGTACATCCCTGTGTCTTACTTGTGTTCCCTGCAGGTGAGTACATCCCTGTGTCTTACTTGTGTTCCCTGCAGGTGAGTACATCCCTGTGTCTTACTTGTGTTCCCTGCTGGTGAGTACATCCCTGTGTCTTACTTGTGTTCCCTGCTGGTGAGTACATCCCTGTGTCTTACTTGTGTTCCCTGCAGGTGAGTACATCCCTGTGTCTTACTTGTGTTCCCTGCAGGTGAGTACATCCCTGTGTCTTACTTGTGTTCCCTGCTGGTGAGTACATCCCTGTGTCTTACTTGTGTTCCCTGCTGGTGAGTACATCCCTGTGTCTTACTTGTGTTCCCTGCAGGTGAGTACATCCCTGTGTCTTACTTGTGTTCCCTGCAGGTGAGTACATCCCTGTGTCTTACTTGTGTTCCCTGCTGGTGAGTACATCCCTGTGTCTTACTTGTGTTCCCTGCTGGTGAGTACATCCCTGTGTCTTACTTGTGTTCCCTGCAGGTGAGTACATCCCTGTGTCTTACTTGTGTTCCCGGCTGGTGAGTACATCCCTGTGTCTTACTTGTGTTCCCTGCTGGTGAGTACATCCCTGTGTCTTACTTGTGTTCCCTGCTGGTGAGTACATCCCTGTGTCTTACTTGTGTTCCCTGCAGGTGAGTACATCCCTGTGTCTTACTTGTGTTCCCTGCAGGTGAGTACATCCCTGTGTCTTACTTGTGTTCCCGGCTGGTGAGTACATCCCTGTGTCTTACTTGTGTTCCCTGCTGGTGAGTACATCCCTGTGTCTTACTTGTGTTCCCTGCAGGTGAGTACATCCCTGTGTCTTACTTGTGTTCCCTGCAGGTGAGTGCATCCCTGTGTCTTACTTGTGTTCCCGGCTGGTGAGTACATCCCTGTGTCTTACTTGTGTTCCCTGCTGGTGAGTACATCCCTGTGTCTTACTTGTGTTCCCTGCAGGTGAGTACATCCCTGTGTCTTACTTGTGTTCCCGGCTGGTGAGTACATCCCTGTGTCTTACTTGTGTTCCCTGCAGGTGAGTACATCCCTGTGTCTTACTTGTGTTCCCTGCAGGTGAGTACATGCCTGTGTCTTACTTGTGTTCCCGGCTGGTAAGTACATCCCTGTGTCTTACTTGTGTTCCCTGCTGGTGAGTACACTCTCATGGCTCCTCAATTATATGATGATAAACCGTGTGGTAAATATTCAACCCAGGATGGTGCCTCTTAAGTATGTGATCACCTAGACCCCGTGTGTCTCACCACTACCACATTATCCTGATCCCGTGTGTCTCACCACTCCCACCACCACATTACCCTGACCCCGTGTGCCTCTCCACCGCCACCACATTACCATGACCCCGTGTCTCACCACCACCACATTAACATGACCCCGTGTCTCACCACCACCACATTATAATGACCTCGTGTCTCACCACCACCACATTATCATGACCTCGTGTCTCACCACCACCACATTATCATGACCCCGTGTCTCACCACCACCACATTTTTATGACCTCGTGTCTCACCACCACCACATTATCATGACCTCGTGTCTCACCACCACCACATTATCCTGACCCCGTGTGTCTCACCACCACCACCACCACCACATTACAACACTGACCCCGTGTGCCTCTCCACCGCCACCACATTACCATGACCCTGTGTCTCACCACCATCACATTACCCTGACCCCGTGTCTCGCCATCACATTACCCAGACCCCGTGCACATTACTGGCATGTTTACTGTATGTTTGGTGCGGTTGAATTAGGTTAGATTACCTTTGGTTATGTTGAGTTATGTTGGACTAGATTAGGTTTGTTTACGTTATATTGGGTGAAGTCATATCGATTCGGGTTAATGTTGTTTAACTTTGATTGGTGTGGGTTAAGTCAGGTTATATTAGTTTGGGTTAGGTTAGCTGGGTTCATTTACCTTAGGTTTGGATAGGCTTGGTATGGTCGGTTTAATTTAGAATAGGTTGGGCTAGCTTAATGTTGGGTTAGGTTAGATGAGGTTTTCGTCAGCTTAGAATAGGTTAAGTTGTTGATATGGTGAATGTGTGGAGTGTACGACTTATGGGTCTGTGTGTGTGTGAAGTGTTCAGCTATGTACAAAACAAGTATAACCCTCTATCGCCATAAGACCCTAACCTCATGTGTGTGTGTGTGTGTCACTACCAGACCACCCTGACCCCGTGCACAACTGCTCGGTGAACAACGTGTCGACGACGTGGGTGAGCATACAATGTGTGGCGGGATTCGACGGCGGGCTACCTCAAACTTTTGTACTGGAGCTGTACGATATTGGCCACGACCGTCTGCTGGCTAACACTACCAACACGGTAAGTCTGTCAGGTGTGTGTGTGTGTGTTTGTTTGTTTAAGTGAGGATATCAATGGAAGGTGGTGAATATGTTATTTATAGGTATCAGAAAAAAAAAGTTTGGACTGTTAGTAGACAAACATGAAAGCTAGTGCGTAGGATAAGTATAAGGTGATAGTGAATATAAACGAAACTAAAGTGAGTAATATAGGCAGTTAGAGTGAATGTATCAGTAAATGGAAAAATAAATTATAGTTTGGGTCACAGAAGAGTAGATAGAAAGAAAGCGACAGATGGTGTGAGAAATGTGGCATAGACATAGATATAGGCGTAGACAGCACCATAAGTAAATTGCTGAAGACACTAAAATAAGGAGTGTAATTAAATCTGACAAAGACTCCACAAAACTACAGGAAGATCTAAACAAATTTTTTGCATGGTCTGAAAAATACCAGATGAAATTTAATGTGGACAAATATAAAGTACTTAGTCTAGGAGATGTAAACAGAGAAACGAGATATCAAATGAACAACGTTGTTGAAGAGAGATCCGACTGTGAAAAAGATGCAGGAGTAATGATAAGTAGGAATCTTAAACCAAGACAACACTGCGTTTTTCCTCGAGACAAGGCTAACAAAATACTTGGGTTCATACAAAGGAGTGTTAGTTACAAGACTAGCGAGGTTATCCTAAAACTGTATCTTGCGTTTGTGAGACCTCACTCGGATTACACGGTTCAATTCTGGTCACCGATATGATCGAAGTGTATAAATGGAAGTCAGGGTTAAACAAAGGCGATATAACAAAGGTGCTCAAGCTAACCAACCAGGAGCGAACTCATAGCAATGGTTTTAAATTAGACAAATTTAGATTTAGGCGTGAGATAGGTAAACATTGGTTTGGAAATTGAGTAGTGGATGAATGGAACAAGTTACCAAACATCATCATTAGGTTGGATGGATATATGAGCGATAGAGGTTGGGTGTAAATGGGGGCTGCCTGGTATGGGCTAATTAATTAGGCCCGCTGCAGTTTCCTCCATTCTTACGTTCTTATGTGTTATGGGGAGGAAGCATGACTTTGATGACGAAATGAAAGAGAAATTTAGAAGGGACACAAATAATGTGTTCAAGAACATAATGGTGAATAAATAAGATGGAGAGAAGAAGAAGAACCAACGGAAAAGCGGCGGAAATATACAGGATAAATAAGTGTGGGACAGAGTGGATCAGGGTGTGCGCAGGTGGCATTGGTATTGAAAGAATGGGGACTGATAAATTGGTAAAAAACGATGTACAGTACAAAGATGGACGGCAGGAGGGAGAGGGGAAGACCAAGAAGATAAAAGAATTGGATGAAGGACGCACTAGAAACGAGGGAGGTTGGGAACACACACACACACACACACACATATATATATATATATATATATATATATATATATATATATATATATATATATATATATATATATATATATATATATATGTGTGTGTGTGTGTGTATATATATAACTAGATACCCGTTTCATCATAGTAAAATCGTGTTAAGGAGAAACCTTCAATAGATTTAAAACGTCTACGAATGACCTCAGCCCAAATTTACAGTTGAAGTAAGGAACAGACTTAGAGCAATAAGAAACGTTGTTGAGAATTCTGACAAACGAAGTTAACCGATATGTAAAAAACAAATTAAGGTAAACAGCATCTCAGCCACAGGCAATTAAGTGGTAAAGTAGGATTATAAAACAAGTGAAACTATCGAAAATGTATCGAATAAATGAAACGTGAAAAGATCCAAGAAAAAATAGTTTTGTGAAACTCTGGAAAAAAGTGTTTCACATATAGTCACCTGAGTTGCCCATATTAAGGAATAAGATATAAAATAATAGACCTCCAAAACCGAGCACAGACCACGATCTCATTGTTAAAACACAAATTAGAAAATATACAATTTACCTTTTACCATTATAAAATTTAACCTTACAAAGATACAAACAAACAGACTCAAAACAAAATTAGAAGTAGTAAAATCATTACTACTTGTCAGTTGTGTGTTGACCAGGAAGTATTCCACACACACACACACACACACACACACACACACACACACTGAATGTAAAGTAATAGTATGTTAAGGTTTATTTCTATATAACAAGCCCTTTGATGCAATACGAATGGTATTTTGTTATATAAATTCTGAGGGACCGGGGGTGTTAGTGATTTATAATGCCACCTTTGATAACGTAAAAGGGAACGTTATTTCAATACTCAGGCTACACAGTTAGTGAAAGGAGATGAAACTCAAAGAGAAGTACTCCAAGGTGACACCATTTAGGTAAAGCACTTTACACCAGTATTGTCAAAAGATTTCAAATCCCTATGTGGAAAGAAGAGGGTTTGTATATCAGTGGCGTCTGCTTAAATCACTTTCATTTTTGTTGACGACACTATTATTGTTAACACGAAAATATGATCTGAATTTTGGAAGTTAAAGGGTGGAATTAAAAAATATATTTGAATGGCGTTAATTTTTAGTAAGTTCACAGACTCTCTCAACAGAGGTTGGCATTTCAAAATTATAGGAATTCATGGCATTTACCAAGTAAGTATTTAGAGCAACTGGTAGAGGAAAGTGATTTTATATAAATGTAATTACAAATTTGTTTGTCACAATACCGGTACATTGAAGTTATTGAAGTAGCTTTGTGAGGACAGTAGCGACTTGTCAATAAAGTATGGAGAGATGTACTATATGGCAGGAAGAGTAGTGAATGATCGAGAACTCTAGTTAAAGTGGGGGATTCTATACTAAAGAAAGAGAGCACTAAGTGGTAATTGACAGGTCACTGTGTAAGACGAATGGGAGATCACTAAACAATGTACGTCCTCGACTGGATCCCATGAGGTAAGAAGAGATCCAGAAAAAATAAAAGACTGTGAAATAGAGAAATGAAATTAAGGGCATTGTGACTGGATGAGAAAGGTTAAAAATATCATTGTGGGGGTTGATGGGACAGACCTTCATTGAACAGCAGACTGATACAGACTGCTTTCCTGCCCAGTGAGCTTCCATATATCTTGATTTTACAGTATATATCCTACTACTTTGTTGTCACTCCGAGTCGCGTAAGACAATAAGTGGTGTTTCTCTATACGTATACGTGACGTGTACCTCTTACACTGTGACCTCACCACTCCCTGTCATTACTTCAGATCTTAGGATTTCACTCTATTTATTTTCCTCTCACCGTATGTTACGCAGTACAGTATAGTATATAATTTTAACTGTTTCTTTAAGCATCTTAAAGTTTGTGTATTATTTTTACAGTTGCTCGCTGTGTTTCACGGCCACTTGTCAATATTGTTTGTATTCAGGCACTGTAGCCTGTTTTAGTTCCTCTCTTAATTTAATTTTACTGTTTTCACGCGGTGCTGCACTACTCCATAGGTACAGTAGTGTTTCCTCTTATTTTACGTTACTGGCTTATGTAAGCGTTTGTTTTTTGACCTGATGAGTATTATTAAGAATTTACTCAAATACTCAATTTATTTTGGGGGGTTATTTTGTGCAAGTTTTATAGTCAGGTTTTTGGCTGCTGCGTCTGATGCTCTTATTTTTTTTAATAATTATATTTAACCCAAAAATCTTTTCGTTACCAGTTAGCCCAAACCTATACTGGTACTTCAAATTCACTGGAACTTTAGAAAACTTTCTGAATAGCTTATAGTCAGATGACGTATGGTGCTGTAACTACTTCTACGCCCGGTTTGTTCTCTTCCTTGATTGAAAATGAGTCATGTTGGAAGTTTCTTGGGAAAAATATTCATAACGAGTTTATATGCAAATGGTAAATGGTCAAAAGTTTTTAGTCTTCATTGTCTCTTTATCTGAGGAAAAGTTTGACAATATCACTATTTCAGCTGTGGTTCTTTTCTTTCTTTAACACATTTTGTGAATAACTTTTCATTTTTTTTTTTAGTTTTACAATACCGAGTGATTCTTCATCGCGTGGTGCTATTCTATCGTCTTATATCTGTTGGTGGCCCGAGAAGTGAAAAATATCGCTCTGGGGTACGTTATTAGCCTCTTACCGAGTGTCCTCAGCTCTTCCTCCTGCCTCGGCCATTATCTCTCACGGTGTTCCTTGTGTAGGTCTTCAGGTCTTATTACCTTCTTCAGTAATTTTGATAATGCAATTCTTGTTTCTTATTACGTTTCCAGCTTTTGTATGGCAGCTACAGAATGAATTTTATTTAAAGAAATTAGTTCTTTTTTGTCTTTGGTAGAGTGAATATTTTTCATTGTTTTTCTTACAAAAGTCAGTACATCTTACTAGAGTTGTTCTCGTACACTTAACAAAAAAGTTCACCTTCTTAAGATTTTTCCTCGTGGATTATTTTCAGCTTTCAATTTTTTTTCTGTTCTTCAATAATTCTTTGGTTGTTGTACATATTTTGTTATATCTTCTTATCATTTGCTTCTTAGTAACTGAAGTCAAGGTGTCCCTCATAATGTTGGCTCTAGTTTGACTCCTTGCTCTCTATTGATTTTCTCTAATTGTCGAAGTTTAAAGAGGATTCTGGTAATAGTGTCCTGTACATTATAGGGAATCTAAATACTCTATATATGACCTTATACAACACATATATAATTAATGTCATACTTGATAATCTGATCTGTTTACCGTAGTACGTGATGGATGCTGTTCTCGCCGCTTTACTAGCTGTATCTTTAACATGATCGGTTCTATAAGGTTAAACCTGATAACTTAACTTGGTACAGTGTTAAAGAATAGGGCCTCTTTTCGTTGTCTTCAGTCTTAGGGGTTCTCTTCTTGTGTTCAGTCTTAATGGCTCTCTTGTTGTCTTCAGTCTTAATGATTCTCTTGTTGTGTTTAGTCTTAGGGGTTCTCTTGTTATCTTCAGTCTTAGGGGTTCTCTTGTTACCTTCAGTCTTAGGGGTTCTCTTGTTACCGTCAGTCTTAGGGGATCTCTTGTTACCTTCAGTCAACAAGTGAACACAAACTTCATAATCTCGAGTTTAGGATCAAGAGTACATGTTAATCCTCCATCCAAGTTCGACAAAAGTCTATTGCATTTTAGAGTCAAAGTTTGGAATAGTTCTGGAGCCGCTCAAGAACAATAACATCATCTACTAGTTTCTGATGGAGATGGTTACATTTCTGGTTCATTGTTCATGGCTAAACTTAAATGGGCCGAGTGGGGGTACTTTATGGCACTCACTGAGGTCACTATCTCGTTATATATTATGGTGTCAGATTCTGTGGTGTCACTCTGAGGATTTTTTTTTTTTTTAGAGGAGTCAAGACGAATGATACCTTTTTATACTTGATAGAGTGCTAGAGTGTGGTCCACATGCAGTCGCTGTCTTAAATTAATTAGAGATAAGATAACAGCTTGGTAATATCCGTAAATATCTATATAGTTATCTGGTTGATGAGGTAAACAAGGCAGCGTAACGTTTAGCTTCTTCTCGCGTTATTATGTTTCAAAACTCACTCAACTATATTTTTCCCTGAATATTTTTTCAGGGTTCAGCGGTAGAGGATACTGGATGGAGATGATCAAGTTCAATTATCACGGGGACTTTTAACCAGGGGTATTATCCTGGCTCGTTACCATATACCTGGGAAGATACCTGAGGTTAATGAACCATTAAAGATATTTGTAGGAGGAACTTTAATATCGTAAGCGACCTGATAGTTGTCCTGGGTACAACAACAGGCCGAGAGACTTTGCTACACATAATGTTCCTAAGTTCTTGGTAAGCCTGTGATCTGGGGTAGAAGGGGGGATGATTGGCATGGTAACATTGTTGCTTTCATCCCTTTCTAGGTTTGACACTTTCAAAGTAGATTTTTTTTCCACTAAATCTATTGTGAATGGCACTTGTACAATACTCATTTTGTAAACATAAAATCCCTGTTTCCTTAGTTTGTTGTGACTTTCTTGTCTCCTGACCTCAGAGCGTAAAGTCCCTTCGCCCGTCTATGTTGTTTTTCCTTTAAAATGTTTGTCTTTCTCATCATCACTTTTAGACGAGTAATGACTCAGGGTTTGTTATCTGACTTCACCTTGTTGGTTATCTTGAAAAACTGTCATGCTCACGCCTCACTTCTGTCAACTGTTGATTTATTCACTCAATAGCTAGTAGTTACGTCGGGAAATACATCTCCTCTGCTCATTTCCCCTTTATCATCAGTAACGTGATATAAATCTATCTTTAGTGACTCAGTGTTTGTTTGATATTTTCGAAAAATTCTCTTAGCATCCCCGGCTACTGTGACCCCTCCTCACCCCTCTTTGCTTCTCTCAATATATTTCTCGACACTTGTTGTTTATTCATTGACACCATTTTGTGGGTTAAGTCTCCATATGTATTGTGTACCATTTTTTCTGCCCAATGAAGATTTTTAATCAATTATTCATTCGATTTTAAGTCTCTATGTCTATGTGATATATTGAATTCATGAGCATCGTGTACAGCACTATTGTAAATATGATAACTTACTCTGTATCTTCCGTAGTATCTTTACCAGGTCTTTGTCTGAGGTCGTGACCTCTTGCGCAATCAATACTCTTGATGAGGTTATGTTTAGTCCCTGGAGTCAAGTCCCCTTTTATGTTTAACCCGGCAACCTCTCCTCCCCTGAGTATCGTTTTAATCCATAATAATCCAATCTACGAATATCGGCAATATCTGAACTCTAATGGAATTTCGTTTCTCACTGTTTCTTCCTGATATTACACCTTACTTCTGCATGATCATTACTTCCGTACTTCATCTTTCTCACCAGATGTCTTTTTGATGAAACTTAAACCGAGTAGATTCATCCCCCGGGTAGGTTCACTGATCATATAAAACATTGATTTAACACTTGTTAATGCAGTCACTATCAGAAACTCGCTGGTATACCTGTTACATGTTATCTGGCTATACATGAGCGAGTAGTGTATAAGGTCGTGAAGAACTGATGTTGGTGTGAGGGGCAGACGGCAGAGGATCATAGGACCTCAGATATTTAGGGCGGCAGGCACACAACTCACTACCTCTCAACTGGTGATCACTGACAGCTGCACCGCTCGGTCTGTCTATATATTGGAAGGAAGATTTAAATGCCACACAGAGGTCACGTTGACCAGGCAGCTGCTCTACCCTGACTGACGGATGATCAGAATCGGCAGCTGGAATAAAGTTGCTGTTGATAGGCGTTGATCGGCGGAAGATAATTGGTGGATGATAAAGGAGGGAGTTTGGGTTTTATAGAGAGGAAAGTTAAGAGAGGAAACGAGAACTATTGAAAATAATGAGAAATTTCTCAGGATGTTAATGTTACATGTTAAATGTTGCCTTACTTGGTCTAATGTTTTGTGAGTTGACTGTAGTCATCGAGTTATTGTTAACGCTTCCTACGGTTTTATGAAATACTTCGTTACTGTGTTTGGTGTTCGTAAATGTTAGTTATGTAATACATATTTTAGGGGAGGGAGGACCTCACAGATCCTTGTGTAGCTGGACGCATGATGCACAAAGGGTTTAATATATATATATATATCTATATATATATATATATATATATATATATATATATATATATATATATATATATATATATAAACGAGATAATGCTCATTGTATTAAATTTTTTCAATCCCAAATCAATATATTTGAGAATACTTGTGCAAAAATTATGTCACAGCTTTCTGCCTTTTGTGCTACATCTTCAAAAAACTTCGACAGATCTTAATATGATTATAGATTTCGAAAGGTGTTGACACAGCGAGATGAGAAATATAGAAAAAAGTTGCATAAGAGATAAAGAGATTAAAAATAAGCCTATTCGTGTACAGAGAAGGTCCATTAAAGCTCTTTATTTACCAGTTACAGGCGATTCTTGGAAAGCGTAGCGTGATAAAACCCTGGAGACTTATTAATGAAAAACGCCGAGTTCCCCAACAGAGAAAATGCATCAAAATTAACTAATATAGTATTGTGTACAATTACATATACTGTAGTAAAGGTTTAACAATAAAATAAGTATCATGGGTAAGGACTGTACTCTGAGTTACCATTTTAATGTTGCTGACAATCCAAGGTACCGGTATCCTCGAGCCTATTATAGTTCATGTTGCGGCCACAGGTATGACTTACAACGACACAGTAAACCAAGCGAGAAATCGTTCGTCCTTCAGTAGATCAAACAGCTCCCACAACAACTGCCACATCAAACAGCTCCCACAACAACTGCCACATCAAACAGCTCCCATAACAACTGCCACATCAAACAACTCCCACAACAACTGCCACATCAAACAGCTCTCACAACAACTGCCACATCAAACAGTTCCCACAACAACTGCCACATCAAACAGTTCCCACAACAACTGCCACACCAAACAGCTCCCATAACAACTGCCACATCAAACAGCTCCCATAACAACTGCCACATCAAACAGCTCCCACAACAACTGCCACATCAAACAGCTCTCACAACAACTGCCACATCAAACAACTCCCACAACAACTGCCACATCAAACAGCTCTCACAACAACTGCCACATCAAACAGCTCCCACAACAACTGCCACATCAAACAGCTCCCATAACAACTGCCCCATCAAACAGCTCTCACAACAACTGCCACATCAAACAGCTCCCACAACAACTGCCACATCAAACAGCTCCCACAACAACTGCCACATCAAACAGCTCCCATAACAACTGCCACATCAAACAGCTCCCATAACAACTGCCACATCAAACAGCTCCCACAACAACTGCCACATCAAACAGCTCCCATAACAACTGCCACATCAAACAGCTCCCACAACAACTGCCACATCAAACAGCTCCCATAACAACTGCCACATCAAACAGATCCCACAACAACTGCCACATCAAACAGCTCCCATAACAACTACCACATCAAACAGCTCCCATAACAACTGCCACCTCAAACAGATCCCACAACAACTGCCACATCAAACAGCTCCCACAACAACTACCACATCAAACAGCTCCCACAACAACTGCCACATCAAACAGCTCCCACAACAACTGCCACATCAAACAGCTCCCACAACAACTACCACATCAAACAGCTCCAACAACAACTACCACATCAAACAGCTCCCACAACAACTGCCATATCAAACAACTCCCACAACAACTGCCACACCAAACAGCTCCCACAACAACTACCACATCAAACAGCTCCCATAACAACTGCCACATCAAACAGCTCCCACAACAACTGCCACATCAAACAGCTCCCACAACAACTGCCACATCAAACAGCTCCCATAACAATTGCCACATCAAACAGCTCCCACAACAGCTGCCACATCAAACAGCTCCCACAACAACTACCACATCAAACAGCTCCCATAACAACTGCCACATCAAATAGCTCCCACAACAACTGCCACATCAAACAGATCCCACAACAACTGCCACATCAAACAGCTCCCATAACAACTACCACATCAAATAGCTCCCACAACAACGGCCACATCAAACAGCTCCCACAACAACTGCCACATCAAACAGCTCCCACAACAACTGCCACATGAAACAGCTCCCACAACAACTGCCACATCAAACAGCTCCCACAACAACTACCACATCAAACAGCTCCCATGACAATTGCCACATCAAACAGCTCCCACAACAACTGCCACATCAAACAGCTCCCACAACAACTACCACATCAAAAAGCTCCCATAACAACTGCCACATCAAACAGCTCCCACAACAATTGCCACATCAAACAGCTCCCATAACAACTGCCACATCAAACAGCTCCCATAACAACTGCCACATCAAACAGCTCCCATAACAACTGCCATATCAAACAGCTCCCATAACAACTGCCACATCAAACAGTTCCCATAACAACTGCCACATCAAACAGCTCCCATAACAACTGCCACATTAAACAGCTCCCATAACAACTGCCACATCAAACAGCTCCCACAACAACTGCCACATCAAACAACTCCCACAACAACTGCCACATCAAACAGCTCCCATAACAACTGCCACATCAAACAGCTCCCACAACAACTGCCACATCAAACAGCTCCCACAACAACTGCCACATCAAACAGCTCCCATAACAACTGCCACATCAAACAGCTCCCATAACAACTGCCACATCAAACAGCTCCCACAACAACTGCCACATCAAACAGCTCCCATAACAACTGCCACATCAAACAGCTCCCACAACAACTGCCACATCAAACAGCTCCCATAACAACTGCCACATCAAACAGCTCCCATAACAACTGCCACATCAGACAGCTCCCACAACAACTGCCACATCAAACAGCTCCCACAACAACTGCCACATCAAACAGCTCCCACAACAACTGCCACATCAAACAGCTCCCATAACAACTGCCACATCAAACAGCTCCCACAACAACTGCCACATCAAACAGCTCCCATAACAACTGCCACATCAAACAGCTCCCATAACAACTGCCACATCAAACAGCTCCCACAACAACTGCCACAACAAACAGCTCCCACAACAACTGCCACATCAAACAGCTCCCATAACAACTGCCACATCAAACAGCTCCCATAACAACTGCCACATCAAACAGCTCCCACAACAATTGCCACATCAAACAGCTCCCACAACAACTGCCACATCAAACAGCTCCCATAACAACTGCCACATCAAACAGCTCCCATAACAACTGCCACATCAAACAGCTCCCATAACAACTGCCACATCAAACAGCTCCCATAACAACTGCCACATCAAACAGCTCCCACAACAACTGCCACATCAAACAGCTCCCACAACAATTACAACATCAAACAGCTCCCATAACATCTGCCACATCAAACAGCTCCCACAACTGCCACATCAAACATCTCCCACAACAACTGCCACATCAAACAGCTCCCATAACAACTGCCACATCAAACAGCTCCCACAACAACTGCCACATCAAACAGCTCCCACAACAACTGTCACATCAAACAGCTCGCACAACAACTGCCACATCAAACAGCTCCCATAACAACTGCCACATCAAACAGCTCTCACAACAACTGCCACATCAAACAGCTCCCACAACAACTGCCACATCAAACAGCTCCCATAACAACTGCCACATCAAACAGCTCCCACAACAACTGCCACATCAAACAGCTCCCACAACAACTGCCACATCAAACAGCTCCCATAACAACTGCCACATCAAACAGCTCCCATAACAACTGCCACATCAAACAGCTCCCACAACAACTGCCACATCAAACAGCTCCCACAACAACTGCCACATCAAACAGCTCCCATAACAACTGCCACATCAAACAGCTCCCATAACAACTGCCACATCAAACAGCTCCCACAACAACTGCCACATCAAACAGCTCCCACAAGAACTGCCACATCAAACAGCTCCCATAACAACTGTCACATCAAACAGCTCCCACAACAACTGCCACATCAAACAGCTCTCACAACAACTGCCACATCAAACAACTCCCACAACAACTGCCACATCTAACAGCTCCCATAACAACTGCCACATCAAACAGCTCCCACAAGAACTGCCACATCAAACAGCTCCCATAACAACTGCCACATCAAACAGCTCCCATAACAACTGCCACATCAAACAGCTCCCATAACAACTGCCACATCAAACAGCTCCCATAACAACTGCCACATCAAACAGCTCCCATAACAACTGCTATATCAAACACGTACAACATAGAGAAATCTTCGAACAATAATATAAATAATGTGTTTACGTATTGTATTCTCAACGATTATAATATATTCTGCATAAAGATCAAAATCAGTAGTTTCTTCCCGCGAATATCGTACATTTTCTGGTGCCATTCAACGAGAAAATCGGGAATGTGATTTTAGGGAATTTCATACATACCTGGATGGGATGGGTACTATAATCACACCTGTCAGTCTACCTGTCAGGAATTTAATTAAAATTCTGGCACTGTTTTACCATCACATATGTGCGTTATATACTTATGTTATATATACAAGTTCCGCAGACACATTTATGCTTTACAAACAAGCGTAACATATATATGTATGAATCATTTACAAACACATGTATCCAATGTGTTTATGTGTATAAAACATAAGTAAAGAGATGGATTTCCTGGGGGTGCAGGTGCCAGTGTTCTTGGTGGTGGGGTTGGTGGCGGGAGTGACGATGGAGGGCGTCGTGTACTCCTACAATAACAAGGGCCGGAGTGAGGAAGTCCCCATCAGCGCCTCCACCACGAAGGACCTGCCAGAGAGGCGCATGGGTAAGTCTTTCCTCTCTTTCTAGTTCATCACTGTACCAAAGACGGCCCTTGTTCCTTATAACCTGGACTGTACTGCACTGGTCTCTAAACCTGTCTTGTACCTAAACCTACACTTGCCCTGTTCCTAAATATCTACTTGTATTGACTTTATGTATATCTGACTATTCATTTTGCATCTGTAAACATTTGTCTTTATTGGAAGTTAATGTGTACTGCAGGCAAGAGTGGGTGCGATAATTACCTCCGTGTCGTCTTCCCTCTCAATCCCTCTTTTTATTCTATTTTCTCTCACTCCCTTTTACTCTCAGGTCTTCCTTTTCACTTATTACAATTATTAGCCTCCACCTGCTTTAGTTCCTCTTTCTTTAGTTCATTAATATTTTCTATATTTTACCTTTTCTCTCACTTTATCAATTCCTCTTTTTACTCAGCCTTTTCTTTTATTCTGTTAGTATTTTTTTTTATGTTTTTGTATCCGTATTCATCTTTTATTTATAGCCATCAGAAGTTTCCCTTTTTCCCCATTCCATGCCTGCTCTTCTTCCCCATTTTCTACCCCATTCACTCCCATCAGAGGCCGGCCACTCTTCCGGAAAACCTGGGAATCTCAGCCGATTTTCAAAAGTCGCCCAAAAAAGAAAAAAAAGGGAGATCTTTCTCTTAAACAATTCACAACGAATGGAAAATTTGAAGAGAAAGAAAGAATTGTTTAGTTTTTTTCCGAGCATGTGAATATATCTGAATAAATACCTTAATGTACTGAGTTTGGGAATGTCAGGGATTTTTCAATATTTTGCAGGAAAGAGGAAATTAGGGGAGAATTTAAAAACCTGGAGAAAGTGGAACCATTGACAAAATCTATGTAAGTTTAACTAGAAAAGAAAAGTATTTATTTTTGCTTATAAGAAATTATCACGTCTTCGTAGGTCGTATTTGCATTCATATTTTTATTATAGAGATAATACTCGTTGTCTGTCTACTGTGAACTACAAGTGTAGTTTTACTCGAGCTAACCTTACTTAACCTAATGTACGTTACACTAAACTAATCTAACTTTACCTAACCTAGACTAACTTTACCAAATCTAATCTAGATTAACTTTAGCAAAACGTAACCTAATCTAAACTTATTTTACTAAACCTAACCTAGAATAACTTAACTTAACCTAACCTAGAATAACTTAACCTAACCTAACCTATAATTATGAACATTGTCTTAAACCCCAACATGAAAAGTAAATTCACTAAAGATCAAAAAAATAGGTGACGCAGCACATAAAGAACTAAAAATTACAGAGGACTAACAGATACGTATTTATTCTTTAATTCCTCTAAGAAATCACCCTAAATCGCGGTGTTGGGGAGAAAATTCTACATAACAACTGTGGAAGGCAACAAATATCAGGAGAAAAACAAAGCATGTGTTGTCTGATACCTGCTTGGAGGAGAGTTATGATCATACACTATCTGATGATCCTAGGGGGACGATAAGGCTAAAAGGTACACGGGAACAAGGGATATCTAAGGTTCATTTAAATTATATAAAGTAAAGACAGTGTACCACCAAGAATACGTCGATGCCGAAGGTCAATCTAATCAGCAGTGAGATTTAGAAGACCACATCGAAACAGTACTCAAGGCAAGGTAATAAAACCAATGTGAAACTGTAAGTCCCATACATGACAGCTTATTGTAAACGTGTGGTAACTTTTGTATATGAGTTTAACTTTCGGTACACTGGTGAAATAACTGACTGGGGTGGGGGGGGGGGGGGGGGGAGTTTATTGTCCAAAATCCCGGGAACCCAGAGGCTGGTAGGTAACGTAAGAGCCTCTTGAAGTGATGTTATTAATAAGAAGATGAAGACGTGATGGTCAGCTGAGTTTCCTCTTCCACACTAAACACTAAGGTTAACTGATCTGAATTTATCTAATTTAACTTAGCCTAACTTAACCTAAGTGAGACCTAAGGTAACTTATCCCTAATTAACTTAATTTATCTTCGGTAATCAAGTTGACTTAACCTAGCCTAACCTGACGATCTAACCAAATCTGACTTAATCTAACCAAACCGGACTTCATCTAATCTAACTTAACTCAAATTACCTGATTTAATCTAATCAAACCTGACTTAATCTAACCTAACATGACTTAAACTAAAATGCCTAACTTAACCTAACCTGATTTAACTAACCTAACCTGACTTAACATAACCAAAAGCATCCTTACTCATTCTTTTAATGTTACGAACAGTTACTGAAACTACTAGGCTGCTGCCCTTGGTACTCTGCAGCAATAGTCGGTTAAAATTAATGTGGATCATCTATGATCATTGTTCAGCTTCCTCTGGTAAATTCAATTAAATATCAGGGAAAAATTCAGGGTAAACATAGGGATATTACGTCAAAATTGAGGTGTAATTTAATATACAGCCAAAAGTTACTAAAAATTAAGAACAAAATCATAATTTTTTTATAGAAACGGGGAATTCGCAAAGAGAAATAAGTAAGTAATTCAGATAAATGACAAAAGGTATGAAAATTCAGTGAAATCTCAGGGTAAGAGAAATTGAATAGTACTTGTAGTCCAGCATCATATCTGCCCATCTCTCTCTCTCTCTCTCTATGTCATATTTATTTTCCCATTCCTCCCCTTCTCTGTAATTATCTCTCTCCCCTACATCATTCCTTGCGTATTTTTCTTCTTGTCAATCGTCCACCGTTTCTCTATCTTACTTTCCCCTCCCATTAGGTCTTACTAGATAGTCTGTTTGTCTGTCTGTCTATTTAAGTGTCTATATATACTTCTCCATGTGTTTGTTACTGTGTCTTGTCTTCTTTAGTGATTTACGGATGTTATACATTTATCTTGTTATACACTAATTCTTACTTTCACTTCCTTTATCACTATTACGCTTTTTCTCCTCCATTACTGCGTTACTTGAGTTCCTTTCACTTCATAGCTTTCACCTTCTTTCTCTCTGCCCTATTTTCACTTTTGTCATCACTCCTATTTTTACCTTCTTTCTTTCTTTCTGACAGCATAACTTTCACAACTTTCATCACTTCCCTCTCACCCGACCCCCTTAACTTTACCCTCACCATAACCTTCCTCTTCACCAGCGGCAGTAAAGCCATCACCAACAGTGGGGGAGGGGATAGAGGTGGCACTAGTAAAGCCTGTGACAGCGGTGATGGTGGGCGTGGCGGGCGGCCTCCTGCTGGTTCTCCTCATCGTCTGCGTCGTGGTCAGGCGTGGGCGTCATGTTGCTCATGGGGACGACCGAGTAAAAGATAAGGGCCTCTCCGTCTGTATCACCCAGGTGGAGGACACCAGGCTGCAGGGCCTCGCCTCCAACACCACCCACGAGGACAACCCTGACGTCATACCTCAGTTAGGTGAGTGTTGACGGCACACCTTAGGTGAATGATGACGTCATACCTCAGCCGTGTTAGTGATGACGTTATACTACAAAAAGGTAAGTGATGACGTCACACCAGTTACGTGACTGGTGACGTTACAGCTCGGTCAGGTGTGGTGCCACCATACATGATAATAACAATAATAATAATTAACGGTTTATTGAAACAGTTCTGCAGTCCGAAGGCTGAAAATATACATTGGATATAAATGACTCATTACATACATTGGTGGTTTAACAAAAGCCTTCAGTTACTGTAGGTGAAGGAAGGCGTCTCATTTCCCTCAGGTGAGTGGAGACATTAGTGGTGAGGCAACATCTAATTGAAGTGAGTCAACCACGTTCTCCTTCCCACCTGTAAGGCTTGGTCCCCATTCACTGTTTAGTGGACTAGTGGTGCCATGTGGCTCGAACCAATTACAGGGAGGACAGGAGGCGATCCCTATAATCACTTGCCCCCACACCTCTACACCATAATGCTGACGTCATAACTCAGGCAGGAAATTAGTGATATCATTTTGGTTATTATAATGATTACGTCATTCTATTCAAATTGATAGTAATGTCACAGTCAAGTGAGTGGTGGTGTCACACAGTCAGTTGAGTGGTGGTGTCACACAGTCATTTAAGTGGTGGTGTCACACAGTCAAGTGAGTGGTGGTGTCACCCAGTCAATTGAGTGGTGGTGTCACCCAGTCAGTTGAGTGGTGGTGTCACACAGTCATTTAAGTGGTGGTGTCACACAGTCAAGTGAGTGGTGGTGTCACACAGTCCGTTAAGTGGTGGTGTCACTCAGTCAATTGAGTGGTGGTGTCACCCAGTCAGGTGAGTGGTGGTGTCACATAGTCAGTTAAGTGGTATTGTCCCACAGTTGAGTGGTGGTGTCACACAGTCAGTTGAGTGGTGGTGTCAGTCAGGTGAGTGAAGGTGTTACAGTCAGGTGAGTGGTGGTGTCACACCAGTCATTTGAGTGGTAGAATTACAGTCAAGTGAGTGGTGGTGTCACACAGTCAGTTTAGTCAGGGATGGTCCGACTGGGGGTGGGGGGTCACCTCCCCCCCAATATTTGGTCTGGAGTTGGTCAAGTTGCCAGTAGTTGGTCACAATGGTCTCAGAAATTCAGCGAGATGGTCAAGAGGGGACACACACACACACACACACACACACACACACACACACACACACACACACACACACACACACTGGTAGCAAGAGGTAACACAGTGGATTGTGTTTTGAACGGTTATGGTGATGGCAGAAGTAAGATAAAGAAAGAAGTAAAGAAATATGAACGTAAATTATTGAACCATGAAAAGCTGTTTCAGAAAATAAAATTGACACACATACCATTAGGTTTCAGCCAATGATAGTGCAGCAACAATGTCTGGAAGGTCCAGTGGTGCTCAAATAAGTTATCTGATATGCTTGAGATACCAATCACGTATTGTATATTCCCTGTCAACCTCTTGGCTCTAATTTAATGACTGAGCAAGGCTGCAAAGCAAGTGAACTAATTACACATGTGTATGATGTACTGGAATCCTGCTATGTGTGTTTCAGCAGTAGCACCAGTCGTCATGCAGCTCTTAAGGAAAAGTTGGCACAAATTGAAGGTGCATTTCGATTAAAAAAAATCTTTCTATTTGAATACAGACTTCTATGCTAATGTTTAATAATTAAACATTCAATAAAGAAAATGTTGTAGTTCACTACAGCTGCCTCCCAAAAGCTGGGAATGCTGTACAGATGCCGTAGCTACTTCACTCTTGAGCAGTTGCTTCAAGTATATAAGGGATTCATTCGTCCTAACTTGGAGTACTTTTCATATCTTGGGTGGTTCTTCTTCTGTCCAACTGTTAGAGAGGGTGGAATCAAAGGCATTTCGTCTTTTTAACTCTCATCCTTCAGTTGAAAATCTTTCTTCCCTTTCTCTTCGTCGCAATGTTGCTTCACTCTCTCTCTTTTACAGTTACTTTAACGGGCAATGTTCGGTGGATTTGGCATCCTGTGTACCGCCGGCAAGGCCGTGGGTTCGTGGTGCCCACCTTTTCTCTGTGTATGTCGGTCACACTAGAATAACCCGTTATAGTGCATCCTTCATTCTTCACACAGCCAAACTGTGGAATGCTCTGACTTCTTCTGTGTTTCCATACTCATACAATGTCTCGCTTTAAAAAGCTGATTTTCCGGCATCGTCGTGGATTAGATTAATATAACCTTTTTCTTTTCTATTTTTAATTTCTCTTTACTCTTATTTTCTTCGCCCCCTAGGCCCCGTTGTGGGTCAGTGACCTATGCCCGGGTGGGCTAGTCCCCGTAAAAAAAATAGAAGATCAAATTTGATAGGCTGAGTGGCGAGTTGGTAACCCCCCCCCCCCCCCAATCACAACCACTTCAGGCCATCCTTGAGTATAGTGATGATGTCACACAGTCTGGTGAGCATCGGTGTCACACAATCAGGTGAGTGGTGGTGTCATACAGCCAGGTGAGTGGTGGTGTCACACAGTCAGGTCTGTGGTGGTGTTACTCATTCAGATAAGTGGTGGTGTCATACAGTCAGTTGAGTGGTAGTGTCACACAGTCAGTTGAGTGGTAGTGTCACACAGAGAGTTACGTGGTGGTGTCACACAGACAGTTAAGTGATGGTGTCACACAGTTAGGTGAATGACAAGAATGTCTTATTAGGTACTGGGTGAGTTACCCGAACCCCCCTCTCAAATTTCTGCTCTTTCTTCAAAACTGTGGAAATACGTAAGGAACACACACACACACACAATGTAGGTTAGGCTGTATTGACAGAGTTGCGTGGCGGTCATACTTTAATGAAAATGGACTGAAATCCTGAAGCTGGTGTACCGGACAGTATTGTATGTAGTTTATTATAAACGATCAGTTTAATGTGACAAAAACATCATCCTGACGGTGCAGCATGTGGACCTGAACACGTGAGTTACTACACTACGAGTTTGCTGTTCAACACCTACATTAATCTGTATGTTCACTGTATGTTCCTTTACCTTTCTCTAATGAAGGCTTTTGTTAAACCACCAATGTATGTAATAAGTCATTTATGTCCAATGTATATTTTCAGCCTTCGGGCTGCAGAATTTTTTCAATAAACCGTTAATTATTATTATTATTATTATTATTATTATTATTATTATTATTATTATTATTATTATTATCATGGTAACACAAAGAGAGGCTGTCCATTGTCCCACCAGTAGCCGAATATCCCCGGGATAGTAATGGTGCTCGGAGGAGACTGGAAAACTCCTTGTTGCTGTATATACGTCATATTTATATAACATTTATCTCCGCCTCGTCTTTGTGTTTACCGCGAAAGTAAAAAAGAAAAAGAAAATAAATTTAGACCGAGGATGAAGGTTACCCCAGACAAAATTACTAAGAGGGCAATGATGTGAAAAAATACCACATTGTACACGAGAATTCCATTAACCCAGATTTGCAATGCACCCCCCCCCCCTCCCAAAGGCACGCCCAGTAAAGTAAGAAGTACATTTTAACTCGGTTGAACTCACAGACAAACACACACACACTTTTTGTTTTCCTTTGGTTCACCAGAATTTTTCAGTATTTTTTATATACATAATGTCAACTGTTTTCTCATTTCCTTTAGTCAAACTTTAACTCTCAAGTTGTTGAGGAATTGGTCCACAACCTGTGTCTCATGTCATAGAGTATAGAGAAACACAATATATGTCTGTCTGTTCGCTATGCACGGCTACAGTTTTTAAGAGAGCTGAAATTTGGTACGGAACTGTGCAAAGTGCGCATGCACCAAAGTAATGTCCCGCAGGTGAAATTTTGGGGATTTGGCCTAGGGGTAGGGGGGGGGGGGGTTGGCGGGAGCCCATAAAATAAGATAATATTTCCCTCACCATCAAAACCCTTACGAACCTGCCACAGATAAGAATACCCCCCACCCTGACTTCACAATAAAGAAACGCCTTCCTACCCAACCCAATGAATTACAAAACGCGCTGTAAAGTGGAGTTATACACGATCATTAAAGACATCTTGGTAGGGGTGAGATACTGCCGATATAATGGATAATTAATGAGGAATAAGATAGTTAAAATGAGTTGAACTTCAGAGAGTCAGGTATAATAGTTGCATTTGATTGACGAATTCGCGAACTTCAAGTAATAGTTCTGATGACGGACTTCTTTTTTTTTTGGAGGGGGGGGGGGGTAATGTTATATTGACTACATTAAAGGTCGTATCAGATATATCGGTCATAATGATAGGTGAGTATCGATTATTAAAGGCGACATGGGTTGGTTGATGGGTAAGGTGAAACGGCTAAAATTACAAGCCACGGCACTCTGAAGGTCGACGCAGACTGTACAATAAAGACCAAATAATATATATACTGTACTCAGGGGTTATATGTGTATGATGTAATGCTCATTCTAGTGCGTGACATTTACGAGTACATTTCTAAGGAGTTTTACCAGGTGCTACAAGATTCTAATAGATTCCTTGTCCAAAAATAGGAGCACAGTGCACACACACACACACACACACACATACACGTCTCGTCCGCACACACCATACATGCACACGCGTCACGCCCACACCACACACGTCTCGCCCACACCACACACGCCTCGCCCACACCACACACGCACACACGTCTCGCCCACACCACACACGCACACACGTCTCGCCCACACCACACACGCACACACGCCTCGCCCACACCACACAAGCACACACGAATCCCCACACTACACACGCACACACGAATCCCCACACTACACACGCACACACACGTCTCGCTCACACCACACACGCACACACACGTCTCGCTCACACCACACACGAATCCCCACACTACACACGCACACATACGTCTCGCTCACACCACACACGCACACACGAATCCCCACACTATACACGCACACACGAATCCCCACACTACACACGCACACACACGCCTCGCCCACACCGCACACGCACACACGAATCCCCACACTATACACGCACACACGTCTCGCTCACACCACACACGCATGAAATATATGGTAGCTCACAATATAGTTATCCTGGCTCACAACATAATACTCTCAGCTTAAAGCATAATACCCAGGCCCCAGCTCACTGTATAATTCTCCCAGCTCTTATGATGATATTCTCAGCTCTCAATGTGATGATCTCAACCCATTACATGATTCCCCCAACCATAGCTGGTATGTCAGGAGTTCTGAGGCTCAACTCAGCTTCATTCTTCCACAGACTCGACCTTGTTGAACGGGAAACGAGTCACCACCATCAGCTCGGCCTCCCTGGTCTCCACCTACGACGTTCTCCCAGGCTACCAGGTGAGAGAGGAGGGGACGAGTTGGAGTGTGTTTTTGTGTGTTTGAGTGTCTTTGTGTAAGTGTATGGTCGCTTGCCGGATTGCTTGCTAGAAACTGCATATATCATTCAAGAATGTTGAACTTGCCCTTAGAGTTTTGCGATTCTATTTCTACACTTTTTCAAAAGTATAAGTTTTTTCGATAACGTAATAACTGGTAAAGTAGTTACTTTTCTCTCTTCCTCTGAAATAATTCACACATGATGTCAAAAGTTATAACAACATTCATACTTATTGAGAATTTTTCTTTAAATTAAAAAACATTTTTTTTTACTTCCAGTCAAAGGTGAACAAATTTCTTAGCAGGTTTCCTTGAACTTGCCTTGACGAGAAATCCTTAGAACCTTGGTATATATTTTCTGAATCGTTAGCCACAGAGATAATGACAGGAATCCTACTACAGAGGGCGGGACGTCGTCGTGCTTAACCCGTCTCAACCCTTCCTGTCAATCATAATGTTATAACAAAAATGTTGCGCCACTCCCACCCACTAAACGATTTTTACAATAAATTAAAATAAACCAATTTGCTTTTTTGTTTCTTAGGAGCAGTTATTTAGTATATTCAATACGTATTAGCGGTAAGGAAGAAAGAGATAGTGTCCAGGTGCAGAGAGTTCGGACACGGAAGCTGGCTGGGGGCCATCAGGACGGCAGGTACCCATTTACAGAGCAGAGGGAAACCTATCTGGAGTTGGCGACCTCGTATTTCACTGATGAATCTCAAATTAGAGCCGCTGCCTGGGATTATGGAAGCTGTTTTCGTGATGTGTAACAATGACGGTGGTGCCTCTTGCATACCTGAGCAGGTGGAGGCACGGGGTCTCACTCACTCACTCACTCTCACACACACACACACACACACACAGTTACGTCTCTGTGTGTTTGCAGACGTAAACAAACACTATTACACAGAGATACACTTCCACAGTAATAAACGTGAGCAGTTACGTACACAGGCACATTCACTTGTATGAAAACGCGACCACACACACGCACGCATAAGAGCAGACACTTACACACTTCCCAAGAACACACACATGATTACCCTCGCATGGAATATGATGCACGATCAAGCGTATATATACATAAACTCGGACACACGCACACACCGGGAGAGAGAGAGAGAGAGAGAGAGAGAATTAATATCTTAATACCACCTTGCTTATAATCAAGTTCTTCGTCTAAAGGTTTAGGTTCTTGACTCGGCTACGTCACACACATTGGTGTAATTTGGTTTAATCTGGTCGTTTGGGGACACACTATGGTGTCAGGCGATGTGCCAGGTGCGGCGGCTGGGCGGTGCGAGGTCATATGGTTTAACCAGGTTGTTTAAGATCACACGCAAGTTCCAAGTAGTGTGTCAGGTGCAGGGATGTGGCGGCGGCTGCTGACCGCTATGGCAGGGTGTGAAGCTTAAGTTAACACAGGGTTCTGCTAACTGCTTTATCAGGGACGCTTAGTTGTGAGTCACAAGATAGGAGTCAGAGACAGCGAGCGGCCAGGTCTGGCTTCACTCAGTGATACTAAACTGACTGTAAACGTTGAGGAGGACGATGAGTGAACCGAGTCACTTAAAGAGTCTCCTCAGGCTGTGGACAATATCAGGAGCCTGAACCACCTGAGTCAGGTGAAGAGCCGAACGTCTCACAACCTCTCAGTTCCTTGTTCACTGAAGTACAGTACTCGAGCACTGGGAGAATTTCGTTCAGCTTAAAAGACGGGAAACAAACTTGTAATGAAGAAAGCTATAACTGATAAGTTATACCGAATCAAATATATATTTTTTAATTAACTGTCTACAATACACAGCACGTGTTAATTTCTGCCGTGTTTGTCATATAAAAAACTGTTACGAGTACAGACGGTTAAGGTGATTTGCTTAACACTTCATCCCCGCTGACTGTCACGTCCTCACAGTCGTGTTTACTGACCTTCAGAACTGTTTATGTGTCTGGCGATCACGATGTAAGTCGACAGTCCCCATAATATACTGCACGTGTTCAACAACTTTGTCCATCTCATATACGGCAAAATAATAAAAACAATATTGACTGGTTACAAAGTTGACATTAATTGATTTTGCATTGAGCAGTTAATTTATACATAAATTTTGAAATATGATAAGAAATATTAATTTCAGCTTTGTGATCTGTAAATATTTGTTGCATGTTAACTGTGTATTTGTACCAGTCTGATGATGGACAATGGTGACCAAACGTAAAAAAATAATTGTTTCTCTCTCTCTCTCTCTCTCTCTGTATATATTTTATGAAAATCCACAATGAAAACGTGGATAAGATAAATATATATATATATATATATATATATATATATATATA